>JAZKJV010000254.1:172821-557058 GCA_037367405.1 Ottelia alismoides
TCCTTCGTACTCTCGCAGCTAGGGCCCTCCACCATTTCAACGAAGCTTTGCGAAGGCTCTCCCACCATCGCCTCCCCTGATGCTTCGGATTCGAGCTTCCGCACTTGTCAAATCGCACTAGCGCACTCGCGGTGACGGTGATCAGGTTTACAGCAATCGAAGCAGAGGTCAACCAATGCAGGACAATTGGTGGAGATGTGCTCCCTCGCTCCGCAACAAAAGCACCACCGCATACCCCCTTTCGCCGCAAAGAGCCACGTCCATCTCCGCCCCCAGACCCCAGCACCTCCCCCCAAGCTACAACCCCATACCCTCCCTCTGGCACCTTCTCTTCTACCCCCAGGCACCCTTCCTCCAGTACCCTCCCCGTCGAGGCTTCTAAGCCCCGAGTGACTGCCCCCGAGCTCCCGCTCCCTTGATCTCTCTCGCCCTCTCTACCGAGTTGTAGTCGCAAAGCTGTCTCTCCCTCTCACCCGAACTACTGCCTCCAAGCTCCCATTCCCGATCCCTCTCCCTGCTCCATGAAATTTACAACCATAACCATGTATGTTTTCACATTTACATACATAAGCCTTTATGGTTCATATTTACATGAGAAACACCGAATAGTCACTCTGTCTCACACCCATAAGCCTCTGTTATGTTGGTCCAAAAACTTAACCACATGCGCGAGTTAATCTAACCACACCAAAGGGTTTTCATTTACTTACATTTTTTAGTTATTTTTTGAATTTTTAAGATGTATCACCCTCTTCCTTATTCCCCTCCAACCCCCTACTTGCCCCATTTGTCGTCCCCTTCGTTGCCTCTTCTTGTCGCCACCTCTAGCCCCTCCATCACCCATCCTCTGCCCCTTTCTCACGCCCCTCCATCCCCCCCCCCCTCAAGCACCCTCCTCCATCCCTCTGTCACCCCCTCCAACCCCTCCTCCGCCCCTTCTCAAGCCCCTTCCAACCCTACCCTTCGAGCACCCTCCTCCTGCCCTCCTTCGCTGCCCCTTCCCCCCAACCCCAAGCACCATCCAACCTCCAACCCCCTCTAGAAGGACCATCTCCCCATACGTGCAAGCATCATTAACATCCATACCGCCTATAGTCTTCTTCTCCCCCCAAGCGTAATCCCGAATCGTTCACCACCGTGTTGCAATGCAAGAACTCCATCACGCGCAAGAACAGTCGCTCCCTCGTCCACCTAGGCTGGAGCTTGAGGATGGGGTTCCTCGACTTTGTTGGGAAGTGATGGAGGTCCAAGGAAGAGGGAAGGAAAGGAAGAGTGGTATCAATTGTAAATTAGGTGAATTCAAAGAGTGGATTATTTATGGTGCTCATGATTTCCCTCTCAGCTTATTATGTCTTCATAAGCTTTGTGTTGAGCTTAATTGTCGTGTGATATTTGATGAATTTTGTTGCTATTTTCAAGACATTCGGACGAGGTAAATTTTTGTTGGGGCATGAGAAGAATGCCATCTATAATCTTGACATACCCTCGGATTCTACGTTTGATGGTGATGTATCCATCTCCGAAGATCCGTTTCTTTGGCATCTACGCCTTAGGCATCCTTCTGTCAGGGCTCTCACCATGATGTTCCATGAACTCTCTACTCTAAAGCCCTTCTAGTGTAAGGTGTGTGAGTTCAGGAAACATCATCAAGCTTTTTTTCCAGTTCGTGCTAAGTCATGTCATACCACTCTATTTGGTTGTGTTTATTGTGATGTTTAGGGACCTTGTCTGGTACGAATTTTGAGTGGTCGTCGCTATTTTATTGTCTTTGTGGATGATTATAGTAGATCCTCTTGGGTTTACTTAATAAAGGAACGTATGGAGATTAATAAAATCATCAGAAATTTCTTTCAATGTGTCAAAATATCTTTCTTTAAATGTGTTCAAATTATTTGAACTGATAATGCCCATGAGTTCACCCAACAAGACTTGGTGTCTTTCTTTGCCTCTCAGGGGATTGTTCATAAAACATCTTGTCCAAACACCTCTCGGCAAAATGAGATAGCGGAAAGGAAACTTAGACATTTGCTTGATATTATTAGGTCTCTCGTTACTCAGATGAATGTTCTCAAGTACTATTGGTGAGACGCCATTCTTACGCTTGTTCATCTCATCAACAAGGTTTCATCTTTCGTCCTAAAGGGGGCATTCCTTTCTTTCTATTATACCCATCAAGACTCCTTTTCCTTTACCTCTAAGAATTTTTTTGGTGCATTGTGTTTGTTTCAACTTCCATGCAGCTAACAAATTGCCACCTAAGCCATCAAGTGTGTCTTTCTCGGGTACTCCCGCACTCAGAAAGGCTATCGGTGCTATAATTATGTTGGGCGTTAGTACTATATGTCTGCGGGCGTCACATTCTTTGAGCAGACTAGCTTCTTTACACAGACTGTAGGTTACATCCCTTTGGATCTTCCACTTCCACCAATCGTCTATATACACAAGCACACCATTGCACCTGCTTTTGCTCCTTTTCATGATCCTTTTTTACCGGATGATAAATGCTCCCACTATTGTTGCTCCGGATGTACCTGAGGAGCTTCTGATAGCTCTTTGTAAGCAAAAGAACCAATGTACTTTTCACCCTATGTCAAATTTTACTTCTACTAATGTTTTATCTAGCTGTGACAAGAAGTTTGCAGATGCTCTGAATGCCATTTCTGTTCTCAAAGATTATCATAGTATAATGCAGGTTCCAAGTTGGCGCCATGTCATGGATGAGGAGATGGATGCCCTTACCTCCCGCAACATCTGGGATCTTGTGCCGTGACCCCTGGGAGTTCGACATGTGGCTTGCAGATGGGTCTTCACGGTCAAACATTCTCCTGATGGGTCCATTGATAGATTTTTTTTTGAAGTCTGAAAGGGAGGGGGAAACACTCAGTGGTGTCCGCCCCAAAATATATTAGAAACCAAAGAAAAAGATAACAGGAACAAGCGGGACAGTAAGCACCGCACCCCATCCGTTACAGATTCCAATCGACAAGTAACCGATTAACAAACACACACACATTTTCTTTGTAAAAACGTTGGCCCGAAAAAAGAAGGTCGTTTCTTCCCCTCCAGACCGTCCAGAGAATGGCCATGGGGATAACCCGCTCCCCCCCCCCGGTCTATGAATGTTCGCATGGACCGAATCCCAAAAAGATTGGAAGTCACCGTTGTTGCACCATGCTGGTCCCAACTCCAGCCAGACTTGAGATACCACGGGGCACGAGAAAAATAAGTGCTCAGTCGATTCAATCGCCGCGTTGCATAGAAGGCACCTATCCGAAATAACCCCAAGCAGCCTCATGCATCTATTCCTTGTCATCAGTCGCTTACGTCTAAGAAGCCACAGAAAAAAGCCAATCCGCTCCGGGAGCTTCAGACCCCAGATCAGCGAGCAATCCATGTAGAGCAGCTCCGAGCCAGCCGGGGGAGGTCTAGAGATAGCACCCTAAACCCTAAACCCTAAGCCAGCTCCCTGTAGAGCAGCTCCGAACCAGCTCCGGGTCCATTGATAGATTGAAAGTCAGATTAGTTGCAAAAGGCTTCACACAACCCTATGGGATAGATTATTTTGAAACATTCTCTTTGATTGCCAGAATGGGGTCCATTTGTACCATTCTTTCTGTTACTGCTAATAAAACTTGGCCTATTTTTCAACTCGATGTAAAGAACACCTTTCTCTATGGTGAACTCGAAGAGGAGGTATATATGATGCAGCCATTGGGTTACGCAGTCGATGGGGAGTATGTATGCCGACTACGTAAGACCATCTATGGCCTGAAGTAGAGCCCTCGAACATGGTTTGCCAGACTTACCAACAAGATCAGTACTCTTGGCTTTCAGGGAACGGCATCTGACTCCTCTATCTTCATCAGACGACAGTCTACTGGTACCGTTATACTTGTTGTTTATGTTAGTGATGTGGTTGTCACTGGAGACGATGAAGTCAGCATTTCAAAGGCCAAAACCTTCCTCCAGAAGTCTTTGTCACGAAGGATCTTGGCCAATCCCTTTACTTTCTTGCTATTGAGGTGATATGCACTACAGAGGGACTCTTTCTCTCTTAGAGGAAATATTGCCTAGGAATTCTTACTGAGGCTGGATTAGTTGGATGCAAGCTATATGGCATCCCTGTCAAAGTGAGGAAACAATCCACATCTACTTATCATGCCTTTGAGGATACTACACAATAAAGAAGCCTAGTGGGTAAATTTCTCTATCACATTGTTACTATGCCAGATATATTATATGATGAGCAGAGTCATTCAGCACATGGTGAGACCCATTTACAGTAACCGGCAGATGTCCTTCTGATCCTTCGATATTTGAAGGAATATCTCCGCCTATACTGATGCTGATTACGCCAGTTCACTTGACGACTGTCTATCCACTACAGGCTACATTATGCTCGTTGGCGGCAACCTTGTTACTTGGCGAAGCAAGAAGTAGATAGTGGTCTCCAGATCGAGTGCTAAAGCATAATACAGGGCAATGGCCCAAATCACCTGTGAGATCACTTGGCTTGCTCCTTTCTACAGGAACTTGAACTTTTTATTACTACACGCATACCTTTATTCGGTGACAACAAGTCCGCTACATACATCGCCATCAATCATGTATTCCATGAGCAGACCAAACACATTGAGGTTGCGTGTCACTTAATTCGTTATGCAGTGCGAAGACGAAGGATCTCTACTCCACACATCCCCATTGATCTTCAGCTTGCAGGCATCTTCATGAAAGCACTACCAAATAAACGTCTCTCGTGTCTGATATCCAAATTGGGCATGATCTACAGACATGGTTTGAAAAAACGTGCCTTGAGGCGCACGAGGTGTGCGCCTCGAGGCGAGGCGGCATAGAATCGCCTCAGCAGGTCTCTAAGAGGCGACCGCCTCAGTTCGCTGAGACCGGTCGAAGCGGTCAAGGCGGGGGCAAGGCGATCCTCGAGACATTTTTTATTTTCAGATTATTTTTTTATGTAAATCATTTTAGCAAGGCTACGCCTCACCTTGATTCCAGGGAAACCGACTCGTTCCGTTTTTAGTTTTTTCAAACCTTATCTACAGATATGTCCCCACTTGAGGGGGGTGCTAGAGTAATTGTATTTCTATTTTTACTTGAGTCATATAACCCTTCGGGTTTTTATATGTAATTTTCATTTTGTGCTCTCTAGGGTTTCTCTCTACATAAGAGAAGATAAACTCATGAAATAAACACAATGATCTTTCAAGTCTTTTCTCCACAGATAGAAAAGCAACCCACTTTGAGGAACATTAAACAAACAGAAAACGAGTCAGGATTAGTATATCCAAACGGACTTTCCTTAGAGAAGATATTGCCATAATTAACTAGTGCATTAGAGTTTGGCGATTTTCTCCCAAGATACGATAGTAAAAGATCGACATCGAAGCACTCTGACAGATATTGTCCTCGAAACACTTCAGACAACACGCAGTCGATAGGATGGAAATTTCGGTGGCAAAGAGAACAAAATAAAGAATGCATAGATAGACTCCATATCATGTTTGGTGATGTTAATATAAGAATTGCATGGAGAACATTCGAGTATCCTCAGATCCATAGTGCATGTTGGATTCCCTAAGATGGATGGAATCCAAAACAACCCATTGAAAATTCCAACATCTATATTCGATTTGACTCTCCCAAACCCAATCCAGAGCAGGTGCAGAATGCGTACACACGTATGTGGCCCCCCACCATCCTTTCTACTTTTGATACAAGAACTTAGGGGGAAACTCATGTATAAGTCCATCAAAAGATTAGATCCAAGCAATATAGTACTATATTCCTCCCTCCTAACTCAATCAAGCTTCAGATTGAGAATTTCAATCTTCAAATTAGCACCCCAGTTGGTGATAAACGCCATTTACTTACAATGGCATACAACATAAAAAAACTGCAATTACAACAGAAACCCAATTATTAAGAAACGGAAGGAAGAAAGTGCAGGCATTAGTAAGAAAGAACCTCAAATACAAAGCGCATGAGCTCTGCCCCAACAAATAGTCACTAACCACATCCGCAAACACCCATCTCACATTCCTTATGTGCTTAAGTAACGGGTTTCCTTTCTGCAAAACAGAGAAATTGGAGAAAGAGCGTCATCAATAACATATTATAATAACCTCATTAAACACCAGGCTAAGCTAAATTATTAAAACCAATTCCAACAAGATGATATGAATACATTTTATCGCAAACTGTTTTGCGCAACGAAGAACAACACCGTGTACATAACCACAGGCACTTCCCCTTTCAACCATCATCAATTGGCAACGTTGTGAGCTGATCGAGCTAATGAACTGCACCTGTCTGTGGCTGACGAGGATGGCGTTGCGGTGGTTCCCGACGGGGGCAGCGGACGGGGACGAGGCATGGGGAGGCGCAGCATCGGTGGCGGGAGGAGGGGGAGAGGGGGGAGGGGGAGGGGAGTAGAACTCGGAGGACTTGAGGAAGGAGAAGGCCTGGGAGAAGGAGGCGGCGGAAGAAGTGGAAGTGGTGGGATCTCTGTGGAGAGCGGCGTCTTGGAAAGAGGGGATCCTTATGGAGCCCTTCTTCTTCCTCGTCTCGTCTCTTCCGTCTTCTTCTTCTTCCATTCCCGCTCTCGCGCCCTAAGCCCGAATGGAACGACTGCTTCGCGGGAAGGGGAAGCGAGAATCGAGCGGTCGGATCTAAACGGGTTCGGCGGTTGAAAACCAAAGGAGGAGATTTCATCCCCACCTGCAATTTAATGTCGGCTCAGATTATACCAATCAGCCCACGACTTGAACTCAGCTTGTCGATGGCTCCTTAGCCTGGCTTGATAAGTTGAATGAATGGGGCTCGAGTCACACCTTAAATTAGATAGTTATAAAAGATGAGTTCCAGTTGAATGTTCAACTCGTTAACTCTCTATATATATATATATATATATGAGAAAATGGAGTATGCACCGGCGGGTGCAACCAACTGGCTACACCCGGCCATTTTTTCATTGGTTTTTTATTTTTTTTTGAAAAAAACTTATGGGGATTTACTTAGTTTATTGTGTGGAATATGTGTTTCAAATTTCATGCAAAAAACACTCCTAGTATGCCCATCTAGATATGGTCAATTTCAATAATTCTGAAACCGTTAAAATGTCATAGCCTTGATGGAGATGATAGAAATGTCGAATTTAGTTGAAATTGGTATGATATCATGGTGATATATAGTGATTTAAATCCCCCTGGGTTTCATTTCAAAAATACAAAAAATCAAAGAAAAAATGGCCGGGTGCAGCTAGTTAGCTACACCCGCCGGTGCAGCCTCCCAGCCCTCTCCCTCTCTCTCTCTCTCTCTCTCTCTATATATATATATATATATATATATATATATCTGTGTGTGTGTGTGTGAAAATGGGGTTGCCTCCGCTCCTACTTGTCGCAAATTTTTTATTTTTTTTTCAAAAATAGCACCGTGTGTGCGCATGCATGTGCGGGTGTGCATGTGCTTGTGCGTGTAGGTGTGGGTGTGGGTGTGGGCGTGCGCACGCGTTGTTACGTACGTGTGTGCGTGCGTGTGTGGGTGTGTGCAAGCACATGCACGTGTAGGTGTATGTGGGTGTGTGTGCGTGCACGCATGTGCGTATGTATGTGCATGTGCGTGTGCGTGCGTGCGGGTGTGGGTGCGTGTGCGTATGGGTGCGCGTGTGTGTACGTGTGGTTCTTGTGAGACAATACATGAGCTACAGAACTCTAAATGAACTCTAGATGACGTGAAATTTTAAGACAGACTCTCTATATAAACACGCAATTGTGTGGGACCATAGGCATATTTTTCTTTTAATCATGTAATGCAATATAATATAGATGGGTTAAATGGGGTTGTCTCCCAGAGGGAGCTAATTTGCACCCCCCCCACCCCACCCCCCCCCCCCCATTTTTCTATTTTTTTTTGAAAAATGATTATGTGAATTTTCATAACTATATCCTTATATTATGTTATTCAAATTTCATGTGAAACAGATAGCCCTACAACCTTCATCCAGACGAGGTCGATGTCAACAATTTTGCGACTGTTAAAGAATAATTGTCTGGATGGAGAACATAAGAGTCTTTATTTCGCATAAAACTTGAATGACATAATACAGGGATATAATGATGAAAACTCATGGATTCATTTTTAAAAAAATAAAAAATATGAAAAATGAGATGCTAGGAGCCAAATTCGCTCCTCCTGTGGAGCAGCCCCATTTTTCCCAATATAGATACATATTATATTATTTACAAAATGAAGAGAGAGATAAAGATATTAGGTTAATAAGATATTTATTAGTAATTACTTCGATAAGTTATTACACTCTTGGCTATTTCTGTGCAAGAGCACTTCTTGTTGTATTTAAATTAGGGGTTAAGGGAGAAAGACAATGTTGGTGTTTATTCAAGAGAAATAAAGATGCCTCGCATCTTATTATTTATTCCTCTTTTATATTCCCTAAGTCTTGTACCGAGAAATAGATTGTACTTCATTTCATCTCTTCCCGCAAAATTTATGTGCCTCCTTAATGGAATAAGGTTTTTCTGTCATTCTAGCATTAGATAAAGATGTCTGCCCCTTCTTAAAGCATTATTTGAACATGAATTCTCAAATGTCCAGATATAGAATTACTATTATCTCCCCATTTTGCTCATGTATTTGAAAAACATCCACATCCTACTCTTAATAACTATATATTGCTTGCTCCCCATCCAGTATTATCATCCAAATGCCCACTAAGACAAATCTCAATCATATAAAGAGAAATTCCAACTGCTAAACACATCAAAAATAACAAGAAAAATTACAATTCAAGGTCACATGATCATACATGTGCGTGTCACAAGCTTCTTCCCTGCGACGAGCACCTTGCTCATTCTGATATGTCGCACAATATTATAGAATTTGCATCTCAAAATACCAGAACTTCCAAAACATAATCTTCTCCCTACATCTACAATTACGATTCCTAGAGAATTATTTACAAGTCAATTTGCTTCAGAGAACAAATGTGTTCAGCATCCTGTTTGCTGCTGCAAATCTCGCCTACTTGCGCATGGGAAATGGGCTCAACAGACCAGTCTTAAAGCAGAAATCCAAAGCAACAGCAGAAAAAAGGAACACCAAAATGCTCGTAGATACATGCGTTGCTCCATCGAGAACATGAGAAATCAAGCCCGAGGTATTGGTATCCAAAGGCTTTGCGTCCAGAGCTGCAAGACCTGCAACAGCCAATTTCATTTTTTACAGCCGATATTTAATTATCAATGGTTCAAAATTTTCAACTGAAACAAATTTCAAGTAGGGCACTGATCCGTACAGAGCATAATCTAGATACAAGTTACAACCTAGCATGCCAAAACCAATGATCTTTCAGCCAAATTGTTGAATAAAAGACTTTTTACTATAAACTACACAAAGCAACACCAGGAATCCTGATTTTTCCCAGTGATTTTAACTAAAATATTTAATAACCTCAAGGTTAAACTAAATGAGGAAATAAACATTTTCCCAACCAAAATATTGCATAACAAAATCAAAGACGGACTTTTCTCACATTAAGTAGATTAGCTGCATGGATTTTATAGATATGTTGCGTGTCCAAAATGTAAGAAGAGAAAAAACCTTTCATAAAGTTGTAACTGTTTTCTAGCTTTCAAATGCAAGAGTTCGACCATAAGACCAGCATTCCTAAGTTGATGGAAAAGTCAAAAGAATCGCCTGGTTGAAATATTAAAAGTTCAGGGAACTAATTACAATGTTCCAGCATTCAATGTCCAAAGCGAGCTTTTCTGTGCAACTCGAACTAGCAATGAAATGGCAGAGGCATCAGGGTTTGCTTTTTATATTTTCATCCCATATAACAAGTTACAAAGTACGAGTAAACGATCATTCCAAGAACACGTGAGAAGAACTTTGCTCGTTACTAGTACAAATGTCCTATCCCAGTTCCGAATAAATGAAATGCAAATCCATTCCAAGAGAAATACTTGTTCCCAGGGAAAGATGGAGATACTATCCATGTAGCTGGGTCGAATCAAGCCAATAGTTTGGGTGTGCCATCTAATTGGGGAAAGGTTCGACAAAAGTGAAGTAAATATTAGAATGTTGCTTAGGGCTTTGGAAACAATCATCTAACCTAACAGATGCAGTTTGAGAACTTCATTGATAAAGGTTAGATAAGTCGGAGCTAGTAAGCAGACCGTGTTGCAGACATGGTGTAATGATAAAGCAGTCCCCTCTTTTGCACTAGGTGAGAATCACGACACTAAGTGCTTTCAGAAGTGACTGCAGCTAAAATCTAAATTTTGTTTTCCGGCAGAGTATTTGCCAGTATGGACTCTGCAGCAAGTATATAAGTGATTTTAGTTGATATCTTCCCTCATAGAAGCGATGCACGTGTCCTCTTCAACTAAACTTGCCCACCTGACTCCCTCAAAGGGCATGTCTCACTTGCTACAATTTTATCAGTACTTTTTTTAAAAGAATGTTATTGTTTACTTTATTTAAATCATAGAAATGCGGCTATCACTTTTATTAAATAACCAAATAATAAGGTATGACAGAACATCCACACATTCCTATGTGTATGCCAAAAAAGATGGGAATACCTTGAACAAAACCAAAAGCTGCGGATGTGCCTGTCTTCAGCTGAATATTGTCCAGATCCCTTCTTACAGTATATCGGAAGGTCACCCCAAACAGTGCACTGCTGACAAAGACAACTAGAAGATGTTGAAATAGCTGGAGGCTGCTGGTGGTCTGATACAAGGATATAGGAAGACACGCGAGTACACCAACGATGGAAGAGATGACTGCAGCTTTTGCTGACTCCAATCTTTCCAGATCTGTGTCAATTATACCAGCTGTGGCACCTATGTCCCCAGAGCTTATTTCACTGAAACTTGATAAAAGAGTTCGTTCAGCTTCTTCAACCATAGCTTTTGCTTCCAGTAACTCTTTTTGAGATTCTGCAATCTTAAAGATGCATAAAAAATTAGTTTCATTAGAAATTTTATCTAATGGATAAGAGTGTTCAAGATTGAGGAAGCTCCACTAGCTTCTACAAAAAAAAGAGTAGGAAGAGTATTTAGGTTGGATCTTAATCTAGGAAACAACAAAAAAATTTATCATAGACCAAATACAATGCATAATTGGCTACAAAAAATAAGCATGACGTTTGATTTCACCCATAGTCGTATTCCAGACTGCAAAAATTGACCAGAAAACATACTCCAGATACATAAATAGATACAAAGACGGTCCATATTAAAAAAATTGAATCAAAAAAGGGGAAACACTAAAAAGGGGAAACACTCCGGAGGTGTCCACTCAAGCTTTTATTAGTAAGATATTGTTACAGAGAGCTTACATCAATCAGGCCTCAAGGAGAGATATGGCTAGATACACAACATTCTCAACATAAAACCTTTGCGAAGAGAAAATCAGCCCATTGCGAGAGAGCCAAATTGCCTAAATCACCGAAATTGGGCGCAGCAATTCGGTCATAGCTCTGAACTGATTGGCCACCAGTGAAGCCCAAAATCCCTCATGAGAAGACAAGTCCACCCATGAAATCCCCATCAACTCCCAGATCTCCCTAACCCGAGAGCATGAGTAGAAAAGGTGAATCAGGTCTTCGTCCTCCGCGGCACACAGCGCATAAGGTGTCACCCCTTGGAGGAAGGAGGCTCTTCTAGCTTTCGTCAGAACACAACTCAGCCATTGAAATCAGAGGAAAACCTTTATCTTCAACGTTGTCCTCAATGTCCAGATCAGCATGCAGTCTCTTTTCCTTCCTCCCCCGATTCCCTTTTGAGCTCCTGTAAGCGCCTTGTAAGCCTTCCTAACTGAAAATCCTCCATCCCTCCAGATCCAATGATCCCACCTATCCGAAGGTCCCGCATACGATGTCAACTACTCCAACATCAATAGTAAGTCTCCGAATCGCTACTCCGAGAGCAGAGAGAAGGTCGACATCCATTGCCTATCCACCCAATCGTCTCTCACGCGCATCTCTTGATCCCTATCTATAGCAAAAAGTCTTGGGAAACGGTCCTGAAAGGAGTCTTCACTGCACCAATCATCCTTCCAGAACAGGAAGGATTTGCCATCACCCACAACCGGGTGCATCTGCACCGGTACCTCCTGCATAACATAGCAGATCCCCTCCAGAATGCAGAGTGGGGTCGGCAGGGCGAGGCATCCCTGAAAGACCAAACCCGAATGGCGTGGATATCCCAAAGAAGATTGCAGGTGAGGTCTTCGCCACTGCCCCAGAGTCTCGCCACCCACTTAAGCATCAAAGTCTTGTTCATTGCCTCTAATTTGGCGATGCCTAACCCGCACAGTTCTTTCGTCGCGGTAACCTTCTCTCAATTCACCAGGCGCATCCCTCTCGAATGCCTATTGGAAGGGATCCAGAAGAATCACCGCATGCATGACTCTAAATGGTTCCGAATCCCCACCACCAGAATCCTCAAAGAGATGAAGAAGATAGAGATGGCCGCCAGAACCGCCTTAAGGAGCACAAGTCTCCTCCCACGAGAAAGACAGGAAACCTTCCACCCCGCCAGTTTCCTCTCCACCTCCTCCAAGACCGGGAGCCAGTATGACTACTTCAAGCGCACGCAAGTCAACGGAAGGCCAAGATAACATATAGGCAAAGATCCACACAGAGTCTGTAAGATGTTAGAGCACTCCTCAACCTCCGAGACCGTCATTCTGAAGGCACGAAAATAGACTTCGTTCTGTTCACCTTCAAACCCGAAAGTTCACCGAAAATGTCTAGCATTGTACTCATGGCCATGATCTCCTCATCACCCCCCTCAATGAAGAAAAGGGTGCCATCCGCATACTGAAGCAGGGGGATGGAGAGATCCCCTTTGGAAAAGCATGTCGTCCTCCCGCAAAGAACTCCCTGGCTGGTCATGATGGCAAAAACATTCGCCGCAATCACAAAGAGCAACTGCGCTAAAGGGTAACCCTACCGAACTCCCCTTTGTGGCTGGAAGAAACCCCCCTTAGGACGTCCATTGACCAGGATCGTCAAGGAAGACGTAGAGACACATCTTTTCATCCAAAAAATCCATCTCTCAGGAAAACTGCGCTTCGCCAGCACTGACTACAGAAAGACCCAATCAAGACAGTCGTACGCCTTGGAGAAGTCGACCTTCCGAAGGAATCCCTTCACCTTTATGTTCTTCCAATCTCCAAGCATCTATGATACCATAACCACACTATCCATCATGAGGCAGTCTTGAATAAAAGCCATCTGAGTAGGATCAATCAGATCCTCAAGGACGTTGCCCAAATGATTCACAAAAACCTGAGCCACAATGAGATAAACTGCATTAGAGAGCGCGACAGGACGGAAATTCTCAATTCTGCTAGCCATCTCCTTAGGCAAAAGGAACAAAAAAGCCTTGTTCAATATGTCAAAACCTTGACTCCCCACAGCAAATTCTTGCAGCACTGCCAAAAGGTCTAACTACACAACATTCCCGAGCTCCTTAAAAAATAAAATCGGAAAGCCATCTGGTCCAGATATTCCATCAGCGTTCAGCTCCCATACCGTTGTTTTCAGCTTGTCCAAGTGAAATGCCCTAGTCATGGCCTCAAATTTTAGCGAAATTTGGTCGAATATCGATATCTTGTCGAAATCGAAATTCGAACGAAATGGCCGAAATGACCGAGATATGGGGGCCCTAGTACAAAAAATGACCGAAATTTCGATCGAATTTCAACCAAAATTCCGTTTCGGTCAGTCACCGAAATGGTGACCGAAACCGATATTTTGGGCCTTGGCCCTAGTGAGCACATCCTGTTGGGCGGGCGAAAGAATCGAGGCTCCCCTGCCCAACCATCACCAGCCCCCATTCGGTGCCTTGCAAAATATATGTCGAAAGTACCCCACAGCTGCGCTACCAACCTCACGATCACCCTTAGCCAAAGTCCCCTCAACACTAAGGTTCTGAATTAGGCCCCGGTGACGCCTGCCACTAGCCACCTCATCGAAGAACTGTGTGTTCGCTTCCCCCTCCTTGATCCATTTCTGACTGGATCTCTGCCTCCATTCCACCTCCTGCTTTTTGTCCTCCTCGAGAAGAATGTGTTGCCCAGCCTCCCTTTCCATCAACTCTAGCGTATAAAGGTCCTCATCATCCTCCACATAATCCAACTCTAATACCACCCTCTGCACCTCCGACCGTTGGGCTATGCGGCTCTCCCGCACAACCTTCTTGTAGCTACACAATCTCTTCCTCAGTTCCACCAGCTTTCGGAACAAGCAGACGGTTCCCCCAAAAGTTCGCTACGACCCTGAACCCATCCTCAAGAAGCCATGCCTTCTCGAATCAAAAAAAAGCACGGGGAAAAGAGTTCTCCCCCGATACCCACAAAATTGGGGTGTGGTCCGACCTGGAGCAAGGGAGAGCGGAAATACCAGCCAATAGGAAGGCGAACATGAGCTCTAGCGAGCCAAGTAAGCGGTCAATCATGGATCTCGACCTCGAACTACAGTAAGTGTACCGACAACTAACGGCATCCAAAACATCCAGCTTGAGGTCACCCGCCATGTATGTAAACTCTTGAGAACCGATATCCTGGCCACCACGCAATAGAGAGAAATCCTAAGTGAAAAAGGTGACGTCCAAATCTACCCCCAACAAGCCACGGCTCCGCAGGGAAAGATAGTCTACTGTCCGCAAATCCACCCAGAGTTGGTTGTGAACCCTAAAGTCGCTAGGCCCATAAATGCTGGAGAGGAGCGTACGAAGGCTCGATCTTTTGTTCCTAAGCATGATAGACACCGCATGCGTCCCCAAGAGCTCGGATTCTAGGTTAAAGAGGTCAGTGTTCCACACCACCAGAAAACTGCATGTACTACCCACAGATGGCAATGCCCTGAACTCCGAAAGATGAGCTCCCCCAATGAAAGCCCAACAGTGCCCGGACCAGTCCTGCATCTTGGTCTCCTGTAAGAAGGAGACATCGATACGCTACTTCGACAAAAATCTTTTGACGTTGTACGTTTCTCCGGGTCACCTAGACCCCTCACATTCAAAGATAGAATGTTCATTGTAGTAGCGCTTCTTCCCCTCATTCCGGACCACATCCACGTCTCTTGCAGTAGCCTCCACCAACGACATTGTGCAAGGCGGTCGCAAGTCAACCACTTCAGACAAAGATGTGCTTACCCCAGCTGACTCCAGGCGTGGCCGCTTCCAGACGTAGAACCTCAGACCGTCACCCACCTCAAGGACCAGAATCGGTCTCGACCGGGTTGCAAACCCATCCCTACTCGTGGGCGCCGCATCAATCGAGAAGACGAACTAGCCAAATCAGCAGATTACGTGAGGTCACAGGTCAACCCAATTAACTCAATCCAGAGCATATGGTTGCAGACAATTTTTGCAAGCAACACCGGAAGCATGGTATCCAAATCCCAGGAGCAAGGCAAGGTAGGGGTCAGAGGCCAAGTCTCGGGCTACCCACCTGTCGATAAAATTGATCGAAACTTGGCTGATATGCATATCAGATAAGGCCTCCAAGAGTGCGAGCACCAACGGTTGAGGGAGGTTAAGCGAAAAAGCGCACGACGTAGCATCTGTGTCCTCCACCCCCCCCCCCCTCGCGCCACAGCCTCCTCCAGTGGTCCGGGGGTGGAGGAGGATCCATAACCACCACAGAAATAAAAAATAAGCGTTCCCCACGACCAAACGACTCTGAAACCTTTGTTGCTCTGGGAGTGGCCCAGTAATCTCCAACACCATGGAGTCTAAGTCAGTTCCAAGAGAGCAGCCGTCAGAGAGTACCTTCACGACTCACCAATATCCGTAAGCGTCTGCCGCAAAGGCGTCAAGTCAGGTCCCTGTAAAGGAACGGGACCCCCAAGATCTGAGCAACAAAAGTGTCCATGCCTTCTTGGCCTCCATCATCCAAACGTGGCATCCTCCACTTTCGCATCACGACCGTCTCCGGGCCCCTCCATCTAAGAAGTCGTTCCTGGGCGTCAAAAGAGATCCCTCTCACACAAACAGCACCATCACGCGACCAAACCACATCGCCACTAAATCAACCCCCAAAACCTCGAGAACCACCAACCTTGTCGCATCAATAGACTGCTCCATCGAGTTGAAAACTCTAAAAAGACCCCCCCCTCTCCGCATGGTCCTTCACCGGGGCGAAAGGACCACTTCGGACGACGTCCGTATATGATGGAGCCCCCAACTTCGCCACTCCCCCGCACCGAACTCCAGAGGCATGCCCCTTTCCCTTCCAACCAAGCCGCGAAAGCCTCTCAGCCATTGCAGTGCTTCCACCATTCGACATCGAGGTGAAAGCCCAGTTGAATCCCTGACCATCGGCATCAGTCGGTGTCGCATCCTTGAAGGCCCCGACAAGTTTAACATCCATCTGAGAAAGTCCTGAAGTCGATCGAAGGGAGTACGCGGTCATGAAGCCCAACCGAGTCGGACCCACATGCGTGGGAGCCCAGGTACCAGTAGGAAGCCTTCATGTAAGAACCGTTGGACTGCATGTAGCCCTTGCCTCGACGAAAAGCCACCACGGAGGCGGCACGACACCCTCCAATGATCAACCCCTCCACAGTTGAAGCACCGAAGTACGTCAATGCAGTGATGTAAAAGTCGTCTGACTGACCCGACTATTAGGTCCGACTAGTCTAGTCAGTGGGGTGGCCGACCGAGTACCGACTAATTCCGACTAGGCATACTAGTCGACCAATTTTTGCTTGGAGATACAATATTTTTTTGGTTTCATAAGCAAACTTATTATAATATGCTTAATGTTTTATTTCAATTCAATTACTTCTTTTATTTTATTATGATAATATAAAAATATATAAAATCTATGTAAATATATGTACTAAAATGAGTTATATGTTTAAAATAATCATAAAATTCAAAGTCGATTAAAGTCCGGCTAAATCCGATTAGTCACCCGACTACCGATTAATTCTTAGTCAGTAACCCGACCGACCGAGTTCCGACTACTGACTTTTGCAACCTTGCGTCAATGCATACTTCTGCAAGGTGGCCGAATGCCCCACACCGATAGAAGAGCCGTCGCAAGCGCATACGGCGGTGGGAGACCACCTCCCAGTCCCCAGAGCACCGCCCCTTCACAATGCATGTGGCCCTCTCTCTCATTTCCTCTTCGGCAATGCCTCCTCAACCCCTCTTATTGCGTCGCCCTAGGACGAAGAGGCTTCAAGTGCGCCCTTCGAGCTGTTGCCCGCTTGGAACGGCCCCAGAAGCCACCGCGAGAACCACCCGAAGCCCCCGATGGGCGTCCTAACCCTAATCGCCCGAACGGCGCTCCCTCTCTCATATTCCCCCTAGTTCAATCCTTTTCGTCCATATTAAAAATTCAAATAAGAAATGTGGCGGAAAAAGCTAGAGAATAAAAACGACATAAAATTTTAACAATACTATAAGCTTTCAGGTTCTCCCCCGTGTCCTAGCATAAGAATCTGCTTATGGCTAATGCTTTGCTAAAATATCCTCCTACATGGACAGACCCCGAATTGATAGTGAATATCCTCGAAAACAATGTAAGCTGGGACAAGAGAATCCTGGGCAGAAAGAAATCACATTGGGGTGCTTAATGAATTTTTATAGTTTGCTCGAGTACAGCAAGATCGTAGTTTGCTCCATCTGGCATATGCGGCATAATGAATGTTGGCATTGATAACAGACAAGCATGATCACTATTTGATTTATATGACATATGATGGCATTGGTCAAGGGATACCACATTTAGCATCAAATTGATGTTTATAAGCAAGTTGGGCGAGAAAGACCTATGTGGATCCTCTTTGAAATTGGTGGGGAGGACCCTCTGATCAAAACGAATGACTGCTAAAGATAGTTAGATTTGGCTCCATACATAATTCATTGTTGATTGGTGTATTGAATGTAATTCAGCTACATAAATTAGTATAGAATTTTGTATTTTCAAAGCGAGTTCCCTGCTCATGTAAATGACAGTTCTATTATGTGACAGCCGACAGGGGCCATAAAACTCAGTTGAATGTTAAATTCAAGATCCAGAGTAATTCATTTTTTTACTCGAAAACATTTTTGTATCGCCTGAGACAAACATCAAAGAGTAAATCCATCCAACATAGAGTTATCACATCAGAATTTTAAATTATTGCATCTGTTCCTTTTATAACATAAGTTTTCATATTCACATTATTGCTAGTAGGAATATACAAGTAAATCTATTTTAAATTATCAATTTTCCCTCTCACTCCCTTCACTTGTACAACCAAACACAAACTATTTTCCATCCCCTTATCTTGACGTCTCTCAAAAACTAAATTATTTTGGTATCATGACCACTGTTGATTAACTTTCAACATCACCACCGAAATATAAATCATTAAAATATTGTATTTACCCTTTAATAATCTATCAAAAATCACAGATCATACCCCTTTTCATCCTCCAAGCACTCGATTGCCATCATCCCACTCCGCGGTGAACTCTGCATTCTCACAAGCCCCCATAGTGAACTCTCCTCAAGACTCACCTTGGTAAGTATAAGACTTGGACGTAGTTCTTTGCACTTTCACGAACTCTCTGCAACTAACTTTAGGCTTCCTGTAATCTCTACACGATTCCCTCTCTCAACAAGTTTCCCAAATTTATCTATCCCATCCTCAGCTTCACCTCCACATATGTTTCGCTTCGGCCACACCCTCTTATTATTATTCCGAGCAACATTTCTAAACTCGTCCCTCGTAGCTTATGTATACCTCCAAGACACCAGCCGCTCTATACTGATCAGCTAATGAAGTGGTTTCCTCATCATTGAGACGAGGCATAAGCAAATAAAACACAATTAATAAAGGAATAGACTATGAGAAAAACAATTACATACCATTCTAAACATCATATTAAGGCATCATAATTACATATCACTGAGGCGAGGCATAAGCAAATAAAACACAATTAATAAAAGAATATGCTATGAAAAAAATACTTCCATATTGTTAAGTTAAAATATCATATAATGTGTGTCTTTTTCTAATTTCTTTTTCTCAATGTACTTATCATGTAATTAACCCAGGGCTATTCTCCTATATAAGAGAGCCCTCGGTTACGTCTAATGTATCGACTTCGTTTCTCCCATCATGGTATCGGAGCAACGATCCTAGTACGGGTTTCGTTATCCACCACCCAAAACCCTAACCCTAAGCCCCCCCCCCCCCCCCCGTGCCCACCCGCCGCCCAGCGCCTCTCTCCCGCCTCCCCAGCGCCCAGGCGGCTCCGCCCCGCGCCCAGCCCCCCCCCTCCCTCACGCATCTCCAGGCGGTCTCCTACGCCGAACCCAGGCGCCCCTCCCGCCTCTCCCGGCGGTCGCGTGCCTCTCCAGGCGGTACCGCGCCGCCCTACCGCCCTGTCGGGCACGCGCAACCCCTGAAGGGCCCACGCAGGCCCTGAAGGGCCCGCACCGCACCTCCCAGCGACCCCAACGATATCGTGTCGCACTCCGGCAGGTCCTAGGTGTCTTCACAGCCACTGCGGGTCTAGCCGACCTCTCCCGGAGGCACAGAACTAGGGTCGGCGCTTCAACAAGGCCTAGGGATGGTTGTATGAGTCTGCACATACAACCTTCCCCTCATATGATTCTGTAGACCGCCTACTTGGTTATCTACGTCGGTCCTAGGCTCTTCATCAATCATGTCAGACAACAAGGGTGACGTGTTTACATCCTCGGGTGCCTTCAAAGGCCTAGCCCCTATAATCAAGATGGATGCAGTTCCGCACCCTTGTGTAGTGCCACAACAAGGAGCACATTCTGACAGAATCCGAGCCGGAGGACAAGACTGGAACAAATGCGACATGGAAGCAAGATGATGCATATGCCCATATTTGGCTATCAGGGACGCTGACTACGGAGATTGCGAATGATATTGTGAACCAACCCACAGCTAAGGCTATGTGGGATATCGCGGCTGCGACATATAGGCAGTCCAAGAATGAGAGTAAGATTCTCCAGTTACAGTTCGACATCTTCTCTACGAAACAGAATGGGAAGCCCTTACATGCGCATTTCTCTCATCTACGGGGCATGTTCGAGAGACTGCATAGCTTCATGCCGATCACTGCCAGTACGGAACAACAACAGGATTACAGAAATGTTACGATGACTGGTGTATTTCTGTCCTCCCTTGATCCAGAGTACGATGCTGCTCGTATTCAACTTCAGACTGGCGAGTCCATTCCACCAATGGAGGAGGTATATAAGAGATTGAGTAGGATTACTACTGCATCGGCATCTACAGCCCAGCGGCCCAGCCTACCCCTACAGCTATGGCTGCCACTCGTGGCAGAGGAGGAGCCTCACATTTTCGGGGTCGTGGACCTCGTGGTAGAGGGGAGGCAGACATTGTGACCCCTGTACTCACTGCCACCGACCAGGCCACTCTGAGGAGACGTGCTTTCACAAGCATGGGTATCCAGCCTCTGCACGGGCTGCAGAGCAGACTGAGGCTACAGCTGCACCTCTTCCAGATACTCGCTTTGATGATCTCGTCTCACGACTTCGTGATATGATCATTACACCCTCGTCTTCATCTCCATGTTCAACGGATGCTGCAGCTTCGGCCAGAGCGTCTTCTAGCTCATCAGGTACCCCTTATGCACTTACCAGTACTACTTGCTCGGACCTGACAGATTGGATTATGGATTCCGGAGCCTCTCATCATATGTGCGGCGACAGACGGCAGTTTACTACCTACAAAGCACTTGCCCCAGGACGATCTGTGGTCATTGCCAATGGGGTCCGATTACCCATTGTTGGTCAGGGGGAGATCACCCTGACATCTTCTTTGAGTCTTCAGAATGTCTTACATGCACCAGACTTTCAGATGAACCTGTTATCAATTAGCTAACTTACAAAAGATTTACATTGCCGTGCCATCTTTGACTCCTCTACTTTTGTGTTTCAGGACATACTGACTAGCAGGATGATTGTTGGTGGCCGTGAGCAGAAAGGCTTGTATAAGCTTGCTATATCATCATGTGCTGGCACCGCTACTATTCACTCAGGATCCATTTCTCCATTCCTTTGGCATCTCCGATTTGGCCATCTGCCTCTGCAGAAGATGTGTCATGTCTTACCGCAGATATCTGCCCGTACCGCATTGGATTGTGAATCCTGTCAGCTTGGGAAACACCATAGGTCTTCGTTTCCAGTTCGTCCGAGTCGTCATAGTAGGTCTTTTGAACTGTTTCACTTTGATATTTGGGGTCCCAGTCATGTACCTGATCTTCAGGGACATAGGTATTATAAGGTTGTTGTTGATGATTTTCCAGATTATCTTGGGTATTCTTGTTAAAACAAAAGTCTGAAGCCGGTGCTATTATTCGAAAATTTATTCTGGAAGTTAATAATATCTTCTCTACTAATATCAAAGTCATTCGGACGGATAATGCTTTAGAATTTTCAACATTACATTTGTCTGATTTCCTCAGCTCACAGGGAATTATTCATCAAACTTTGTGTAGCTACACGTCGCAACAAAATGGTGTGGCGGAACACAAACATCGCCACCTTCTTGATGTCACTCGGACATTGTTGATCCATAGTCGTGCCCCTCATTCTTTTTGGGGGGATGCGGTCCTCACTACATGCTACTTGGTAAATCGTATGCCGTCTACTGTTCTAGGAAAGAAGATCCCCTTCTTGATTGCGTTTCCCGAGAAGGATCTTTTCTCCCTCATACCTCGTGTCTTTGGGTCTGTTGCGTTTGTGCATAATTGTACCCATGGTCGTGACAAGATCTCCCCAAGGGCTATCAAATGTGTGTTTGTTGGGTACTCTCGTACTCAAAAAAGGTATCGCTGTTATGATCCAACGAGTAGGAGATACTATGTGAGTGCGGATGTCACTTTCTTTGAGTCTATCATGTATTTTTCTCCTACATGTGACAGGTTATCCAATGACAATGCAAACGATATTGTTGTTCCTCCACCTCCATCTATCACATCAGCCGAACCAGAACGTCAAACTTTACCACCACCACCGCCTCCACCACCACCACCACTACCTCAGTCGAAATTTTTACCCATTGTTTACACTCGCAGGTCTTCTACTAGCACTTCTACTCATCAGTCGTCCACATCTTCCAGCACGCCTAAGGTATGTCATGATAACACTGTTTCTACTGATGGTACTGGAATTTTACAGGATGACTTTGTTCTAGAGGACACTGAGGAGGACGATTTGGATATTCCTATTGCCCTGAGGAAGCCCACATCGTCAATGTGCCAAATACCCACTTGTGGCACATCACATGTCTCTTTGGATCATCTTTCAGATGAGTACAAGAAGTTTGTTGTTGGTCTTTCTGTGGTTACTACCATGGCTTCAAATTTCAGCGAAATTCGGTCGAATTTATGTCGAATATCGATATCCAGTCGAAATCGAAATTCGACTGAAATGACCGAAATGACCGAAATATGGGGGTCCTAGTACAAAAAATGACCGAAATGATCGAAATTTCGGTCGAAATTCCACCGAAATTCCATCGAAATTCTGTTTTGGTCGATACCGAAATGGTGACCGAAACCGACATTTAGGGCCTTGGTTACTACTATACCCAGAACATATATGGAGGCACTACAGGACAGCAGGTGGCGTCAGGCAATGGAAGAAGAAAAGGCAGCCTTAACAGCTCGCGGAACATGGTCTATTGTCCCTCCTCCACATGGTGCTTCAATAGTAAGCTGCAAATGGATATTTTCTATTAAGCATAATGCGGATGGGAGTGTGGATCGCTACAAGGCGAGGTTGGTGGCCCGTGGCTTCACCCAGACATATGGGGTGGATTATCAAGACACGTTCTCTCCAGTAGCGAGACACTCGACGCTTCGGATTTTACTAGCAGTTGTTGTTTCACATGATTGGTCGTTATTTCAGCTTGATGTGAAGAATGCAATTCTGTACGGGGACCTTCACGAGGAAGTTTACATGCAGCAGCCACCTGGGTTTACTGCTGAGGGGGAGTCACAAACATGGAAGGACATACCGATATCGATATCGGTACCATATCGATACCGATATATCGCCGACATATCGACGATATATCGACGTCATATCGCCGACATCGGACCGAATCTCGCATTTTTGGCCTGTCGATACCCGATATCAACCATATCGGCGATATATCGGTGACCTGTCGATACCGATATATTGCCGATATATCGTCGATATATCGCGATATGGCCGTCCATGGCCACAGAAGGTATGCAGGCTACATAAGGCCATATATGGACTAAAGCAGAGTCCTAGAGCTTGGTATCAAAAGCTGTCAGAATTGATTGAGCAACAGTGATTTAAGAGGTCCACTGCGGACCACTCTATTTGTTCAGAAGGCACAGCGAGGTACAGTTGCCATTCTTGTCTAAGTAGATGACATTATTGTAACAGGAGATGATGCTCAAGGCATTCAGGTAGCCAAGAAGTTCCTAGGTAAAGAGTTTGTGACCAAGGATCTTGGCACCCTTCGTTACTTCCTGGGGTTAGAATTTGCCAGGAATTATCGGGGTCTAGTGATGACCCAGAGGAAGTTTGTCATGGATCTCCTTTCTGAGACAGGTATGACTGGGTGCAAGTCAGTTATGATGCCTATGGATCCAAATGTGAAGTTGTATGATGATGACACTGAAGAAGTTAATAGCAGGAGGTACATTGTGGGGAAGCTCCTATATGTGACTATCACCAGACCAGATATTATGTTTGCAGTAAGCAAGGTTAGCCAATTTATGGAGTGTCCCAGAAAGACCCATATGGATGCTATCTATATGATCTTGAGATATCTGAAGAACTCACCTGGTTCAGGACTCCTATTCAGTAGGGGCAGTTCATTGGAGGTAACAGCGTGTGCAGACGCTGACTATGCAAGATGTCCCACGGACAGGAAGTCTACTTCAGGGTTTGTTGTTTTTGTTGGTCACTAACTTGTCTCATGGAAAAGCAAGAAGCAGACTGTAGTTGCCAGATCAAGTGCAGAATCTGAATACAGAGCTATGGCCTAAGGGAGTACAGAGATGATGTGGGTTAGATCGGTGTTGACTGATCTTTCCATAGATGTTCCTCTTCCTATGCAGCTATTATGTAATAATCAAGCTGCATTATTCATTGCAAATAATCCTGCTTTCCATGAACGAACGAAGCATATTGAGGTGGATTGTCATTACAATCGAGATCTGATCCAGAAGGGACTCATATCTACATCTCACGTGTCTACAGGAGATCAGACAGCAGATATCTTCACCAAGGCTCTAGCACGAAGTCCATTTCAGAAGTGTTGGTCCAAGCTGAGCATGATAGATATATATGCTCCAGCTTGAGGGGGAGTGTTAAGTTAAAATATCACATAATGTGTGTCTTTTTCTAATTTCTTTTTCTCAGTGTTTTTATCATGTAACTAACCCAGGGCTATTCTCCTATATAAGAGAGCCCTCGGGTACGTCTAATGTATCGACTTCGTTTCTCCCATCACATACCATTCTAAACATCATATTAAGGCATTATAATTACATTCAAAATTCCATACGTCATTTTCCCGTATTTAGGGTAAACATATGACATATAATGAATTCTAATTTTTGGTTGATATAATGCACCTCACATTTTCTATGGATCCATAAATAAATATTGTATTTAGTTTCAAGTACATATTGAAAAAATACTTCTTAATCTTAGTCATACTCATGTCGAGACTCGAGAATCAATTCTTGAAATATAATTAAAGATCGATCCCAAGTAAGAAAAGGGGACAATGAGTCGATAGACCATATAATCCCATCTATATTCATGGAAAGGTGGGTACTTACCTTTCTTTGTTGCTAGAGTTTATAAAGTGGGAACATTTTTTGATTGACTGCTTAAATTTTGGACGAGTTGTACGTGTATACTATAGATGAATATCAAAATGATATGTACCAATGACTAATAGTTTTGATTCAAAACTTATATCGAGTAATTCAAGTTATTTACACCTCCATATCTACTAGACTACTACACAATAGTACAAATATCATACATTAAACTAGGAATCTCTATCACAATGCAAGGACAAGAAAGTTTTTTGGTTGATGGTGTGATCTTTAAAAAATTCAAAATATCGTTTAATTAGTTCAGTTGGCCGAGGCGGTGCCTCACCATCGCGTCAATGCCTCATAAGTGCTTTGAGGTGCATACCTCAGATTTAGGGTGAGGCTTAAGCCTTGATGTGTTTTTTGTCAATAATGCCTCGAGGTGCATTTTTTAAATAATGTGCTCAGCATGAAAGTAGGAATTAGGGCTAAATTAGGGTTTTATTAGATTAGGATTGTTTTCTTTCATCCAGTTACAGTCTAATTAAATCAAATTAAATTAGTGTTAGGGTTAGGGTTAATCGTTAAAATGTGTCTGGTTTGAGTTAATTGTGATTTTGATTTTTATTTAAATACAGAAATTGTGCATGACCTCTAATAAGTGATTTAGTTGAGTCGGTTTGGAGTCAAATTAGGGATTAGTTTCATTTTTTGTTTTATTTTGTATACCCCTCCCCTCTTGTATAAAGGGGCTATGAGGCATTGTATTAAACAGACAAGATATAGAAAAAATTTTGGGGTTTTCTCGTTTATCTTCTCTTATTTCCATCTCTCCCCCGCGCATCTTCGCACTTCTTCTCCACAACCCCATGCAACCAGTGTGTCCTCTTCTTTTTTGTCTCCTCTCAATTTCTTTTCCGCCCAAATTTTCTTCTACATCAATTGATATCATAGCATGGATTTTGAATCATACCTACTATTTGACGATCCTGTCAAGTATGGGTGATTAAAATACAAAGCATGTCATTATGATGTGAAATGACAAAGGATGAAGTCGCACTACAAAGCAAGTTTGAGGGTCCATGTTTGGTTGGAATACCGATTCGACATAATATCCATTTACCCAAGAAAGGCTTCACTAAAGATCTGTCCATCGAAGGACCATTCAAGGTGATTTTGAGGAGTACAAAGAGAACGAAAAAGATGAAAATCATTCTTCTTCAACTATTCTGTTTGGTTCTATGGCGCATTGACCCAGGCCACTATTGTCGCGGTCGACCCATTGGAACCCCAAGGCAGTGATGACTCTAGTGATGTTGGGTGCTGCACCACTGCCACCCCAGGATTTGGAGGCTTCAAACCCATAGGTAGGTCTTTTGTCATTGCCAACCAAGTCATGGTAAGCTCCACTCGATCATTGCTAACATCGCCTCTGTCACAGCAACCACCAACCTCATCGTGCGAGTCAAGTGTCGATGTTGCCTGCCCTTCGAAAGCCATAAACTTCAGCCTCACTGCAAGCAACCTACATTGCACTCACCAAGCATCGCCAAGCATTATCAAGCTCCCACCCCTACCATGGTCGTTGCCTACTCCTCAACAAGTTATGCCCCTTCGAGCATCGATATTGCCCAATCGATGACGCCCATCGATACCACCTTTCGATACACGATTACCGCTGGAGCTGCCATAAGCATCATTCCTGACACTGTGTCGATTGCCAAGGACGTGTTTCAAAGAGGTCCTTAACTCCAAAATTCTTTACCAAAAGGTGGAAACTGGGCACAACATGGGAAAGGGATGTTATATTGTTGAAAGAGTAAAAAAAATGTGACTAAGCCAGTCTTTCAACAAGAATTGCAAAAGAAACATTGAAGATGAAAAAAATATTAACAAATTATGAGATCAAATCAAGACTATTGTGTCATGTGTTGCAATCAAAGTTCAAGCAATTAAGCATGAGATGAATTTTTCCAGTGACAGACAGGCAGCACGAAATTAGGAACCAAGGTTGGGCTAGGGTTAAGATTAATCGTTAAAATTTGTCTAATTTGAATTGATTGCAATTTTGATTCTTAGTTAAATAAAGAGATTATATGTGATTTATAATCACTGATTTGGTTGAGTCAAATTACGGATTAGTTTCATTTTGTTATTTTGTAAATCCAACCCTCTTATATAAAAGGGCTATGAGGCATCATATTACAGTTCAAATTATAGAAAAATTTGGAGTTTTCTCCACTATCTTCTCCTCTTTCCGCCTCTCCCCATTGTGCAGCTCCGCACATGGTCTCCAAATCCCCAAGCAACCCATGCGTGCTCTTTTTCCCCTCCTCTCAATTTCTTCTCCACTCAAATTTTCTTCAGCGCCATGCATAGTCTACCAAGGTTTTAAAAAAAGTACGGCATATCAAGGTGCTTTTTCATTGTAGAATCGAGGCGTAAGACTCAAGGAAATTGAGGTGTAAGCCTCGCTCCATATAAAAAATATTCATAAAACTAAAACAATCATAACTTTAAATTCATAAGATACTAAAAGTGAGATGCCATTATTGGAAACACATATCCATGTTATTTCAAGAATTTTAAGGCCAAACTATTTGTCAAGCATAACCAGCCTAATAAATATACTTATATCAATGGAGGATATTTTCTTTTACAAAGAATTTTTTAGGAAAAAGAGGGCATGAGGTCGAGAAGATGCCTACCCTGTAGTATATTATATAACAAAACCATTGGCAGACAATAGGATGAGATACGAAGACGAGGACCGGCAAAATGATAGTAGCAAAACATAGGAAATAGAATGGGATGTCATGACACTAGCATAGAACAATAATAATGACAGGTCATTATAATCGAGGCGACACCTCAATAGCACCCCAATGCCTCAATGCCCCAATTATGCCTCACGTTTGTGAGGGGACATACCTCACTTGAAGTTGACCGGGAACTATTGCCTCGAGGTATTTTCATAGGAAAAAAATGCCTCGTCAATGTGCATTTTTTAAAACCATGAGCCTACCCTTGAACCCACGTTTCATGCACTGCCTGACCAACTCCCCATCTTGGCCTCCCCACACGTACCAGCCTAACATCTTCCAACCCACATCCACTCACTCTGCCCATGTCGGACACCTCTCAGTCCCCACATCCTCTTGCTTTGGTCATACCCCTCCACATCCCTCCCAACCCCAAAAGAAACCATTGTCACAAGTTCAAGCTAGAGAGAATAGAGAGAGAGAGAGAAGAAGAAGAAGAAAACTATATTCATCATTAAATTGGTTCTAAGATACACATTTATTAGGTATAGTTTAACACAAGGACACAGGTTCAGATATTTTAAAGTATAATACCTACTACGAATATTTATGGTATTTTGTAGGAGTATAATATCCAAATTATTTATCAAGATTAAATCTCTTCTCTTTGCATTCCCCAGCTCCCCATCCATCCAAAGCCTAGTTGAGTTGGCGTAAGTGACCCCGGAAATTGTGCATTTCCGTGGTATAATGGAAAGTAACATAAATAAAAGTAAAGGAAATACATTTTTTATTAGCAAAAATAATGTGTTAGCATATTAACAGCAAACATAAGTTTTTAAGAAAATGTAGAATAAATAAAAACGTTGGTGAAATTAAATAAATACTTTCCCCGTCCATTTCCGAGTATGGAGAGGTGGGAAATAAAGAAATGGATCTCCCTGTGTGATGAAAGGCAAAGAAAAGAAAAAAAAAAACAAGCTATAGAATTGTATTACTTATCCAAAACAATTTCCTTTCCGTTCTATCAGTTAATCCCACAGCACTAATCCCCCTAAATGTTCCAAAACATTGGGCAGAAGTGGGAGTCGAAAGGAAATGAAAAGCGTTGATGCCAAAACCTGTGATTCCCTCCTCTGGAGCTCGAGGACGATCTCCTTAGCCCTCGCTGCCTCCTCCTCCTGCCTCTCTATGTCGGCGAGGGCACGGCGGGCGACCTCCACTCTGCGGGACGCCTCCTCGAGCCCGTCGAGGAGGTGCCGGTTCTCCTCCCTCTGCAGAAGCGCCTCCACCTGCTCGCTCACCAGATCCGGCAGCGAGCCCCCGCCCTCGGCGGCGCATCTCGCGCGGAGCGACCGCGGCGGCGCCCTCCGAGAAGTGAGGTTGCAGTGGACGGGGAGGGCGACGACGCCGACGAGGGGTGGAAGGGGGTTAAGGTTATACACGGGGTTATGTGCGAGGGCGGAAGGAGCGAAGCGGAGGGTTTGCATTGGCGCGCGCAAGAGCGTCTGAAGCGGTGGCGATGAGCAGGGTCGAGTAGAGATGGAAGGCCCAAACGCGTTGTCGTTATAATCGTTATCCCCATCCCTCTCTCTTCATACATTTTCTTCCTTTTTTTTTTGAATAAGTTCATACATTTTCATATAATCTATTGCATCAAAACTTAAATAAAAGTACTTATTAAAATAAGAGATTTCTACACTTACAACCCTGAAAAATTCCGCAACTACAATCATAACCATACGTAATCGTGAATTACATGAGAAACCATGTATAGTCACTCCGTCTCACACTCATAACCCTCAGTTAGTTTAATATGTTAACTCAACCATATGAATGAGTTAATCTAACTCATCCTCATTCCAACGGTTAGTAAATAAACAAAAAAATACCCATCTCCCTTGAACTTCTATCGACCTTCCTCAGCTCACACCCCTCACCCTCCGTCCACCTCAACCTCCCCCCTCCGACCTCCTCCCCTTCCCCCACCGTCGACCGACCATCTCCCCCCAACGTCCCTGCAGCACCTCAACTTGCAGGGACTGTGTGAATACGAGCGCCGACCCAGAGGAGCAACAAACCGAGGGGGGGGGGCTTCGAGCAGGGGCTCCGAGCAGGCGCGTGGGGTGGATTTTTCGAGCAGGGGAGGAGGTGTCCCGGGGGGGTTGGAGGTGGCGGGGTGGGTTTTTCGAGCGAGGGGGGGTCCAAGCACAAGATACCACCTGGTGAGACGAGAAAGAGGCGGACTCTGGGGGGGGTCTCGAGCAGGGCGGAATCAGCTTAGCGTTTTTTTTTTTTGGGGGGGGGGGGGGGGAGGCGCTTCCCGGAGGAACTCAGCGGCGGGGAGCTTTGAGCATGGGCGGAGCAGCTCGACGTGCGGGGGGGGCGATGGAGAGAACGGATGGCATGTTATTGCAAATAAAAATTATCTTTAGGGGTAGTTTTCTCTTTTTCAACGGAAACCATCAAATATAACGGATATCCCAAATGGAATAAAACTCGGGGTTGTGTCATGTAAAAGTTGAGCATTACTCGAGGTGTCTCATGTATTTCGTAATTACGCAATGTTATAATTGCAATTGCGGAATTACTCAGGATTATAGGTGTAAAAATCCCTTAAAATAATTATAAAAACGAAGCATGTTGGCAGTTACAAGAAAATTGATATGTTCATCACCTCCACCCGTCATTGATCTGTCCGGGGATGAGGGAATGCATGTGCATATACCTTTTGAATATGTGCATTTTCAAAATCTCGAGACAAATAAATGGTTATGAGGTGATGAATAGGGAAGTCACATACAGTTGAGTTGCCACCTATCCGTCCTTTAATCATGGCATTAAATTTTGACAAATTTTGACCAAATTTTGATTGAAATTTGATTTCGGTAGGATACCGACACCAAGATCCGAACCCATTTCCTTTTCCCATATTTCAGTGGATATTTCCGCAGCTTCCGATCGGCATGAAAAAGGTGTCCACATTCCTTCACAATTGTCACCAAAATAATATATATATATATATATATATATATATATATTCCGATCCCTTTCAGTCAAAATGACCAAAAGGGGATCTCTATACATGACTAGGTCGTTATTTCCGTACTTTTAGGCCACTAGAGGAGCTTTTGAACCCTCTTTAAATGGCATATCACATTGCTGCCATTTCATCTCACGACTTAAGTCATAAGTACTTAATATTTTGTGCTACTAAGTGTAACAAACCGAGTGATTTGGAGACTCCTATTCGGAGACTTCACGTGACTGAGTCAATGATGTTTATTAACACTCACTTAGTAAAGGATGGGCTCAATGATTCAATCTAACAGATTTACCTTACAATGTCGTATTACATATTTTCAGACTCATATTCAAATTACAGACATTGAAATTACAGATTTAGCTTGCAACGCCAATCCATTCCCATTCAAATTACAATCATTTATATTCCAGTATTATATATATTAAGTAGCAACCAACACAACTACTTCGAGACCATGAATCTAAAAGTTTGTCACTCCATTCATATTATTTTCCCCGGTGTCCACTCATGACTATTCAAAATGAATAAATACCTAGAAAAAAATCTATTTCAACACTAATATGAAGAAATTAGATTTTTTTAGAAGATGCAAAATCTAGGTACTTGACTTTAAGAACTTCATTTTTTATTAACACTCATTGTAAACGGCTTTATTCTAGGGTAAGTGATATGTATTTTATGGCATGACTAGTGAAGTCAAAGATCGACATCTCACCTTTGTCTAGAATTGCATAGGAGTGCATACTCACATAAATACATATTTATACATTACACTTGCATATATTATGCGATACTTATCTTACATATACACATATATGCACTACGTATATTAATTCCAAATAGCACATTTACATATACACTAGTTCCAAGCAATGCGCATATTGCTTATCATATTTGCACATGTCATCATTCTCGTCCTGTTCAAGGGGTGAAGATAATAGCTTTGACTTTGATGTCGAATTTGATTATGACTCTGAGCGACATAATACAATTGTTGGAGAGTTTGGATGGGAATATGATATTGCTCCAGGAGGCAACAACTCGAAGCCTCAATGCATTTTTTGTGGAAATGGAATTAGAGGAGGTGAAATCACGAGACTAAAACAACATCTCGTTGGAGGATGCGCGAATGTCATTAAATGTCCCACATATCCCAAAGAGAGTAACGATGAAGTAAAGGCTCATTTAAAAGGGAATAGCAAGAAGAAGAAGAAGTAAAAAGGTGAAAAGACGAGGAGTTCAATGAATTCATGTTCCATAAAAAATTCAATGTCATGTCTAACTCCGATGATGATATTTTCAAACACCCACTTGATATACAAACTGTATCTGATAGAAACGCATGCAAGATGGCATTGCACGACTCTATGAGGAGTGAGCGTGAGAGATTATAATTTGATGGTCGTGATGGTCTTGGATGTGTTGGTGGCAGTTAAAGGTTCCTTATAAATATTGGATCGAGAAGTAGTAGTGGAAGCGGAAGTGGTGTAACTGAGGTACCATCAAAGAAGAAGCAGAACGACAGAGGAATAGAACAGTTTCCGAGAAAGAGCAATTCTATTCATTATGTTCCAAGAAACGATCCAAAACAAAAGAAGTTAAAGGGGTTGTTCGGTAATAAGAGGGTGCGAGTTGGAAGGGATGTTAAGGGTATTCCGAGAAATACAACAAAAGGGCCCTTCTTGCAACATGCAATTGATGAGATAGATGCAGCAGGAGAAGGCATGAGAGCTCCAACTCTTTACGAGATAATGAACAAATATCTCCTCGAGGAGAAGGAGGAGTTTGTTGAACATATTGCTGAAGAAGAAGATGTGGCATGAGCATGGCGTGATCCTCATGTGTGATCATTTGAGGAACTGTACGAGAAACTAAATCATTGACTTACTTGTATATTATGATGACAATATAGTATTTATAAAGTTTCTAGATGCATCCGAGAATGTCAAGAGTAAAAAATATACTCAAAATCTTGAAAAATGTCATACAAGAGGTAAGACACGAAAACATTTTGCAAATCGTGATTGAAAATTGTAGAAACTTCAAAAGGCAAGTGATAATAATCACGTCTTCTAACCATCATGGCATCTTCTAGACATCGTGTCATGCACATTGTATTGACATGATCTTCAAAGATATTGGAAATAAGAATGCGGTTGATCACGCATGATTAATCACAACATCATCTATATCTATTATAAAGTCTTGACGTTGATGTGGAAGGTGTACGTGGGCAACATCTTAAGGCCTGGAATTGCAAGATTAGCAACCAAATTTATAAAGCATGAAACAACACAAGATTGGTTTGAAGAAAATGTATTGTTCGGATGAATGGTTCGGGATTCTCGAGATTCACACAATTCAAGGGAGAAAGACAGAAACCTTGATCAACAACTTCAGTTTTTAGGATGATGTCACCCATGCAATAAAGATTATGGAATTGGTTGTGTCAGCCTTGAGATAGGTGGATGTAATAAAAAATAGTCATAGGTGTGATATATGAAGCAGTGGGGATGATGAAGGAGAAAGTGAAGAATCTGTCAGAAAAAGTTATAAGGTGTGGTTATGCATCATTGGCAAATGTTAGTTGAAGATGTTATCACATCCAAATCACCAAGTTGATATGCATTTTGTATGTTATGCTATTACTTTTTAAAATTTCATATTCATATAATCATCATTAAGATAGTTATTATTTTTGTTTATTTTCAGCATATTATCTTAATCCGAGGTGCCACAGCAAACACAACCTCGACACTCATCCCGAGCTCTTATCAACCCTTCAAATTGAGGTGGAGAAACCAGTGAAGTAAAAAGGTGTGCAAAAGAAATACATGAATGAGGTATACAATATTTAATCATCTCGATAACTGATGTTTTAATAACTTTATCATTGATGTCGATGTTTATCATAAAAAAGGTAGAGCCTTCCCTAACTTAAGTAGGGTCGGCTGCATGGATTCTTGCTCTGTGAAACCCCAAATTATCAAAAATACTAAAACTCGATTTCCGACCGGATCCAGTGTCCAAATCAGACAATACTCTATCTTGTAATACTCTTTGAGACCTTTTGAATGAGCTTAAGAACGTTGAAAACAGACACTATATGCGAAAGTTACGCACGGAATAAGATCGGTTATGACTTTTGAGATGTAAACCCGAGCCTATAAATAACTAAGTAGTTGAGCCACTTAGTCTCATTCTATCCAAGCTCAACGTTGAATCTCCACCATAGATCTTTCCAAAGCTCAGTTGCTGCCAAATTTTCTGACCTCCAGTCAACGATATGAAGGTGACATTTCGAAGAGCTCATCGAGATCTACACCATGCTCGTGTGCATTTCACATGAAGTGCCTCGAAATCATCAATTTTAGGGTGGAGGAGAAATCTGGGGCCTGAAGGTAAGAATTTTAGTTTTCACCTTGCTATTGGGTCATATGTCGTTCATACTTCACGTACGTGTCATTTTCGCATCGATCCGTTGTCTGGATTGCCTGTATTTATGAATGCAAAATCGGATTTCAGATCATATTGAAGCCTTCCATCATGATTTTTGAGATATCTAGTGATCCGAATAACATGATGCTTAGGTTAGATTTATCCTTATTTCATGCTCTATCCACGCTTTTAATTTTTTTAAATCAAAGAGGAAAATTTGGACATGAAGTCAGAGCACTTGTCGCATTCAATCATATTTTTCTGAGAGTTTATATGATATGAAAAATACAAAATTTATATCATATTTATCCTTGTTGAATACTCTATCCACATATATAATTTATTTTCAAATTTGAGACCAAAATTTTGACACTAAATCAGCTCCCAACTCACTTAGCCTGGCACTGATCCATTAGTACCGATTTGATTGGCCCCAATAATGTTTTTACAAGTAGAAAATGAGATAAAACTATGATATGAATATGTAGGATATCATGAGATATGATTAATTAATGAAAACACTATTAGTAAGCAATTAGATGATGAATTTGGGTCCCTTTGGAACTTATTAAAGAATATCATCTGGGAATCAATGTAAGTGTGCTTAGTAGAACAAACATCCCTTATGATCAATATCCATATCCAAGTATGTAGATGAATTTGAACCATATCTTGATGTTATGTTGTGGATGTAGATTCTACAATAGATATGTGTCTCCATAAATATAGCTTTTCCATGTATGGATAGTTAGAGCCGATTCACCTCAGATTGGTCATTAGCATAACTTCTTAGGATTAGCGGATGAGAAATCCTACATTGGGTCAGATCAGTATAAGACCTTCCTTAGATATCATATGCATAGTTGGGAGACACTTGTACAAATGAGATATTAATCTGACAATATACATCATGATGGCTTCATGAGTTAGCCCAGTACTCATGATTGAGAGTTCATAGTTAATCTAACAAATAGGAGTATAACCTGGTTGAGTATGATGATTTCATGAGTTTAGGAGGCCTTGAACATAAATGCGAATATATGCATTAAGTACTAAGGATCCCGGAAGTATAAGTACTAAATTGTGTATATATGCATAAGTATGCACACGGTTTGTAGATGCAAGTGGGAGTGTTGGGAACTTAGTTAGGATGCACATACTCCAAATGCATGCCTACGGAAGCATCCAACCCTAAAGTGTCAAGTACTTTAGAGTTATATCATGAGACCGTGGTGGGTCAAGACTGCAGACTTACCACAATATTGAATGACTAATGAAATACATGGATTGTTGGGAACTTAGTTAGGATGCACCATTATTTCAAGAAAATAATGGCAATTGTAAGTTCTTTATACTACTTGGGATTGATTGATGGATATGAGCAATGTGCATGAACTTATGCCTAACTAATGCCTTACGCCATCATGGATTTTCTACCGATGGGTGGTGGATTTTGGGTAGTTCTACAATGGTGATCGCATGTGTTGTTGCTCTGGCTCACCGGTTGATGTTAGCCCTGTTAGAGGTTGTGAAAATATCATAATACAAAATTCATAGAAATATTTCATCTATAGAATTAATTCGAGTGAGACGAGAATAACCATTAAATGAAATTAAGGTTACGAATATTGGTTTTCTCATGTTATATTAGAGGAGATAGCATACCCGAGAGTGGGGCGTAGCTCTCGTGTCCATGGTGAATCCTAGATGAGTGTTGTCTCGGTCTGACGGCTCCTGTGATTTTTCCCATTGTCCGAACAGTGAGATGGCCTACTAGATCCTATATGTACCTACAATCTTTTTGATCTACATTTCCACGTTGGATAGTGCACTCAGTTGAAGATACATACTTTGTCATAAGGATGTACCTGGTGCGGTCTTATCTGATCAACATTGTAATCTTCCCCGGGTATTCCCTTGTGGCAGGTAAGCTGGGGTTGATGGGTTGAAGTTGGAAATTTGGGATTTGATTGCTTGAGTCGGGACTCCAATGTACAATATGTGACTGATGAGAGATTTTTGTATGTGCAGTTGAAACTCGGCAAATCAAGTTGGCAGATGCTTTGTATTGTACTCTCTTGTACACATATATGTATTTTATGGGATTAAACCCATAATAATACATGGACAAGCATGATGAACTATTGATATGATGAGTAGTGATAATCATATACTTATAGAATATAAGTAATGGATGTTGTTGCATAGAATAATGAACACTTGTAGTCTTGTAGATATGTTGTGTTAGTGAATACTCATAAAAGAGCAATGGCTTGGAAAACGGTATTTATGAGAAAGTAACACAAGAACATCTCTTGTATTTTCCAAGTGTTTGAATCAGTGAGAGACGAGTTATGAAAAGAAAGATAGCCATATATTCTAGGATATTGTACCATTATGAGATCTTACCAGTGGTCCTTTGAGCTTGGGTTGTTTTGGTAGTGACTCTTGTACACTTGAGTAATTCATTACATTTTCTCTGTCCATGGAAGTAGTGGTTCAGTGTGGGTTTGAGTTGCACTTTTCGAGAGCATTTCACTGTTGTGGTAGCTTACCATGTTATTTCTTTGTACACTTTACAACTCTTACTTTACAATATTTAGTTGATTAGTTCTGTACTGAGAAATGTTGCACATGATCATTTTGTGTGGATCCAATAGGTGTTGATGGTGTTATCGTGTCAAGGAGCAGCTTTGGGATTAGAGTTGCTTTTATTTTGTTGCACTATTCATAGTACATACTTATTGATTGATTTGTACAGTTTGAACTTGTAGATTCATTTATATAGCTTTCTTATTTATATAGTTTTCAAGCATGTAAATTTCATTAATGTTGAGGACTCTGTTATAAATTGTTTACTATATAAATTGATGGGAACTATGAATATATATGTTGTTAGAAATGCATTTTTGTTCAGTTTCTTTTCCTGCTTCACAGTTCGAATGTTAATCATGATGTACGAATGTGGCTATTGTTGAGTATCTAGATCCTATGTGTGTCACATGCTCAAATCTATGTTAAAAGAACTAATTATTTTTACGATGGTTGTCGGCTACCTAACGCACCTCCACAAGAGAGGATTTGAACCATGGTCTTTTGTGTGGTAGGCACACCACACTACCATCAAACCATTGAAGTGGGTACATGTCGATGTTTATTTATCTTGTTGATAAAATATTTTAGGGAGGCCTTAGGTTTTTTTGGAAGAATGACCTTGATTAATAGTGATAATAATACTCTTCAGGAATATATTATCTTAGAGTATTAATTACATAATTTTACTTTTACCTTATATGTTATGTTTCTTCTAAGGCTAGAATAACTTCTTCCTTGTAGGCGAATGGTGAATCATGTATGGATTAGATGCTCGTAACTTGCAACAAATGGTAGTGAAGATGTTGTCGCAGACTACGCCCGTTGGAGGATACGAGGGAAATTGGAGCACCTTCGACCTCATCCATTACAAAAGGCAAAACTATTTGGGAGCAGAGAAGCTACATGATATTTATATCCATTGCAACTCAGGTTGAATATGAAGCATGCAAAGAGAAGGACAAGACAAGAAAGACTACATAAATACCATCGACCTTGCATATGCATTCAATATTCAAGACGACGCTGATGATGAAGAAGGCATCTTGTAGAAGTGGATGGATGATAATGGCACTCTCGTATTTGATGAAAGAGGAGGAAGACTAAATACACAGATTGCCTCACAAATGGAGGAAGGTGCTAAAGATTACATGATCAGATCGGGGAGACATCCAGATCCAACTGAAGGGTTGGAAAGAGATCTTGAAGAGGCACCATCCAAGTCCAAATCAATATTAAAAACAGGTGGCTATGGAGGGGGGGATGATGCAGTAGAAGAAAATCGACAAGATAAAGGAGAAACCTCTTATGGGAGTGCATATGATATTGGGTCTAGATTTGAAGGAGTACATGTTGGACAAGAATATATGGGCTATCACACAAATATACATGGGTAACATACTTCTCATCCAAATCGAGGTCCAAATCATGTATAGCAGATGGAATACTGCCCTTGCTCCTCGTACCTAGACTCGCAGCCACATGGACAACACCACGATGACACTATTTTATGAATGATATGATGCCTTTGATGGTATCAATGATTATGGATGTTGGAGATTTGATATTTGCAAGTAGAGCAATATCAAGCCCCTTCAATGATTCATACGGTGTTCTCCCTCATGGATATGGCTACAACAGTGGTAGTTATGGGGTTTTCAAAGAAAATCAACAATATTATACCTATACATATTCAAAGATTAATGTTGTTTACAACATATTTCTGAATTATTACCCTTCAATGCCTCCATCTCAACTCGACATATGGCATCTCCTCTTACTCCATTTTCCTCATCACACAGTTATCAAGTTACATCCTCCCCGCATCGACCTCCTTATGATTCCACCTCTTCTGATGGCAATTATCCTTTGATTGACATCCACACACATCTAATGGACTATAAAATCATTTACTCCTATATGACATGGGAGGATTACATAGAATACATGGACTCGATTAGGACATGATATTGAGGAAGGAATCATGCAGGGTACATCGATCCACCTAGGAAATCTTAGTTCTGATGTATCTCATTCTAAAATAAAAAACTTTAATACTAGTAAGAAGTAGATGTTGGTGTATTATGTGATCTTATATTATGACATTTGTTGTTTTAAATTTTAAAGTTATTTATGCATTCTCTATAATTAAACTACTAATGTTCTTTCCAGCTTGATGAAAAAATTGAAATCCAAAACATTAAGGTAATATATAATGATAATATTCTATTATTAGCAAAAAAATGTGTATTTCACTAAAAATTTTAAATCTAAAGAAACCTAAGTGTCATAACGAAGCCAATATGGGGACAAGATTCCTTGTACTAACTTGACTTGTCCTAGGTGCATGTGTGCGTTTATAACCTTAAAAATTATGGATCAATACACGCCAACTTGGTAAGAGCTGGGGCTGACAATACACTTCTTATATCTCGAAAATTCTAAAAACAAAGAAAGAGATAAAAAAATCCAGAAATTTCTACTAAAAATGAGTTGAATAAACTGAAAGGGCTTTCAACCATTTGAGTTTCCACTTGGACCAATAAGAAGTAGGTCAAAATATCGCCTCTTACCATTACTATTAGGCCACCAAATAAGAGTCACGCGAGCATGAAAAAAGGTCCTTGCATCATAAATGCTACAAGCCTAAGTATAGAAGGTATATTAGATACTCGAGAAAAGGTGCACCTTGGTGCATCCTAGAAAAACAAGTGCAGTTGGCTCAAACTTCTTGATAGACGTGTTGATCCATAAAAAAATTATATGTGTATTTTTTATCACCCGAGTGATCCCTTGTCCAATGAGAGGAGAGAAGAATAAGACACAATCCTACTCATTTAAAAATTGACCTTTCACGTTCACATTTTTTACTCTGACAACTAAAGAGACGGTGGATGGCTCTGAACCTAGAGTTGAGGATGAGTCCCTAAGTTAGCCTCATAGACTAGGACCTTAGGCAAAACACCAATTATACACTTGGTATGGTAATCAACACTTAATGTCATACCCGTTACTATAAGGCAGAATGAGAGAGTATGAAATCTAGGTACTTTGAGTTCCTTTTGGGTGAGAGTTAAGTGGGACTTGACTTTGAGTAGTTCGTGAAACTCGAGACCTGATCGATGAGTCTTGACATCACTTTCACAGGCAAGAATTCAACCTAAAATTCTTCTATTCATTTACTTTTCCGAATAAGTGTTTGCTAAGAGACTGGCAAAGTTTACGTATGTGGGGTGATGAATCCGTGATTTGTCATTTTATTATCTTAATTTTAGCTTGAATCCCTAAGCAAAACACCAAATAAATATCCTTAAATTCGATAAATTTAAAAAAAATAACTTGAAATAAAATGAACTAATAATATATTTATCTTGTAAATAAGTTCATGAAATAATTCATAATAAAAACCACAAAATAAAGAGACGAAACTATGCATATATTCACCTATAAAAAGCTCAAACTTCTCTATTTTTTAATAAATTCATATAATTCTTTTTCTAATATGTATATAAAAATAAGAAACGGTTCCACCTCGAAAAAAGAACAATAGGTCTTGAACCGAAAAGGTCATAAAGTCAAGCTTCTCAAATGAGTTCCCTCTCCATATGAACTCCAAATTTACAAACTCACTTTCAAGTTTTTAGTTATGAAATTATCTATCCAATGAAAGTGATTTCATTAAAATAGGATGTTGTTTGCAAAAAGTCAGTTTTGAGACCTAATTGTATTTTGTAAATATTCACCAACTTTGTTTTATTATTTCACATGCATAACTAACTTTTTTGAATTTATTCATTTTCCATTTATCTTATTTTTTATGTTTCAATAAAAGTACATTAAAAACAAAATCCAAAAAGATCTAAAACAGAGAGAAAATGATTGTGTTCATGTATATATTGTATATGCTCTTTCTTTCTTGATTTTTCTTTTGCTTTTTCTTATTTTATGATATTTTCTTTTATATGTAATTTTTCTAAAAAAAATAGAAGATACAAATATAAAACTTGCAAAATGGTATTTTAATCATTTAAAATACCTTTAAAATTTACTTTCTTGTATATATTGTTTTATTTTGCATGATGTCTTCATGAAAAATGTAGATCTCATTGAGATCTATACTTTTCATGTTGACCATTATCTCATTTGAAACATCATCTTATTTTCTCCTTAATTTTTAATCACTTTTATATGTTGAATCAAGGTCAAAGACCACTTGGCGACATCCCATTGGTCCAAACCCCACCACTTATCCACCTCATCCCCTCCAAAATAACCCTTCAACTAACAACCAATCACCTTATTTCGAAAGTTGACATATGGGTCAACTCTCCTCCTTCCACCCACGTTCTCCCTAAAACCCAACTCCCTCTTGGTCAACTGCCAACACCGACTCTGACAACTGCCCTCGCATGCTCTCCTCCACTCCCCTCACTCACGTCAACAACTGGCAATCATTCTTGCAACCCCCACGTCCTTCACGGCCAATCGCCGTCAACCCAACAAAACCCCTCGAGAGACCCACTTTTCAACCTATCCGCCTTTACGTGAGGAGAATACCGAGCTTCATCCCTCATCTAGGTGACAGCGAGGATCGAGAGAATGTAAAGCAACGACCAACTATCCTCCGACAAGATCTGAGGGAGCCTGTCACTTCCTAGTTGCGAGCTTCATTACCTTGATGCTTACTCGAGCTCGACCCCGACCGAAGTCTTGAGCGACGATCAGAGATTCTTTCCAAGTTCATCCCCAAGCATTTCAACCTCCACCATCACAGGTAAACCCACTTCGTCTTCTTCTTCCTCTTTTCTTCTTCTTATTCCTCCATTCTTCTTCTCATTCCTCTTCATTTTCTCGCTCCTCACTACACCTATCGGTCCACCAAATCGCCATTTTTTCGCACTTCTTGATCCAATGATGATTTTTATTTAATTTTATTTGTTCATTTTCGTAAATCAATTAATCCAAAATTCAAGGATGTCAAATAAATCCTGCAGAATCCTCTATTGCAGAAGGGGAGTTTGCTCCTCTTCATCCCCATGTTTCACTCTCCTTTCCCATCCTTCTTCTCCTCTGTATTTCTTCTTCTTGTTTTTCCTTCCTTCTCTCTGTAACTTCTTCTTTGTATTTTGTTCCCCTTTTCTCCTATGGATCTATTGTAATCAAATCCAACCCATTGAAGACCATCTTCACTCCTCGTACCCCTCACATGCTTTCTGTCTCCCAAAACCTTCCACCAATCAACTCCTCATCCCTCGTGTACGCCAGAGCATACGTCCACCATCATACAACAGCTTGGAGATGCTCATACTCGCTTCTTCCCAAGATACCCTTCTTCATCCTCACAAGCATCCTGTATAAGAGCCGGCTCGACTCTTTGCAAAGAATCAAAGAAACAATCCCTCACCTTCCACACTACGCACAAGATCTTGCTCCTTTAACCATTCCAACTACTCGATAGGCCGAGGTTCCACTCGAGCAACCGGTCTTTGCAGGTCGTTCATCTGGAGCTCCAAACTTTGGCAACAGAACCTGCACGAGGCAGAACTTGGTCACGTGTTGATCGAGTTGGAATTCCACCAGTAGCAATGGTAAACTTCGAGGATACGCATCCACAATGTCAGACATCTCCACAACCCCTTCCCATCTCACAAGAACTGCATAGCCGACGAAGGAAGAATACTTGTTCTTTATACCAGTAGATAAGCAACAGTGCAATCGAAGCATTATCCACAAATACCGCCACCATAAGCTTCTCTACTTCACCAATGTCCTCCCACCGTGCAATACAGTCGTGGAGGACCAAAGACCCCTTGGAGATCTATTCTTTTCCTCTGTGCTTCGGTCATCAGACAAAACAGAAGCTCATCACCATTCAACCACGACCAACCTCATCTTCGTCTCCAGCAATCAGCCTTCATGGAAACCGCCAACTGCTAACTCTACTGCAGTTGGCCTCCATCTGAGCAACCCCTGTGAGCCAAACCGTCTAAGAACTTCACTAGTTGCGGACCATAACAACACAGCTTGAGCTCCTCCGTCATGAGCTTGAAGATAGGAAGGAGGAAGAAGAGGCATTTCTTTTAGAACCACGGCGGAGAAGGGAACAAATCCCATCCCCAGGCAACTTCTCACGTGCAAAGCAAACTCCTAGAACAACTGCAAATGCACCCCCATAAGTTAGTAATTAAAGAAGTGCCCTTATGCACAACGAATTCTTATTCCAATATTGCAAACATGTACCCGTAATTGAGCTTGTATTTAAAGCACGATTTTTCTTCAAATGACTTGAATAAATCTACCACACTGTTGAGCACATTATTCTATATCAAAATCAATCGAGTTTGTAATTTTTGGATTATTGGGTGATTTATTAAATTTATTTATGTGAAATTTAGTCATATTTTACTCATTTGTACTCTGAAACTCATTTTAATCCACCATTTGCTCAGACAATTCTCGTAAAATTAGATATGATGTGTGAAATTTGCAATCTAAGTAATGCCCAAACTTCAATGAGAATGGGTATGTCTTGTACTATAAATAAATAATTGAGTGATAGACATATCTGATTTTTCATTAAGTATTCACTCTACATTTTGTCAACATTTCAAGCCCTCTAGTTCAATCATCAAAATTCTGTTTGGCATAAATTTTGTTGGGTTTTAATTCAGATTGTGGATTTATTAGAATTTATTTATAGAAAATCACTCTATTTGCTTAAATTTATAAAAAAAAATATTGTCAGAAAATTATAAAAAATAGAGTAAGCTTGTTTTGCATTGTTTAAAATCAAGTTATATTTCATTAATTTTTCATTTTGTTTGAGCGAAAAATTGCACAAAACCCATAAAAATCATCCATTTTCCATGCATGTGTATTAACTCTGAAAAACAAAAAAATGTTCTAGAATCATCATTAAATTAGGTTCACAAAAAATTATAACTAGCCTAATTTATATGATTTTGAATTAAAAATTAATTGAGCTAAGTTGCTTATTTTCCTTAAGAATCTACTTCAAATTCATTAGCATTGCATTTTTATTTTGCATAAAAAATACCAAAATATCTTCCTTGAAAATAATGCATTAAGCAATCTATATTGATTCTAAGTTGATTATTTGCTTCCTTGTGTTCGACCTTGGGCTTGTCCCAGGTAAAATAAATATATCACTTGAATTGAATTACTTGATTATTTAAGTAATTTTGATCGATTCCTTGTTTACCTGTTCTACAAATTGATTGAGTTAACTAAGGTAAGATTCTGGTACATTAAATGGCACTGTTGTCGGGAAGGAAACAAGTTAGAATCATTTAGAAAACTTAGTGTTAGATTTTCCATTCCCTCGGGTAGTCTAACCCCCTGAGCCTTCTTGCGATAATTTGCCTTGTTTTGTTTTTTATTTATTCATTTTCATTTTCTTCTTATTTTTACATATATATTGTGTATACATGTCTCTTCATCTTTTTGCGCTTGACCCATTATATTTAGAGTGCATCAGAGGACGATGAATCGTAGAGCGAGCCGACTGCTGAAGTGAGAAGAAGGTTTTATTTTTGAGAGAGAGTTTCCATTTAATTTTCACATTATCATTGTAATATTTAATTTTTAATAAGTAGGTAATAGAGGTCTTCGATCGAAGACTCACGACTATGCGTGGACTTGGATACTATTTTGTTTGTGTGCGTGTGTGTCGAGACTTGTTTCACCCTTTTTGTTAAGGGTGAGGCTCGACTTGAGTGGATCATCGATTTAGGATTTGCACAATATGGCTACTAGACCAAACTTATATCATTACCATTTTATTGTGCTCGATTACATTAGACCACACCACATATTAATTTAGACGCACTTTAGATCATTCAATTTAGTCAAAAATCAAATCAATTTCTTTCTGACTAATAAAACTTTCTGCTAGGTGTCGTTTTTATTAGCTTGCATTTCATATAGAATAAACTTTCAATATTGTTTTGCATCACTCATAAAGAGCATTGGGAAGCAATGTGAGTCTTCTTACTGAGAATGCGTCATAGATTTTGACGTTGCATATGCTTTTCTCGATTTCTCCCTTCGTTTTCTCAGTTAGTATCTAAAGGAATCAAGACTATTGAGTAGCTGTATATTTTCTGCTCATCACACACCCAAGTGACAACCAATCTAAAAATGGGACTGCTAAGAAAGGCTTACCAGTAAAAGGAATAAAAATAAACAACATCGGTTGCGAGAGAGTAACCACGTCCTTGTACACATAAACTTACCTCTACATTATAAGTGGGTCAGGACGTAGCCCCTAAGGTTAGAGCCCAAAACCTTGGACATGTACCCCGAGTCTCCAAATATGACTTTTGTGAGTTTAGGATAAGAAAGCACTTGACTCTGACCATTGACGTTTTGGGTGTGTCAGTTTACTACTTCCTTTCGGGGTGTGATATAACCCGACAACCCATACATATCATCCCAATGATTATAGTGTAGTAAAACCACATATGGGTGTCAAGGAGACACGCTTGTGTGCAGCAGATTTAGAGATTGTCTTATCCCCAATAATAAGATTGAAAGATAATTGGCTGATTTTTTCAGCCTTCATCGTGCTCAATTAGTGAACTTGGTTTTGTGTTGTGTTTGACTTGTGTGCAAAGATCGTACTTTAGTGCATTCACCATCTCTCTTCGAATCATTTACCTTGCCCTCTGTCTGACCCTATTGACATTAAGATGGAAAATTGAAGTGATATTTGATCATACTTCGCGAACCTTTCATTGAACACTTCAAATTTATCGTCTCTTAGCAATCAAGATACATCTCATCCTGGATCACATTGGGCTCAAGATGACTCTTGTCTTGAGTCTAACTTCTATGATTCCTCAAGAGTTTGATCAGTACTAGACCAATCTCTTCCTCCCTTCTTTCCTCACCGAAGAGGACTTTTGCCTTCATGATGACAGCCTACATTTTTTACACCATTCAGACTCGGAACCCTTTTCTGATGAAGGTAAAGAGAATTTCAAGAAGATACCTCATCAGAAGCAGGCTAGTGATGATGAGGACCATAAAGATGACTCTCTACATCAGTTCCTTGCCCGATTAGCATTAACAGAGCATCATAGTACATATTGAGAGATCATATGTGACATGTAATTGAGGTGGGTGGATTTGATAGACCGATGATGGATGCTTACAACCCTGCACTTAATGAGAATAATAGATGGCTTGTGCCAGCTATACTAGCTGAGGCATTTGAGTTGAAGCCATATTTCTTAGGATTGTTGCTGAAGTTCAATAGGAATGCCCCTAAGGAATCATATGCATTCCTACGAGACTTCAAAATGGTTTGAGACAACCTAGCCAACTAGGGCTGGTTAAGATTACATCCGGCTGAAGGCTACCCATATCCGCCTTAGGAGATAGAGGCATATCATTTGTTGAAGAATCTTGAGGTTAGATGTACTACCTGAGTGTAGTTCAAAGACCTTTTTTTAAGAAATTATACCCGCTTAGTAGAACTAACCAGGTTAGATGATCGCTAGCTTCTCTCAGGCTCCTCACGAGCCATTCTATGAGACCTGGGAGAGATCCAATAACTTATTGCAAAAATACCCATACCATGGCATCTCTAAGTCGATCTTAGTTCATACCTTATTGTGTGGTCTGACCCCTGAGATGCAGGGGTCAGTGAGTCCAACTTGTGGAGGAAGCTATTTGAGTAAGAATGAAGAAGTCACATGGGAGATCTTAGAGCAAATGGTAGAGACTAGCAGATCTCAGGACACCGGGACCTACCAAACATCTCCCTCGCTTCTATATACAGAGACGCTCGTGAAGACTGCAACATATTTGATGAATGACCTCATCCCCAACATGGGGATAATAGTTGATACGCTTACAATGATGGAGAAGATCGACAAGAAGGTTGGTGAGATTCACAAGCTCGCTGATTTTGAGAACCTCTTCAAATTTCCAAAGTAAGTGGAGGAGTTAGTCGAGAAGGTAGCCAAGATGAGTCTACTTGCCCTTATGCAACTTCTATGCACATATACTGAGTTCACCTCGTACAGGAGCAGGGAAAAGGGCCACAAAGTTGCTGGGTAGAGTATCACCAGTATACCCATCAGGATCAGAGTGCACCCCCGCATGTTGAGACAGTTTAAGAGGAGCCTCCACAGGTGTGGGAGGTCAACGGGACATGACACAACCATGACCCTATCAGCAGATAGTCGGGGATATGGAGCATTCAACCACACCAACCCTCCATAGCTTAGCAGGAGACCAGCAATGTTCCTACATCACGTCTTGTATAGTCCATATCATGATAAGGTTACCAACCTTAGCACTAGCAACGATAGTAATGTACTTACCAGTTGGGACATAAAGGCCCACCACCACCTCACACTCTCAGTCCCACTAGCAGCAGCACTACCGGTAGGGTCGGCATGGCCAATACAGACTGCAATACTACTCATCCTCTAGACACTAGCAACAACATTAGACCCCACTCATGAGTGATTTGGGATCACTTGCTTCAGCCATACAATCCCTTATTATTGCGGTTCAACAGATTAAGAACGATTATCATTACATTAGGGCATATTTCAACCACACCTCCTGCACCCAAGATGAGTAGATGGCACTGAAGACTCCTATTCCATCCATGGTTCAAGCTAATAACAACATCTTAAACCATGACCTACAGAGATACAGAAATCATGTATATTATTCAGATCTTTCTAAGTCTGAACATGAGATCTTTTCACATTATAATGTTAACCATATGTCCCTCAAGAGCAAAAGGACTGTGATTGTATCAAGGGCTAAAGGAAAGGAGGAGGATATCTCCGAGGCTCTACCTGAGGTGAATTCGGAGGATGGGGAGAGGAACCACCACCACCTTCAGCACCAGTAGGGGATTCGAATCCCCAAAAATGTCCAAAAATATGCAAAAAGAAAAAGACAAAAAGAAGGAGAGAAACATCAACAAAGATGACAAGGAGGAGAGTACACCTCCAGAGTATGCTCCAGCATGATCCCCACATTTCCCTTTTAGCATCTTTTATTCCTATATGCAAAATCATAGTAGTCATGTACAGAACTCAGATTTTCAACTGAATGTTGACGATGATGTCGTTTTGTTTGAATCTGAGTAAGAGAACATAATAACTTTCTCCTAATCATTCAAAGTGGGAAAGAAGAAAAACCCAAAAATAAAAAATGATGAGCAGATGGCCAGATTTTTCAGAGAGAACATCAAGGTGACCATCCCCATGGAAAGATATGTGGACATGACACCTACTTTTCAGAAGTTCCTTAAGATGCGATGCATACCTACTAGGGCTAGTAGGAAGCCGAAATATCATGTTGAGATACACCTTTTGACAATGACCACAACATACGCTATCTGGAATGTTATGCCAATGAAGACGAAAGATATGGGTGCCCACTATATCATGAGTTATGTGGATAACATTTCGTTTGCTCGTACTCTCCTTGATAATGGTTCTTCAATCATGAGTTATGCAGATAACCTTCGGTTTTCTCATACTCTCCTTGATAATGGTTCTTCAATCAATCTGCTCCACACTTACATATCTGATAGATTGAAAGTAGGTCCCTTGAGAGATTCTCGAGCTCTTTTGCAGTTTGCAGATAGGTCCACCAAGAGGGATCGTGTTGAATTGAAGAACATTAGCATCATTATTGAGGGATGAGACCACCCCATTGACTTCACAGTCATGGATATGGAGGTCCCTAAGAATTGGAGAGATTCACATAGATACTTGGTAGGCCCTTCTTGAGTATCGCAGATGCCAAGTTTGATTACAAGATTGTGATGATTTAGTTCCAATCTTCAGGAGGAGAAGTAGAACTCAAGATGGAACAAATCATATGCCCAGTACAGAGTCTCAGTGTTCTTCAGATAGAGAATGTAGCTAGTTAGACACAGTTGGGTCCCGACAACATATTATATTGAGCTAGTACTTGAGTCCCTCTCACTTGGTGAGGCCAATGTCAGTGATGTAGTCTACAAGATTATCTGGAGCCAGTACTTGAGCACATAACAGATGAGAGATGCATCCCCCAACACCTTCAATGACACAGAGGTCCATCTGGACCTGCCAACTCCCCTTCTGTTGGGACAATCTAAGGTTGAGGATGACGAGTGAGATGATGTGTTTGTTGATGCATTGGATAATTTTATCGAGTTTCGACTCATGAATAGGATCTATTGGTGGCAGCTTGTGCTGAGTCAGATCTAGCCACATGTAGCACGATTTTGAGGTTCAACAATGGTCAATCCTGACCTACTTGATGACAGAGACATTCCTGAGCTCAAACCATTACCTCCTACACTTAAGTATTCCTTCCTTACAGGTCAGTCCAGGAAGTTCTGGATCATTATCCGTTCAAGCCTAACCGAAGAACAAGAGTCTTGATTGCAATAGATTCTTGAAAAGAACACAAGGCCATAGGTTGGAGTGTGTCAAAACTTTGTGGGATAAACCATGCTCTTTGTTCACATTAGATATCCCTCAAGGATAATGCTATATCTTCCAGTAAGTACCAACAGATTCTGAATCCAAATGTAAGGGAAGTGGTTAAGAAAGAGATTTAGAAATGGTGTGAAGCAGAATTCATTTGTCCCATCTCTAACTCCAAATGATCCCACCCCTTTACGTTGTCTGGAAGAAGTCGAGTATATATATTGTCACCAATAAGAAGGGGGAGGATATTGCGACTAGGTTACCTACGCCGCAGCACGTCTGTGTGGATTACAGACAGCTGAATGTCGCGATGAAGAAGGACCATTTCCATTTGCCATTTGTTCATCAGATCTTGGAGAGGCTGACAAGGAAATAGTGTTTTTGCTTTTTGGATGGGTATTCAGGCTACAATCAGGTAGCCATCGCTTTGGAGGACTAGGAAAAGATGACATTTACATGCCCTTCAGAATTTACACTTTCAGGTGCATGCCCTTTGGGCTAAGGAATGCACCTAGGACTATCCAAAGGTGCATGATACCTATATTTTCCGATATGGTTGGTGATTTCCTAGAAGTCTTCATGGATGACTTCTCGATCACTGGTGATTCTTTTGATGACTGTCTTTTTCACCTAGACCGAGTCCTCACTAAGTGTAGAGAGGTGGATCTTGTGCTCTCTTAGGAAAAGAGTCACTTCATGGTGGTGGAGGGCATCGTGTTGGAGCATGTTATATCCAAAAGGAGAATGGAGATTGGTCTCTCCAAGTTGGATGTGATCAAGAAACTTGAGCCACCAACCAACATCAGATAGTTACGGTCATTCTTGGGGTATGTTGGATTTTATCGTAGATTTATTAACGATTTCTCGAAGATTGTACTGCTATTAACTGAGCTACTAAGCAAAGACACATAGTTTATTATCGATTGCATGTGTCTTGGGTCTTTTGAACTATTGAAAAAAAAGATAATGGATGCTCCCATCCTCTAAGCCCCAAACTTGTCTCTCCCCTTTGAGATGATTGATGCTTATGACTTTGTTGTTGGGACCATTCTAGAACACCGGAGAGAAGAGAAACTGATGTTGTGCACTACGCAAGCAAAAATTGGATGCAACACAAAAGAATTACATGGTCACTGAGAAGGAAATGCTTACGGTAGTCTTTGCTTTGGATAAGTTCATGTCACATTTTCTGGGATCCTAAATGATTGTATTCATAGACCATTCAGACATGAAGTGTTTAATGGAAAAGAAGGGCATGAAGGTGTGTCTTCTTAGATGGATCCTACTTCCCGGTAGTTCAACTTGTAGATTAAGGACAAGCCTTGAGTGAAGAATGTGATGGCTGATCATTTGTTCCAGATTGAGCAGCAACAGAGTATCCCTAAGCAGATCGGAGAGACCTTCCCAGACGAATCGATCTTTGCCATCGATTTACTCCAATGATCTGCCAACATGGTGAACTACCTTATCTCCAAGCAAGTTCCCCAAGGTTGTCCCAAGAGTAGTATCAATCGACTTACGTTGGATTCACAGAACTACCATTGGGAGGATCCATTCCTTTTCTTCGAATGATTGGAATGTGTTTGAAGGAGATGCATTCCTCAGGAGGAATACATGAGTGTCATTGAGCAAGGTCATACTTTGGAGGTGGGAGGACACCACTCAAGGAAGAGGACCTCTTAGAAAGTGCTTCAATGTGGATATTATTGGTCAACCTTGTTCAAAAATGCCTATGTTTTTGTTAGGTCATGTCCAATTTGTCAGAGAATCGGAGGAACCGTAGGTTCCAAAGATGAAATGACCATGCAACCCGTTATCATTTGATGATGTAGTTGACTCATGGGGTATAGATTTCATGAGCTCATTCCCTAATAGTCACAGTTATGAGCACATTCTCTTAACGGTAGATTACCTTTCTAGGTGAGTGGAATCTATCCCCACCCGAACCGCAGATAATAGAACTATCTGTAAATTTGTGAAGAATCGCATAATTTCCAAGTTCGGGGCCCCCAAAATCATCATTTCTAATGGGGTAGCTATTTTTTAAATAGGTACATGAAGAATCTGATCAAGGAATATGGAATTGACCATCGGGTCTCTAGTCCCTACCACCCACAGTCCAATGGCATGGCTGAGGTTTCGAATAGGGAGATAGAAATAGTATTGCAAAAGTTAGTCCGCCCTGACAGGAAGAACCAGTCACAGCTCTTGGACCAAGTTCTATGGGCTTATATGACTTCTTACAAGACCCCTCTCAAGGCCTCCCCATTCCGCATGGTATTTAGAAAGTCTTGCCATTTGCCTGCTAAGTTAGAGCATAAATCAAAATGGGCAATTAGAAAGGTAAATTGGAACATAAGCAAGAATGGAGGCACTGAGAGATGAAAATCTATAGAGATCAGAAACAAGATGTTTGAAAACAACATGATTTATAAGGACAAGGTTAAGAGGTGGCATGATTAACATATCCGAACCAAAAGCTTTGTACCTGGGCAAATGGTATGGTTATTCAATGCCAAGTTAAAGGTCTTTTAAGGCAAGTTGAAGTCAAAGTGGAAATGTCTCTTTGTAGTTTATGAGGTGTATAACAATGGCAGGGATTTCTTAGCTTACAGATAGTGCACTATCTTTCTTGGTGAATGGACAATTGCTTAAGCATTATGTGGAATTAAATGTGTAATTGGTCCATATGGAGGAGATAGTCTTTACACAAGGTACATATTCAGATGCTGCCCCTTAGAAAACACGTGTGACATCTTGAGTTTCAAGGCCATCCGCAACATCGAAGACTTAACATCAGAGAAGATTCTGCATCTTGAAAGATTCACCCATTCCTTCACTTGTCTATATCCCTCCACTTCTTCAATCTCCCAGTTTTCACCACGATTCCATACTTAGGTTGGCCAGAGCTTAAGTATAGGGGGGTTGATATATGTTGTGTATATCTCCGCTTATATTCATTATTCTTCTCCGCTTATATTCATTATTCTTCTCTTGACATCGACTGCCTCATTTTTATATTCTTTTATACGTGGGTCGTTAAAAGCCTAAGTATAGGGGGGTTGGCTGACTTTTATTCTTTTCACCCACTTATACTTAGTACAAGCTATGTCTTTATTCCACTATGTACCATAAGGACATAACACATGATAAGTACGGGAGAATGTGTATATATTACATACATACTTTACCTATAGCTCGTACTTTGACTTATTTGTAAATAAAATAAGGAATTGTGGTCAAATTCTTGTAAATTCTGTAAAATTTGAAAAAAAAACTTAATTTACTTGCAAATAATACCCCATTTTTGTAAAATGTATATTATTTTGAAAAAAATAATTTTTGTATATGTATTTATATATAATACTGGTTTTGTAAATTTTTACCAAAAATTAAGGGTAGAAAAATTGAAAATGAAAATTCTTCAAAACTTTTTCAAAAAAAAATGTAAAACTTAAAAACATAAAATTTAAAAACAATAAAAAAACTAAACCAAAAAAACAAAAAAGTCCACTAATAAGGTTTTATTCCTAACATTTGCACATGTACACAAGTCTCGTTGTACATCATGTTTCTTGATTCGGAGAACTCTCAACTTCAAATCTCAATCACTCTTAATCATTAGGACCTTAGACCTAATGTACTTAAAATGTCTAGATTGAGGATATACGCATGATATTGCATGTAGAATCTATGTGCTTAAACTGAATATGACCAACACCTCACTTGCACGATTGCTTGATTTTGTGATGAGTCACCATTTCACCTAAGGACATGTGGTTTGAGTGCTTAAGTTGGGATCCAATTTAATGATACTTGAGGATGGAAGGAGTCTAGAATCAATTCAAGAAACCTGAGTGTCTGGACGGAGTCAGTAGGGGGCAATGTTCATTGTACTAACTTGACTTGTCTTAGGTGCATGTGTGTGTTTGTAACCTTAAAAATTGTCGATCAATGCGCATCAACTTGATAAGAGTGAAGGAGCTACTAGTACACTTCATATATCTAAAAAAATCCAAAAATAAACAAAGATCTCGAAATTTCTAGAAATTTCCATAAAAAATTGAGTTATATAAACTGGAAGCGCTCCCAATCTTTTGCGTATCCACTTGGACCAAGAGGAAGTAGGACATAATATCGTCTCTCCCCTTGTTATTATACCATGAAATAAGAGCCGTGCAAGCACGAAAAAAGGGCTCTGCAATGTAAATACTACACGTCTGGGTGTAGAAGATATATCAGATACTCGAGAAAAGGTACAACCTAGTGCATTCTATAAAACACAAGTGCAGACGGTTCGAACTTCTTGAGGGACATGTTGATCACTAAAAAAATATGTGTGTGTGTTTGGCACCCGAGTGATCCATTATCCAATGAGAGGAGAGAAGAATAAGACACAAACCTACTCATTCCATAATTGGCCTTTGACGTTCACATTTTTAGTCCGACAACTAATGAGAAAGTGGATTGAGTTGAAACTTAGCTCTGAACCTATAGTTGAAGATGAGTCCCTAAGTTAGCCTTATAGACTAGGACCTTGGGAGAAACATCGATTGTAAAATTGGTATGGCAATTAACACTTAATGTCATACCCCTTACAATATGGTAGAATGAGAGTTTGAAATCTAGGTACTTTGAGTTCCTTTTGGGTGAGAGTTGAGCGAGACTTGACTTTGAGTAGTTCACGAAACTCAGGACCTGACCGATAAGTCTTGTCATCACTTTCACATTCAGGAATTTAACCTATAATTCTTCTATTCATTCACTTCTTCAAATAATGCTTGCTGAGGGACTAGCAAAGTTTAAGTATAGGGTGATGAAACCGTGATTCGTCATCTTAATGTCTTAATTTTAGCTTGAATTCATGAACAAAATACTAAGTAAATACCTCTAAATTCAATAAATTAACAAAATATAACTTTAAATAAAAACAACCTAATAATTTATCTTGTAAATAAGTCCATGAAACAATTCAAAATAAAAACCACAAAAATAAAGAGATGAAAATGTGTATATATTCACTTAAAAAAGCTCCAACTTGATTTTTTAATAAATTCATACTATCTCCTTTTTACGTAATTCTTCTTATAACATGTATATAAAAATTTATATAAATATAAAAAAATACAAAACAATTCCCACCTTCAATAAAGGACAATAGATCATGAACCGGAAAAGCTGTGAAGTCAAACTTCTTGATTGAATTCTCCCTCCATATGAACTCCAAATTTACCAAACTCATTTGCAAAGTTTAAGTTATAAAATTAGCTATCCAATGAAAGTTTCATTAACATCAGAAGTTTTTTTTGCAAAAAGTTAGTTTTAGGACCTAATTGTACTTTGTAGATATTCACCAACTTTGTTTTATAATTTCACATACATTACTAACTCTTTTTAATTTATAATTTTTTTATTTATATTATTTTTTTATGTTTTAATAAAATACATTAGAAAAAAGTGTAAAAAATTAAAAAGAAGAGAAAATGGTGTGTTGTGATCCTGTATATATTGTGTATACTCTTTCTTTCTTGACTTCTTTTGCTTTTTCTTAATTATTAAAAATCCAAAAAATTAGATTAGTGTTCTATTTTATTTTAAGTATTATATGATATTTTATTTTGTATGTAGTTTTTATCAAAAACCAAAGATAAAAATATAAAACTTGCAAAAATGGTATTTTAGTCATTTGAAATACTTTCAAAATTAATTTCTTGTATATATTGTTTTATTTTGAGTTTGACGTCTTCAGATCTATATTTTTCATGTTAATCATTTTTCTCGTTTGAAACCTCCTCCTTTTTCTCTTTAATTTTTCTTCCATTTTATATGTTGAGTCAAGGTCAACAGCCACTTGATTGCATCCCACTGGTCCAACTCCCACCACGTATCCACGCATCCCCTCCAAAATAACCCTTCTACCAACAACAATCACCATATTTTGAAAGTTGACCTATGAGTCAACTCTCCTCTTTCCACCCATGTTCTCCCAAAAACCCAACTCCCTGATGAATCTCTACTTCATCACCTTTATTCTATCATTTTGGCCTCAAAAACCCCAGCAAATGCATGTAGATAGCATCAAATTGTACATAATAGCATTCATCATTCATTGTATTAATTATACATTAAATAATGTGTTTAATGCCAAAATTATAGAATAAAGACAAGAAAAGAAAAAGGAATAAAATATTGAAGATATTTTATGACCCAAATCCCGAGACCAAGGCCAGCATGGTATTGGTCGACAAGGAATTAAGTAGGGGGAGATAAGGGCCAGTGTACAATAAATACCTCATTTATTCATGCATTTATTTATGCATTTTTGACACCTATTTTGTACATAATTATTTATTCATCAAATAAAGAAACTTTGTTCATAAAAGTTGTAGATAATAATGTAAATAAAATTACAAAATTGAGTTTGTGTAAAAATAAGACTCAGTGTACATTTTATACACAAAATAAAAAAGCCAAAATCTCAACTTCACAGACCCATATCTTGCAAATAAAAACTCCAAATCAACCAAACTAACCTTTAATTGTATATAGCTTTCCAAGAACTATTTAATAAAATTGGTTTCATAATTTTTGGAGTCCATATGCAAAAGTTAGGTTTTTGGCCCTCCTTGTAACAAATTTATATTTTTAGAATTTTGTAAATAATGTATATAATGCATGTACATATCAAAAGTAAAAGAAAACCAAAAAGAATTCATAAAATAAAATAAGTCTATAAAATTCATAGACAAAATACCTATGCTATCCATCTATATATAAATAAAAAGGACTTTATTCTTTTATTCTTTTATATTTTTATAATAATGTAAATATTATACATAACTCATTAAAAATGTAAATCCAAAATAAAAATCAAGAAAATACATTAAATAAAATAAGTATACAAAATACATAGGTAAAAGACCTATAGGTATACCTACATATACCTATACCTATTTATTTAAAAATGAAAATAAACTCATAAAAATTAAATAAAAATACCTTTATACTCACAAAAATAAATTATAAATTTATAAAATAAGCCACTAAAATAATAAAATAAAATAAACAAATAAAAAATTAAAAGATACAAAATACATGTACATGTACACATATATACTTTATTAAAATAAAACCATAATAAAACACTTCGAAAAATTCAATAAAAATCACAAATAAATACTACATGAAAAAATGCACATTTTTTATTCTTAAAGGAAATTCTAAATAAATCATTTACTAGGCTAAATAAATCAATTTCTAATCAAAATTTCCTATTTTGGCGTCTAGCGGCCGACGTGGACCAATGGGGTGCCAGTCCTCGTTGACCCCCTGGTCAACTGTCCCATCCCAGCTCTGGCGTCTCTGAACCATCTTTTCCCCGATTTTCATCCCTTTTTTACGGCCATCTCATCCATCGATCGAGCTCGCTTCCTTAACAAGAAATGATCTCTGATCATCCATGATACCCGCCAATAACTTGGATCGACCCGATACTCATTGGATTAATCAATAATCGCCGGTCAATAAGGCTACATGCCAATGTCTATAAATAAGAAGCTCCGCCCCCTTTCGCAAATTTGGCCAATTTTAATCCAACCTTAAGCCTCGATTTCGTTCCTGGGACGTTCCTCGTGATAGGGGGAGTGCTCCAGCGCCTTGAATCGGCCGGAGGAAGGGTAGTTTTGACGCGGCGTAGCTCCGGCATCCGCCCTGCTCCCTGGTGGCCCCCAGGTATAAGAGCTGTCCTTTGTATGCATTTTAGTTAGCTTTTAATGTTAGTTTTTAATTCCAGTAGTTAGTTTAGTCCTTAGTTGATCGACTTAGTGTAAAATCAAAAATTCGAAGATCGTCGGAGCTCTGCTCCGGTGACTTCTTCACTGTAAACCCGACCGTGTCCGACCGCCACGAGCACCCCATTTCGATCCCTATCGCTTTCTCCATCGAACGCACATCTTTGTCCAACCCAGGACCTTCGGTCTTGGCGAATCGGAGATCCTCCTCCGCCCTTCGCCGGAGCTCCTCCGCCGCACCTCATCTTGCTGTGTAGCTTCAAAACCCCGGGTCGAGGAGGTAGCCCTCTCTCCCCCGGTTCTTCCTATGAAGGTCCAACGAGGAAAGAAGCCCATCTGGGCTCGATTCAACCCAGGAAGAGGTTCCTGGAGGTCTTGTTCTTCTCCGACTTCGTCCGACCACCTCAGACCTCCAGGAGCCATGATGGGACCTTCAGGAGATGCGGAAGGTCGCCAGCTACGAGCAGAGCGCGTCAGAGGCGAGGGAGATGCCCGGAGAAGCCGACGCTGCACGATCGAAGCTCGCCGGAGGCGAGCTTCTTCCCTGTTCCTCCAAGCACCTCCAGCACCGTCAGATCAAAGGAGTCGGCCCAGATCAAACCAGCGCTGTCAGATGAAGCGCCGCATCGACCGCCCGATCAGCGAGGCTGATCTAATCTCCGCCGTCATCTGCGAGTCGTCATCGGCCGACAGGAGCACGACGCGTGACAAGTGGAAGCAGTCCAACCGTTGGATTGCACGCTTATTAGGGGTAAATTTCAGATTCAACCCTCTGCCTTTTTGTATTTAGGTTTTAATGCTATAAATAAAAATTCATGTTATAAATAATTTGTAAAAATTACTGAAGGCCCCCCTGATGTTTTTATATTTGCATATTAGTCCCTCCGCGCCTCACGTGCAGACCCCACGTGTGGCGCGTGATATTTGCATTAAAACCATGCCGGGTTTCAGTAATTGTAGAATGGCCTTGAAAATAAAATTAAACATTCATTTTTATTGTAATTTTTGCATGGATGCCCCTGTCACTTATTTTATTTGCAAAAATACCCCTGCTAGGCCATGTATTTTTTGTATGCTTTGTCCATTTATTTTGTGCTTCATATTTCCTTGAAAAATTTTGTAAAAATGGATATAAGCTCTTGTTAGTGTACCCTTGCACGCTATATTTTCAATTTTTAATTTTGTTGCATTTTTGCATTTATTAAAAATAAAAAACGTGCTTTTTAAGTATTGTCTAGCTTACAAAATTCCAAAAAAAAATATTAAAAGACCTTGAAAAATTCAAAAAAAAATCCCTAGTATGTATTTTGACCTATTTTAGTGTCAGTCCAAAAATCCCTAAAAATCTCGAAAGGAAAACCTTAAAAATTCAAAAATGCACAAAAACTTAAAAAAATATATAAAATCAAAGAAAAATCAGAAAAATATGAACTCAGTTCCTATTTCTGCTATATTTTATTATCTTTATTAGAAAAATAGTGTGGAAAAATTTTGAGGCTGTTTGGTATTTGTAATTCCTATTTTTCTTACAGCCAGACCCTATTCCACTGTTTGCTCTTATTTTTCTATTTAAAAATACTAAAAATGTTTTGAAATGCCTAAAAATCATAAAAAAAGTAGAAAATCTTGAAAATACCAAAAAGCTTTATTTCTGAATTTTTGACCATTTTTGTATATTATTATAAATATTATAACTCCCCTTTATATATATATATATATGTATATATTACCCTATAAAAAAAGAAAATAAAAAAATGCATATCTATATACATATATATATATATTTATATATCTATTAATATATGACATTCTAAATAAAAAATATATTATCCATATATATACCTAATATATGTATTATATGCTATGTTCTCACCTTCTATGAGTACATATACATCTATATATTTATATTCTAGAAATTATATATATATATACAAATATTACCTAATTATATTATTAAAATAAAAAAATAATAAATAAAAAATAAATAATATAAAAACCCACAAAAATAGGCTTCACACATGGATGACTATGTGGTATATGCACATCTTAGGCTTATGCATTTTTGTATTGCTCTCTGTGGTTCGACCTCTACATGCTTGTTCCCTATACATTTTATGTTAGAGTAATAAATATTAATTCACATTTTTGGGACTCAATTGTTTTATTCTTCTATTGTGGGTTAATTGCTGATCAGCCCATGTTTGGTGAGCGGTCGCCTCAGCGACACTTGATACATTGGTTATTGTGACCCTCGCAAAATGTGTGGTTATCAGATGGCGCCGTTGCCGGGGAGCAATGAGCATAGCCTAATTTATTTTGTCATTCTTGTATAAAAATTCTTGATTCATCATTTATTTTTGTGAGCAGCTATTTTATTGCTATTAATCACTATGCTTCATTGATTCATTTATTGTGATTATTTTATCTGCTCTATTTGATTGATTGAGCTATTCTAATGCAATCTTTTTGTGACTTTGATGCGAGGGCCCGCCACGCGAGGATGGCTTCTTAGGAGGCCAAGGCAGCCGAGCTTGGAGGAGGATGGTCTTCTCTTCTCATGACCATCTGGAGAGAGTATCAAGGGAGCAAATAGATGTGGATTAGATAGGTGTAGATATTTAGGATTATCTTTGTAATTTATGGTGAGAGAGAGATAATTTTGGCATGTAATTAAACAGGACTCTACTCTTCACAATGAGGTCCAGTGCCCGGGTGATTGTTCACCTGGGGGCCTCATCGCGGCTTTTCGAGTTTTCATCGCTTTCTTTTCTTTGTTTTCCGAAGTTTTGAACTTTCCGCCTTTCTTTTACTTTGTTTTGTGTGCTTGGAGCCCCTAGATGTAGGTTGCTTGACTCGGTAGCTAGGTCCACACATTATTAAGAATGCATGTTCCTATAGTCTACTTCGTATGGATCTAGTCAAATTTAAACAAGCCGCTCATTTGTCTCTTAGCCCTTGTGCCACAGCGAGCCCTGTAAAGCGCTTTCTCCTACCCTCAAGTGTGTTGAGCAGAGGAGGGGTGAGCCAAGACCGGACCCTTTGGGCTAGAGATGAATGAGCGACTTATGGTTCTTCACGCTAATAGCAGCTAATGTTTAGGGTGATTTTGTGCCTTGCATACCAACATGTAGGTAGGTTTAAAAATTCTGTTTTGCATACCGCATGGAGAGAGCTGGGATGCATTGTAAGTCTTCTAACTCAGCATGCATCATTCGGTTCAATGGTGAGATTTCCATCATGGAACCACTTGCACGGCTTTTCCGCTATTCCCTCTGATTTTGAGCACCTATGACTTAAATAAAAATCTACAAAAACGTTAGGCGCTGGTATGAAAACAGACTCAAAAAAAGTGAAAACCCAAAAATTAAAACAAGGGGACTGCTAAATAAACTATGACCTTAGTTAAAATCTGTAATGGACTATCATTGTACCGGGTTCATAAAGCCCTCATTGTTTTCAGGTACCTTGGAGGGGGACCAAAACCCTACTCCCTTGAGCGAGTGCGACCCCCTAAGGATTAAAGCCCAAAACCCAGTCTGCAACTGCCTTGTGTATAGCCTGGATTTCCGAAGTAATGGCGCTTCTATCGTACGTAGGCGAGTAGGGCTTGGTCACCAATGATGACTCCCTATTGTGTGGAGCATCGACCCTGTCCGAAGTATTGAGCATAGGCCACGCCTTCACGGGGGTGTATGTCTCATTGTCCTGCGTCCGAGTAGGTTCTTGCACGCTCACGGGTGATTCCGTTGCGAGCGAGAACCGAAGTATTGGTTTCGCCTATCGGCTTCCTCTCTCTATTTCTTTGGCTGAGTAGGGATCCAGGAAGGGTTACAAGGACTCCAAAAAGTACAGACTACAGGTTACACAGGAGGAGGACAAGTACGGGATACTCTTCTGGCAGTACTCTCTCTCCTATAGGGTAGCGTACTAAGGACTTTGTTGGAAATGCGAGCCCACGGCGAGCCATTATGCAATAAATGTTGTTGCCATTCACTCCTTGATCTGAAATGAAGAATACATAATTTGCATAATAGGTCCCTTAGTACAATTAGGGTTATGTACCATGGCCATCTTAATAATCATACAGCTGTTGATTCAATTATTGAATCATAGAGGCTGGTGCTTAGATGAATATCTAATGAGTTAGATTGAGGACTCATCAAGCACCGTCAAATGATTATTAAGAGATGATCTCCAGCCTAAGTAGGAGATGGCAATCCTATCTCATTTAGGTTGATATCTGACCGACCTCTTGATGCAGGTCCTCTGCATAGGAATAGAGATTCAGAGGTGTCAGATAAGTTAGGTCAAAGAGTTGACTTAACGAGATCGAGATAACCAAAGTCCTATATCATATGCTGTCATGATATAGGCACACATCCTCTGACCAGAGACAGATGTGTTACTATATGTCTGAGTATGTACATTTGGCAGACCAATAGGTTGATGACCTAATCAAGGTCTATACACCGGCGCGTTGGTATGCATATAAGGGCATATGAGTAATACGATCTCTCGAAGGGATCATACAGGTTCACTACTGAACCGGAAGACATGAGCTCACTCATGAGATATTGGGAAGAATCAAATTCCGTGCGCACGGTCGTCTCGCTTTGGAAGCTTGACTGAATTTATTGGTTTGATATATACTTTTGGAAAGTATATGATCAAGACCTAGGTATGATATATGCTTTTGGAAAGTATATGATCAATACCGACTCCCAATGATCGAATGAGAAACTTACTGATAAAACCATGAAGTAGACAGTATAAAGTTGATCTAATACTTCAGGTTTATTCTGAGTCTTCCAGTATGCAGGATGTACAGGTATTAGGAATACCTGAGGGTGATGTGATCATAAACGGTTGTATAACCATGACGCTTCCATTCCTAGGGAGTGATGAAACGGGTCTGGATTTTAGTGACTCCTCTCAGTAGAGAAGTAATCTGATCTTAGTCCAAATGTTGGACATTAATCTGAATGTGATTCAGATTCAATGAGAAGATTAGATTTGCGGTCTTGATTTAATCAAGCATCTATGGGAGGCCCGAGATCTGGATTTGAGATGTGATCTCAATATCCATGTCACTATACGTGGAACAATACAATCGCCCTGTCCTTATCTTTCAAGTATTCGCGGAGAAAGCGCATTGTCCTTGAAAGAGTTCATGGATAATTCTATTGTTGATATATGTATCCGAGCATTGAGAAAATGAATAATTATCATGAATAATATGAATTTGATTCGTATTATAAGGAGAGTTATCTTAGATAATTAAATGTGATTTAATTATCAAAGATGTGAATAATGTGAATGTGGTTCATATTATTTGAACACATGAGATAAAGAGATCCAAGATGATTAAATATGATTTAATTATCAAGGATAAGAATAATGTGGATAGTAATATCCAATTATTCATAATATATTATAAATGTGATTTATAATGTATTAGAGAGAGTTAAATATAATTTATATTAGTAGATTAATTATTAATGTGTATTGGATACACATTGTTTAATTAATTGAAAATGTAAATTACATTTTGTTTTGGGTTGTGAATGTGATTCACAATATTCCAATGTCAAGATTGCAATATTCCCAAAATTGATTGAGAATTATTTTTTGGTGAATAATTGTTGGAAAATAAGTTGAGAGAAAAACAAGGAGATATGCAATCCCATGGGAATCCATGGGATTGCCCTCCCCATATGGGAAGAGGGGGGCGGCACCAATTCCTTTATGGAATTGGTGGCCGTCCACTCCTCCCAATAGGGAAGGAGGCTCTCATTTGTTTTTCCACTCCTTATTTAGTTGGTTTAATTTGGTATTAATATATATTTGATTTATCAAATATATTTAATCAAAATTAAATCACAAGTTGTTGGCTTTTACCAACAACAATCTTGACCATTGGATTGTCATAAATCAATCTCAACCATTGATTTTATATGACACATGGATTGAGATCCATGGATCCCAAAACCCTATAAATAGAGAGGCATACCCATGCTCTCTCTTTACACATAATGCTTGAGAAGCATCTCTCTATCTCTCTTTCTCTCTAGAGGTCAGCCCTCTCTCTCCCTCTCATGGCCGTCCACCATGGATGCCATGGAGAGGTTCTCCATCGCCGCGGCATCGTCGTTATGCTGCCCGTTCTTCTGCTCGTGGATCTCCGTCTCCTTCGGTGCGCCTCGCTCGTGAAGAAGACGTCGGATCTCGTGTGTCGAGATCAGGAGATCCGTCGCTTGGATCATCAACATGGATTGCGAGAAGCACGCGGTTCATCCCCGCGCTCGCAAGCGTCTCCTCCGTCGGATCGGACTTGAGACAGGAGGTCTCTTCGTTTAGAGACTTGATCGCAACCACGCTTCAAGAGGTAATCCTATTACTTGTTTGTGGTTTAGACGAAACGATTCGAGAAGTGTTCTTGGATCATTTGGTTTCGTCGTATAAAATTTTTTAAATTCCGCTGCATCGAGCAACTAGTCCAACTAGTCGCTCTTCGTCGTATTCGATACGACGCTCACGCTTCCGTGATGCGTTTGAGGATCTAACCATATCCTTCAAGTGGTATCAGAGCCTTAGGTCGACGGTTTCGAATAGTGATTCGTTAACCAAGGACGACTTGGGTTCGCTAAGGTCGCGAAAGTTTTTTTATCGCATTTGATTTCGCAGATCTGTTTAGTGTATTTTTTCGGCCAAGTTTAAATTGTTTAAACACGAAAATAACACTTGGATTTTGTTCCCCATTAAATAAGGAAACCATAGGATCTGAGTTTGCGTAAATCGGATTTCGTATGCTCGAGATATGGTCGTTTTAATGAACATGTATGCACTGTTGCGGGAACCGTGAATCTGAACGTGATTAAAATGTTAATTACTGTTTAGACTTGCCTCGAAATGCGTGAAACATCACTTAGGTTCTGTCCTAAATCAAATTAGCAAACTTTAGAAATTGACTTTGCTTAATTTGGATTTAATATGATTGAGATATGCCAATTTTAGTAAGTAGGGGTCACTGCTGAAATTGCTTTCCTAATCTAGAACCAAGTGATTGTCAATTAGTGAAATTAATTGTTAATTTCGTGAAATAATCTTGAAAAATATTTGTGAAATATTGAAACATGATTATTTGCCTAATTGACTTGGCCCCAACCAATTAGTTGATTAGATTTGATCTAAACCTTAATTGGAATTACAATCATCAAACTTCTTGCTTGAATAGGACTTGGGAATTTGCCTAGCAAATTTCCTTAAAATCAAAATTGTTTTGATTACTATATGGTATAATTTCGGTTGAAGAACCGATGATCATCTCAAGTACAAAATAATCAATTTGGCATTATCCTTTCCCGAGGTGGATATGGTGTCTAGTCGGGGATCGCTGGTCAGCGGGTTGCAACGTATGTGGTCCGCCCCACTCCCGTCGGTACTGGCCATGACAGCGGGTAGGGCCGGGATAATGTCCGAGGGATTATGATGTATTTTTCTAATTATTAAAATTCGAATTAATACGTACTTTGAGAATAATATCATATATATATATATATTCAAGCATAAAATTAAGTTTGATTGATTAAATTGGATTGATAATTAATTTAATATGATTAAGTTAATTATATCCAATTGAGAATACTCTAATATGATTAGAGTTAATAATTCCCTTGGAAGAATTAATTATATGAATGCGATTCATAGAAATTAATTTAATTTGAATAAGATATGGAGGATCACATAAGTGACATCCATGGTCTCCCGTCAAGGCGAAGAGTTTCGTCGCCAGATATTATATGTAGGAGACGCCTGTCCGAAGTGACAGCTCCTGCATATGATCCATTTGGATCGGGCTCGTCGCTTCTCGAAAGAGTAAGGACGTATGCGTAGTGACCCCAATATCGGGTCCTCATATTATTGGGGCGATATTGGATTGCGCATAGCGAGTTGTATTCCTGTTGACGGTTGGTTCAATTAATGACGGGTCAACATCACCTTAGGGGTGGTGGGCCCGGGTATTAAAGACCGAATTGGGAGATGCAAGTTGGACTTGCAAGGCGGAATGTGTTCCCGCTTCTTTTTATCCGAGTTGTAAGTTCTCATATTATTGGGATGCAACAAAGATAAGGAAGGAGATCCCAGATCTTGCTTGAGATATGATGGTAAGTATATCTCTTACATTGAAAGTGATTAAGGGAATGAACTTTCATTGTTGACATGGCAAGACAACTTTGATATAAAATTCCTAAATCAAAGTAAATTATATATTTATATATATTTATGCAAATTTCTTATTCCAGATAATCCTTCATTAAACCCACTCAATATTATACTCAATAATAACCAGTAAAATATCGTGGATTGGACCCTTTGATCTAGATATTGTACTTGCGATTGGACACATAATGTATGTGGTTGCAATGTGCAAGATTCCTCATAATAATGAGAAGTGATAATTAAATAAGACAATAGGACTAAAACTCTAGGGTTTGTATGTCTCTATAAGTCTTGATCTTATCGAATGTACTTTTGAAGTGACATGTCGATGATGATCGTAATTATCAAATTAATCCTTATAAAAATCAATAAAGATATTCTGGCATATATATGTGCTCTTGACATTTAATCATGAATGACATGGTTCTGTACATCATGTAGAATGGTAGCTCTATTAGAAATGATGTATTCATATTATTTGAATACATACCTGAACCTATGTTTTAAGAGTTTAGATGGATGTAGATGATGAGTGTCATCATTCTACTGTCTATACTCTAGTCATTCATGAAGCTTCATAATATTCATATTGTATGAATTGAGTGAAGCTTGTATAAATGTTGAAATACTCTTATATTGAAATTTTTTGATTTTAACATAAGAGATCCTTATTCTTAAGCAATGGTTGTTTATAGATAAAGGGAGCACAGTGGAAGCATGGGTTGGACTCAAGCAAGAAGTATAATCAAATAGTTGACTGTACTTCTGTGACTTCCATATGACATCCAAAGAGTTGGATGAATGCCAATGCTGCAATAAGTTGATGTGTTGATAGTATGACTATCAAGTCTGTCTAGAATCCTCAGAAAAGGACTCGGATAGAGCATCAGTATAATCTACATATAATCATTGAAATTGACTTACTTATTAGGTAAAGTCTAATAATTGTATCTCAATCTTCTAATAACACTTGCAATTGGTTGCATATGTATTAGAATATTAGAAATTTGATCTTAAGGTTTATTGATCATCCATGTTGAAAGTGATGCAAGTGTTGCAACAGTTTCCATGAGATCAATAGACTCCATATTTTCAGTGGGAGCCCTTAGTCTTAGAGAATGTCTCTATGACCTAGATATTAGAATACACTCATTGTTTATTTCTAATTGTTGGATATAAACATGAATTCTGTAATAAATCTATCATAAAGAGTTATGATGGAAATATTTCAGATAGTAATCTAAAATCTAGTGGACTCTATTAAATTAGAAAATTATTGAATGGTTCATCGAGATTTCTAATACTGAAAATTAAACCTTTAAAAGATCAATAGGAGGATAAAGATCATTTGACAATGATCTGGCATCAAATTTTAGACATATGTCTGTTGATGAAATCAATGGACTGGTAAGACATGAAACTTTAGATTGTCTAAAGATTCAAATCTCACATACTTGTGAATATTGTACTCAAAGTAAAATGTCTAATACATCCTTCCTTGGGAAAGGTGTAAGATGCCTAGGTATTAAGGATCTCATACATTTTGATGTATGCAGATCATCTATATCATAGTAAACATTATGGATATGTGATATCTGTTAATGATTATGTATGATATGAGATCTCTTCTCTTCACCTAAGAAACCTTTGAAATGTTCAAAGATTTCGCAATTTTGGTTTAGAACCAAAGTTTGAAGGAAGATGAAATGAATTTGATCTAACCTAGGTAGCCCGTACCTATTAGATGAATTCAAGAAATACCTTATGGAGATATGAATATCATTCCTATCTCAATCCTCCTAATGAACCTTAACTCAAAGGAGTTGTAGGGAGATACAATTGATCATGTGTGACATGATTTAATCAATGATTAATCCTAGCATAATTATCTCTTAAGTTTCCAAGATATATATGTAGTAGAGACTGCATTATATACTTAATAAGGTTCCATGCAAGTAAGCTGGAATCTAGCACTAGAGAGTGCTACATCATTAGGAAAATAAAGGATGGTATTGGATACCTACTTTATGACCTTGAGATTCTTAAAAAGTCTCATCTTTGAGAATATGATTCTTATAGGATGACTCTCTTGAGAATCAAGATGAAAGTGAAGTAAAGGAACTCATTTAATCTTGAAAAGATAATGAGGCTCCTGAAATCGGAAACTAAAATAGATAATTAAAGATGAAACATTAATACCTCTTCAAATAAGTTTGAGGATGGATTCCATGTGTCAGTTAAATCTGACAATGATCGGATTTCATGTGATGAAGCTCCTGAGGATCATGACATGGAAAGATGGATGTTAGCAATAAAAGTCTAATGTAGACTTCATATACAAGTGTCGTGTATGGACCCTCGAGGATCCACCTATATGGGTCAGACCCATTAAGATGTAAATGGATCTTCAAGAGAAAGAGGGAACCTGATGAGAAGGTGTAGACCTTCAAAGCACGGTTCGTAGCCGTGAGCTACACACCGAAGAGAAGACATCGCTTGCGATGAGACTTGCTCTCCAGTGACCTTGCTTTAACTCATCAGAATATTGCTAACTATAGCTGCACAACTTGACTATGGCATCTTCATGAGGTGAGTCAAGATTGCATTCCTCTATGAATACCTCTCTGAGGATATTCATATGAAGTAGCCCCAGGGCTTCATGGTTGAGGAAAGCAAGATGTGCTAGCTGAAGAACTCCATCTTTGGACTCCAATAAGCTTCCTGTAGTTGGAAAATAAGATTTGATGAAATTATAAATGTTATGATTTCAGATAGAATCTTGATGAACCATGTGAAGCTTAGTGGGAGTGCCATTGTGTTCATCGTGCTAAATGTAGATATTATTCTAATCATATAAGAATAAATGATAAGTGTTTTATAATTTGGTTGTTCCATACCTTGAGATACGATTTCAAGGATACCTCTTAGATCTTAATTCTGAAGTCGTTCAGAAGCAAAGAGAAGAGGGTATTGGGACTGTCGCATTAGTAGTACACCTTGGACTTATTCCATTTTCTGGACAATTCCAAGAAAAGCTTCCTTCCCTTAAGATGTGGTAGTGACCTGTCTAGAGGGATAGCACCTCAAAGAGTTGAGGAAGTGAATGCTAGAACTGCTTGCACTCGTGCATCAGTTATGAGAAGCTGAATGTATGCTAGATGTGTACAAGAACCCGATGTCTACCATGCAGTGGGAGTAGTAAACTGTTACTAATCCTACTATGGAGATAAATCACTTGATTGCAGTAATAACAATATCTTCAAAGATGATAAAACCTAGAGATAGTGATCTCAAAGTCTTATCTTCAAAAGTCTAAGATCTTGTAGATAGTGATCTAAAAGGTCTTAACTTTGGATACCTTTAGAGATAGTGATCTCCAGGGATAAAGGTATTCTGATAAGGATTATGGAAATACTGGTTGTAATAATCGAGGTATAATGTCAAGGACACTATAACAAAATTGAGTATTGGTTGCATAAGATGCAACATTCGCATTGGATGCGAGCACTGTTACTAGGGGATATGCAAGTGCCGTAAAAGGACTTGTCGTAGTCTCTTGAGAACAGAGTGACTGATCAGCTTACCCAGCTATTTTCTAAATAGCTTATGATTGTCACATGAGTGTGTTTAAATGATTAGCCCATTAATGGCTCTTTGGGCTAGTGGGAGATTGTTGGAAATGCGAGCCCACGGCGAGCCATTATGCAATAAATGTTGTTGCAATTCACTCCTTGATCTGAAATGAAGAATACATAATTTGCATAATAGGTCCCTTAGTACAATTAGGGTTATGTACCATGGCCATCTTAATAATCATACAGCTGTTGATTCAATTATTGAATCATAGAGGCTGGTGCTTAGATGAATATCTAATGAGTTAGATTGAGGACTCATCAAGCACCGTCAAATGATTATTAAGAGATGATCTCCAGCCTAAGTAGGAGATGGCAATCCTATCTCATTTAGGTTGATATCTGACCGACCTCTTGATGCAGGTCCTCTGCATAGGAATAGAGATTCGGAGGTGTCAGATAAGTTAGGTCAAAGAGTTGACTTAACGAGATCGAGATAACCAAAGTCCTATATCATATGCTGTCATGATATAGGCACACATCCTCTGACCAGAGACAGATGTGTTACTATATGTCTGAGTATGTACATTTGGCAGACCAATAGGTTGATGACCTAATCAAGGTCTATACACCGGCGCGCTGGTATGCATATAAGGGCATATGAGTAATACGATCTCTCGAAGGGATCATACAGGTTCACTACTAAACCGGAAGACATGAGCTCACTCATGAGATATTGGGAAGAATCAAATTCCGTGCGCACGGTCGTCTCGCTTTGGAAGCTTGACTGAATTTATTGGTTTGATATATACTTTTGGAAAGTATATGATCAAGACCTAGGTATGATATATGCTTTTGGAAAGTATATGATCAATACCGACTCCCAATGATCGAATGAGAAACTTACTGATAAAACCATGAAGTAGACAGTATAAAGTTGATCTAATACTTCAGGTTTATTCTGAGTCTTCCAGTATGCAGGATGTACAGGTATTAGGAATACCTGAGGGTGATGTGATCATAAACGGTTGTATAACCATGACGCTTCCATTCCTAGGGAGTGATGAAACGGGTCTGGATTTTAGTGACTCCTCTCAGTAGAGAAGTAATCTGATCTTAGTCCAAATGTTGGACATTAATCTGAATGTGATTCAGATTCAATGAGAAGATTAGATTTACGGTCTTGATTTAATCAAGCATCTATGGGAGGCCCGAGATCTGGATTTGAGATGTGATCTCAATATCCATGTCACTATACGTGGAACAATACAATCGCCCTGTCCTTATCTCCAAGTATTCGCGGAGAAAGCGCATTGTCCTTGAAAGAGTTCATGGATAATTCTATTGTTGATATATGTATCCGAGCATTGAGAAAATGAATAATTATCATGAATAATATGAATTTGATTCATATTATAAGGAGAGTTATCTTAGATAATTAAATGTGATTTAATTATCAAAGATGTGAATAATGTGAATGTGATTCATATTATTTGAACACATGAGATAAAGTGATCCAAGATGATTAAATATGATTTAATTATCAAGGATAAGAATAATGTGGATAGTAATATCCAATTATTCATAATATATTATAAATGTGATTTATAATGTATTAGAGAGAGTTAAATATAATTTATATTAGTAGATTAATTATTAATGTGTATTGGATACACATTGTTTAATTAATTGAAAATGTAAATTACATTTTGTTTTGGGTTGTGAATGTGATTCACAATATTCCAATGTCAAGATTGCAATATTCCCAAAATTGATTGAGAATTATTTTTTGGTGAATAATTGTTGGAAAATAAGTTGAGAGAAAAACAAGGAGATATGCAATCCCATGGGAATCCATGGGATTGCCCTCCCCATATGGGAAGAGGGGGGCGGCACCAATTCCTTTATGGAATTGGTGGCCATCCACTCCTCCCAATAGGGAAGGAGGCTCTCATTTGTTTTTCCACTCCTTATTTAGTTGGTTTAATTTGGTATTAATATATATTTGATTTATCAAATATATTTAATCAAAATTAAATCACAAGTTGTTGGCTTTTACCAACAACAATCTTGACCATTGGATTGTCATAAATCAATCTCAACCATTGATTTTATATGACACATGGATTGAGATCCATGGATCCCAAAACCCTATAAATAGAGAGGCATACCCATGCTCTCTCTTTACACATAATGCTTGAGAAGCATCTCTCTATCTCTCTTTCTCTCTAGAGGTCAGCCCTCTCTCTCCCTCTCATGGCCGTCCACCATGGATGCCATGGAGAGGTTCTCCATCGCCGCGGCATCGTCGTTATGCTGCCCGTTCTTCTGCTCGTGGATCTCCGTCTCCTTCGGTGCGCCTCGCTCGTGAAGAAGACGTCGGATCTCGTGTGTCGAGATCAGGAGATCCGTCGCTTGGATCATCAACATGGATTGCGAGAAGCACGCGGTTCATCCCCGCGCTCGCAAGCGTCTCCTCCGTCGGATCGGACTTGAGACAGGAGGTCTCTTCGTTTAGAGACTTGATCGCAACCACGCTTCAAGAGGTAATCCTATTACTTGTTTGTGGTTTAGACGAAACGATTCGAGAAGTGTTCTTGGATCATTTGGTTTCGTCGTATAAAATTTTTTTAATTCCGCTGCATCGAGCAACTAGTCCGACTAATCGCTCTTCGTCGTATTCGATACGACGCTCACGCTTCCGTGATGCGTTTGAGGATCTAACCATATCCTTCAGACTTGTTATAAGATATGCCTAAAATCACAACTCTAAAAATGAAAAGATAATAAATAGCCGAGCTTTCACGACTTCACATGGCGTGAGTTGGTGAACCCAATTTTGTATTGTGTTTGTATGGATCTAGATTAAGGTTCAAAGATCAAGTCCCGCGCCTTTGCGCACATTTTGTTGTTTCTCCCTTTTGACCACCCCGCTCAACCGAGCCTCTCTACTGTTTTACACTCCTTTTATTCCTCGTTGACCATCGTATCTTTCATCCAACATCCGATCTTCTCTTGTACTTCGCGAAGTTGATCCATGGATGGTTTCCGTCAGGACCATGCCGACACCCACATCGATTCCATGGACTCAACTCCGCCAATAAGTTCGAGGCGATTCCTGAGAACCCGATCCGGACTTTGCGGATCGATCTCCAGACTCCTCGTTTTCTACCTTTCTCTTGACCACCTAATAAACCGGGATCACTTTTGTCCCACTTTCGTCGTTGTGAATGGAAGTCGATTACAGTCTACATCCTTTTCCATTCACAACATGCTGGGGTTGACCTAAATTCCAGCTTCATCACGGCAGCTGAACATTAATTGCAAGCTGTCTGATCAGGACTATCTCATTATGCAGATAGAAGACAGTGCGAGCCCTGGAGACTACTCCGGAATTCATCTCGTCCGACTCAGACCCTGACATGGCTCCAGGAGGAAAGGGCAAGGGTCAGCAGCCACCCCAACCAGAGGGACAGGCGCCAGAACAGAATCAAGTCAATGCACAGTTACTGGCATCTATCCAGGCCATACAGCAGCAGCTGACCGAGCAGGCCCTCACACAGACAGCCTTCCAGGACATGTTGAATGATATAATGAACCGAGACGATGGAGGAGGAGGCAGAGGAGGCAGGGGAGGAGGAGGTGGAGGCGGAGGTGGTGGCGCAGATGATGATCTAGAATTTCCACCACCACCAAAACCAACACTTAAAGAAACATACAATCCGAGAGACAACCAGATGACCGAGTGGATACTCATTCCACCGGTACACGCTCACTTTGAGCTGAAGCCCCAATTCATTGCCCTTCTCCCTGCATTTCATGGAAACACCAGCGAGGAGCCGTACATTCACCTGCAGCAGTTTTCCCGCATTTGTCGAACTACTCACTATCCCAATGTCCCTCTGGACATTGTCAAGATGATGGCTTTCCCCTTCAGCCTACAAGACAAGGCCCTTTATTGGGTCAATCATCTGGGGAAGGTTGTGACGACCTGGGAGGAGCTAAGGTCCGCCTTTCTGCACAAATATTACCCTCTAGGTCGGCTCAACCAGATGCGAGCCCGAATCAGTAATTTCTCCCAAGGACTCCATGAGTTGATACATGAAGCGTGGGAGAGATTCACTGACCTGCAGGAGAAGTGTCCCCATCATGATATCCCGAAGACCAGCTTGGTCCAGCATTTCTTTGAGGGACTGAACATAGAAAGCCAAAGGCTCGTAGACGCAGCATGTGGGGGTTCACATTTCAATAAGGATGAAGACTTAGTCTGGCAGATATTTGAAGAAATGGCCGAAGGAGAGGCCGCCCTCTCTTCATCCAAGGCGTATCAGAAGCAGCCCCAGATCCTTCAAAAACAAGTGCACATGGCGGCGTCCAAGGAAGCAGAGAGAGATGAGAGCTCCAACCTCAGTATCATCGGGGGCCATCTCTCGAAAGTTGATATCATCGAAAAGCGATCACAAGATCTGGAGAAACTCGCTGTGATCGAGAAGAGGACCCAGAACCTGGACAAGCTTGATCAGATCAACAAGTACCTTGAACTGTTGGTGGGCACCATCAACTCTGTTCAGTCGGCTACACCATCGGAAGCTCCCGCTGAGAAGAAGGACGGGCAGCAACCGCAGCATCAGCCTCAGCCGAGCCAGCAACCACCGGCAGTCCAACACGTGTACTACGTGCAGGCGCCCGACCAGGGCTCGCCGCAGCAGCAGATGGTCGTGTACCAGCCAGATTTTCTCTCCGGACCTGATCCAGTCTTCCCACCACCACCCCTGATTCAGGAAGTGAACGGGGTATGGGCTAATGATGCACAGCCGACCCGTCCTCAGGGACAACCCAGGGTCAGCAATTTGCCAATCGGCAATACCACCAACCTCGGGTTGGTCGTTTTGGACAATCCTCGCAGCCTCACCAACAGTACCAGCAGCCTCCCCAGTTTGCACATCAATGGAGGCAAAATTTTCCATACCAGCAGCAGCCGCAGTACTGCCACCCACAGCCGTATCACCAGTACGTTGTTGCCCCCTCTCAGCAATACCAGCAGTATCCTCCTCCCTCATACCAACAACTTCAACTTCCTGCACCACTGCAACACCACTAGCAACAACCTCCGCACCCATCCAACCAACAGCAGCGTGGTCTGCACGCTGAACCATCAGAAGTACCCCCTGCATACCCCACCATGGATTGTCTGGCCCAGCTTGTCAAAGAGCTTGCGGATATGACCAAGCGGCTTGATGACCTGACCGCCACCCAAACTACCATTCCGGCGCAGGTCGAAGCCAACCCCAACAATTTTAAGAAGAAAGAGCAGGTAGAATGTGATGTCCTGTCCGTGTCTGGTAATGATATGACTGTTTATTCTAATGATGTTACTCTCAGGAGCGGTAGGGCCTTGCCTTCGCCTGCTACCAGAAGTGGGGTGAATAAAGAAACAGGTGGATCGTCATCTTCCGCATCAGCCGTGCCAGCTCCAGGGGCGGGTGAGGAGGAAGAAGAAGGAGAAGCCAGTCCTGCCGTCATACCATGTCAACAGCAACCTCAGCCAAAAATACAAAAAAATCAGCAAAAACAAAAACAACAAAAAGAAGCTCGTAGCAGAAGCAAAGCCGCGCCAGCATTGGAGGAGCCGCCAGCAGCAGGCGATCCCTCGCCAGCCGATGGAGAAGACGCTACTCTTTTTTATTGCCCTGCACCACTAGCATGTCAAGATACAGCTTGTACTCCTTTTTGTAGTTCGGATGTACAACATTCTATGGGCGATGATGTTGATGTAAATAAGAACTCTGATTTTCCAGCTAGTGATGTACATATTCCTTTTCCTCATGCAATACAAAAATCCAAAAAAAGTGCAAAACGAAAAAAGGCATTGTCGGATCCAGGTGTTGTGGACATTTTAGATAATTTGACTGTTGAGATTCCCTTGTTAAAGGCCGTGGAATACATGCCAGCTGTGAAGAAAGGACTGAAAGAAATATGTACTAACAGGCGTCGCTCAGCGCAAGAAAACAGACGCCAGCAAGTCGAGAGGCATGTCCTCACCTTGACCACGGTAGCAGCTATCAGCAATCTCCCCCAGAAGAAACAAGATACAGGAGCGCCTCTGATCAGTTGTGAGATTTTTGACCAGGTCTTCGAGCGCACTCTCTTGGATAGTGGATCTTCCATCAACCTTCTGCCCTCGTCCATAATGCAAGAATTCGGGCTGGGACCGCTCAAGCAGACACGCATGATCCTTCAGTTCGCTGACCGATCCATCAAGCGGCCCCGAGGTCTTTTGGAAGACGTGGTAGTTAAGGTACAGGAAATGAAATTCCCAGCTGACTTTGTAGTCCTTGATATGGACTTGCCTGCACCCCTGCTCCAGACCCCTATCATCCTTGGCAGACCATTCCTTCGTACCTCAGGTGTCGTGGTTGATTACGGGTCTGGCAAGATTACTTTCAGCTCGAACACCCAGCAGATCACGATAGATATGAACAGAGAGCCGAATGCCACAACTGATGAGAGCCAGGCAACATCCGAAGCAGACTGTGATTTTATTGCAGAGATCAGAGATTCATGCTTGTCATTGGACGATCCATGGACCCGAGGAATCCTCACTCTTGAGGAGGACTCGGAAAGCGCAGTCAGCATATGCTCCGACGATTCATGGGAGACAGATCCTCAGATGCAGGTGCATCTACATGAGCAGTCACTCCAGATCGAACACGATCAGCTTAGCGCAGAACCGTTCGGCACATCACTGGGATCTCAACAAAATGATGAGGATGGTGAATATCTCAAAGAAATGCATCCCATCACCAGCATGGTATCTGAAGTGACAGATAGAGTGGATAGGTCAAAACCAGAACTCAAGCCACTTCCTGCAGGCCTGAAGTATGCTTTCCTTGCGGGTGAAGAACAAATGTATCCGGTGATCATCAGTAGCAGGCTGAATTCGGATCAAGAATCTCGACTTCTCGAGGTTCTAGAAAAGAACCGCAAGGCACTTGGTTGGAGCGTATTAGACCTCCGAGGGATAAATCCAGTCTTGTGTTCACACCACATCTATCTAGAAGAAGACGCCAAGCCATCCCGCAAATTCCAAAGAAGGCTAAATCCTAACCTTCGGGACGTCGTTATGAAGGAGATAACGAAATGGTGTGACACAGGCTTTATCTATCCCATCTCCGACTCAAAATGGGTAAGCCCACTGCATGTAGTTCCGAAGAAATCAGGGCTTACTGTGGTCATAAATGAAAAAGGAGAGGAAATTTCTACTCGGGTACCAACCTCCTGGCGGGTGTGTGTTGACTACCGCCGTCTTTATGCAACAACCAAGAAGGACCACTTTCCCTTGCCGTTCATTGATCAAGTTTTGGAAAGACTTGCAGGCAAGGAGTTCTTCTGCTTTTTGGATGGGTACTCCGGGTACAACCAAGTGGCGATCGCCCCTGAAGATCAAGAGAAGACTACCTTCACTTGCCTGTTCGGCACCTACGCCTTCAAGAGAATGCCCTTTGGTTTGTGTAATGCACCTGCAACCTTCCAAAGATGCATGTTAGCAGTTTTCGCCGAGATGGTAGGCAGTTTTCTCGAGGTGTTCATGGACGACTTCTCTGTCTATGGTGATAGTTTCGATTCCTGTCTTGAGCACCTAGACAGAGTGCTTCAGAAATGCCGGGAAGTCAATTTAGTGCTTTCATGGGAAAAGAGCCACTTCATGGTCATAGAAGGTATTGTGCTTGGCCACGTCGTTTCCAAACGTGGCATGGAAGTCGACCCGTCAAAGGTGGATGTCATTTCAAATCTTCAGCCACCTCAGTCAATGAAGAATGTGAGGTCATTCCTGGGGCATGTGGGATTCAATAGGCGATTCATCAAGGATTTAACACGCATTGCCCGACCTCTGACAGAACTTTTGTTCAAGGAGACTGAGTTCATTGTTGATCAGCCGGTTCTCCTTGCTTTCAATCAGTTGAAGGAGCTTATCACGCAGGCTCCAAATCTTACAGCCGCCCCACTGGACTCTTCCCTTTGAGATAATGACCGATGCGTCAGACGTTGCAGTCGGGGCGGTTCTTGGCCAAAGGAAAGACAGAGCGCCCTATGTCGTTCACTATGCCAGCAGAACATTAGATGAAGCACAAAGAAATTATACCGTGACAGAGAAAGAATTGCTGGCTGTGGTTTTCGCCCTCGAGAAGTTCAGATCCTATTTGTCGGGATCAAAAGTCACGATTTTCACAGACCACTCTGCTATCCGGTACTTACAGCAGAAGAAGGATGCCAAGCCAAGACTGATTCGTTGGATCCTTCTCCTCCAGGAATTCGATTTGAAAATCAAGGACAAGCCTGGAGTCCAGAATGTGGTAGCAGACCATCTCTCCAGAATAGAGCAGCATGAGTCTCCTCTGAATAGAGCACCTATCACAGAAACCTTCCCTGACGAAGCCATCCTAGCAGTAGATTCTCTTCCTTGGTATGCAAATATAGTCAACTACCTCGCATCTGGGGTAACACCAGCAGATTGGACGAAAAATCAGAAGAACAAATTCATGTCGACCATCTGATTCTACCAATGAGAGGATCCTCTTCTATTCACGAAAGGAGCGGATTGCATTTGGCGCAGGTGCATCCCTCAGACAGAGCAATTTAGTGTCCTCGAGCATTGTCACTTCGCTCGAATCTGGTGGACACCACTCTGGAGATCGTACGGCAGCAAAAGTTCTTCAGTGTGGCTTCTGGTGGCCCACTTTATTCAAGGATGCAGCGGAATTTGTCAAACGATGTATTGACTGTCAGAGACTGAAAGGTACACTTACTGCCAAAGATTCAATGCCCCTGAAAATCATTCAGATAGCAGACATTTTCGATGCATGGGGGCATTGACTTCATGGGACCTTTCTCTAACAGTCAAGGTTTTGAGCACATCCTTCTTGCTGTTGACTACGTGAGTCGTTGGGTTGAAGCTATTCCCCGCTCGAGCCGCTGACAGCAGAACAGTATGCCAGTTTCTAAAGAAGAATATCATTTCGCGGTTCGGGATACCGAAAATTCTCATATCAGACGGGGGTAGCCACTTCATTAACATAGAGGTCAAGAAGTTAACGAAGGAGTACGACATCGACCATCGTGTCGCATCTCCTTATCATCCTCAGACCAATGGCATGGCGGAGCTATCAAACAGAGAAATCAAGACTATCCTGCAGAAACTTGTTAGGCCAAACATGAAGGACTGGTCTCAACTCTTGGATGATCCTATGGGCTTACCGAACCGCCTACAAGTCTCCTTTGGGCATGTCGCCCTATCGTCTTGTATATGGAAAACCATGCCATCTGCCCGTGGAATTAATTCACAAGTCTCTTTGGGCAATCAACAGTTGCAATTTAGACTCACGCAAAAGTGGTCAGAAGAGAAAAGACGATCTGAACAGGCTCTTGGAATTCCGAGACTATGCATACGATAACACCTTGATGTACAAGGAGAAGGTGAAACATTGGCATGACCGGGACATCAGACGAAAGACCTTTGACGTTGGACAGAAAGTGCGGTTATTCGATGCAAAGTTGCGGATATTTCCAGGCAAATTAAAGAGTAATTGGACAGGGCCATTTCGAGTTTGTGAAGTGCGTGACAATGGAAGCATTGCTATATCAGAATTATCCCCTGACGCACAGCCCTTCGTCGTCAACGACCAACTCCTGAAGCCTTACTTAGAACCAGATGCATTTTTGGCCGTTGTTGACTCTATCCAGCTCGTGCAACATGATGACATCTCCACAGCTACTGCAGCATCAGAGGATTCAGACGATGTACTCAAAGAACTGTTTATCCGATTGTTTTCTTTTCTTCTTTTCCTTTTCTAATTTCTTTTTCTATCTAAAAGGTGCCGCCCTTGTAGACAGTTTTCTATACTTAGGACGTACTTTGTCCTAAGTATAGGGGAGATGTGCACCCCGAGTTTTTCATGTCAGTCTGATCCTCTCCATTGTCTCCTCTTCTTGTCTATACTTAGGAGTATCTTACCCTAAGTATAGGGGGAGACAATCTGAGTACGATCTGTGTATTCCCACCCTTGACCCTCCCTACTTCTTGTATAGTCTGCTATACTTAGGATTACTTGATCCTAAGTATAGGGGGGACGGTCAACTTCTCATTCATTCATTTCATTCATATTTATTCTTTAGACTTGTCTATACTCAGTACGAGTTATGTCTCTGCTTTTCTCTTCGATCTATGAGGACATATCTCAAGCTAAGTACAGGGGGGTCGTATATACCATGTATATACTATAAGCCATAATTCATACTGAAAAATAAAACATCAATTCAATCTAAAAAGCAATAAGTAACTCTATAATAATAAAAGATGATTGTGAGCTCCTCAGGCTCTTTGTACTTATACTGATTATTAAGTCAGAAAAAATGTTTTGTGAAAGAAAGTTTTCTGTGAAAAACCTTGTGAAAACTGTTTGAAAATAGTGTGTACAAGTATTCAACCTTTGAAAAATCAGTTTTGCGTGTAAAATTTATTTTCTTTGCGTGAAATCAAAATGTGTGAAAAGCAGTGTGCAAATGATTGTAAAATTTGATTGTCAAAATTGTTTTGAAAAACCTATCTATGCTGTGTAAAACCTTGGTAAAATCATTTTCAAAGACGTGTACATATTTGCAAAATTATTTTGGACTAGAGTTCTCAAAATTCTTTTGAAAAGGATTCTCGAACTAAGTCTGAGGAGTCTACACAAATTCTCTCATTCGTAAATAAGAATAATCTCGAATAAAGCTTATAAGAGCCAAAACCATACCATATAGCAAATACAGTTTTTCTTCTTTTGTATATATTGATTAATAAATCAGGTCAGATACCTATACAATATGATTTGAAAACTAGTGTGACCTGTTTTGAAAAATTTGCTGTAAAATGTTTTCAACTTGTGTGAAACTGTTTGGATTGCAAAACTTTTCTTTGTGTGAAAGAAAGGATTGGAAAAACCTATGTGCAAATGTTTTGAAAAATGTTTGACAAAATTATTGTGAAAAATGTATATATATAGTGTGAAAAATCTTTGCAAAAATAGTTTCCAAATGTGTGTAAATGATTGCAAAAATTCTCGTGTACTATAGTTTGCAAAATTATTTTCAAAACTAGACCTGAAGAACAAGATCACTATTACAAATACTTGTAGATCAGAAATAAAATGCACAAAATTCTTCCTCCACAACCGAAATAAACTACTTCATTAAAACCTGTAGAGTCTTTAGAAATCCATGCAGTTTTTAAATAAGGCGGTACGCCCGTGTAAATAATTGTATGTACCTTTTTGTATATGTCAAGTTTTTATTTGCAAAAAATTTCTTTGTGTAAAAAGATTCTTTGATTCTTTTAAATTCTTTGTGAAAATTTGCATCATTCATTGTGCATAGCATAAGCATACCATTCACATTCTTTTTGAGTGAGCTTGATGATTGAATCAGTCCAATAAAGTCTCAAATTGGAGCTTAGTTAAACCTTACCGCACCTAACCGCACTGGAACCTTATGGGAACTAGGTCTAAGGTACTCCAGGTCTGTGCAGACTTAATTCTTTGAGAAATCAGGGCTGGGTTCAAGTCACCTCAGTGGACTAACTAGAACTTTTCGAGTCACACGTATGACTCTTGCCGACCGTGACCTAACTTGGACACTTGCACCTTTCACTTGGCTCAACTCAGTTGGAGTGGTGAGGGGTTTGGATTTGCCAGTCTGAGACGCACATGGGTGGAAACATCCGTCCTCGTCTAGGGAGGGAAGTGCATCCCAACCTGGTCCAATAGCCATGAGGTCTAAAGACAGGAGATTGTGGGTTGCGATAAAGCTTCAAAAGAGGGATAGTCTACTGGCTCAAGAGGAAAAACTCCTTATGTAAATGCTGCTGTGAATAGTATGTTGAGAAAAAAAATGGTCAGGCCTGTACAAAAATAAAATGCCTGCAAAGTATGTACATATGTTGTAAAGCCAATAAGCAAGCTTGAGTTCCAAAGTCAAATATGTGAGCCTGCAGCTGGATGACTTGACTACACTGGTCTTGCATCCCAGGATATGTAGCTACACTGGCTACCGTCCATTCTTCTCTACACCCCCTCCTCTTGAGCTGGTTGCCACTTGAACTTAGAAGGGAATACCCTGCTCCTCGAAGAAAGAGTTGTCGGATTGAGGAATCATTGTGTTGTCATTCTGGAGATGTCAGTTCCTTTATCATTTCAGTTGGGGAGAGCCACTATCACTTACACTGTATAAGTCAGCTTCATAGTCATAAGGGTTTGCGTATGATGTAGACCAGTTCTGACCAGGCTATTGAGGTGGGTTGAACCGAGTTCTGTGACTATCGAAGGCTGTTGTATTTTAGAGCTGGTCCCGACTAGGTTCCACACACATTTACACCCAAGGTCTGACAGGAGCTCCAAATTCAGATTTTATAAAGACATGCATTGCACTGAAAGCACCCCTATTCACTTTATCCTTCTTTAATTCTCCTTTTTCTTTTCTTTATTCTTTTTGTACTTATTGCATAAGTGTTTGCTAGGGACTAGCAAAGGCAAGTATAGGAGGGTGATGAATCTCCATTTCATCACCTTTATTCTATCATTTTGGCCTCAAAAACCCCAGCAAATGCATGTAAATAGCATCAAATTGTACATAATAGCATTCATCATTCATTGTATTAATTATACATTAAATAATGTGTTTAATGCCAAAATTATAGAATAAAGACAAGAAAAGAAAAAAGAATAAAATATTGAAGATATTTTATGGCCCAAACCCCGAGACCAAGGCCAGCATGGTATTGGTTGACAAGAAATAAAGTAGGGGGAGATAAGGGCCAGTGTACATTAAATACCTCATTTATTCATGCATTTATTTATGCATTTTTGACACCTATTTTGTACATAATTATTTATTCATCAAATAAAGAAACTTTGTTCATAAAAGTTGTAGATAATAATGTAAATAAAATTACAAAATTGAGTTTGTGTAAAAATAAGACTCAATGTACATTTTATACACAAAATAAAAAAGCCAAAATCTCAACTTCACAGACCCATATCTTGCAAATAAAAACTCCAAATCAACCAAACTCACCTGTAATTGTATATAGCTTTCCAAGAACTATTTAATAAAATTGGTTTCATAATTTTTGGAGTCCATATGCAAAAGTTAGGTTTTTGGTCCTCCTTGTACATAGTATTGATTAAAATTTTCCATTTATTCATTATTCATTATTGTAACAAATTTATATTTTTAGAATTTTGTAAATAATGTATATAATGCATGTACATATCAAAAGCAAAAGAAAACCAAAAAGAATTCATAAAATAAAATAAGTCTATAAAATTCATAGACAAAATACATATGCTATCCATCTATATATAAATAAAAAGGACTTTATTCTTTTATTCTTTTATTCTTTTATATTTTTATAATAATGTAAATATTATACATAACTCATTAAAAATGTAAATCCAAAATAAAAATCAAAAAAATACATTAAATAAAATAAGTATACAAAATACATAGGTAAAAGACCTATAGGTATACCTACATATACCTATACCTATTTATTTAAAAATGAAAATAAACTCATAAAAAGTAAATAAAAATTCCTTTATACTCACAAAAATAAATTATAAATTTATAAAATAAGCCACTAAAATAATAAAATAAAATAAACAAATAAAAAATTAAAAGATACAAAATACATGTACATGTACACATATATACTTTATTAAAATAAAACCATAATAAAACACTTCGAAAAATTCAATAAAAATCACAAATAAATACTACATGAAAAAATGCACATTTTTTATTCTTTAAGGAAATTCTAAATAAATCATTTACTAGGCTAAATAAATCAATTTCTAATCGAAATTTCCTATTTTGGCGTCTAGCGGCCGACGTGGACCAATGGGATGCCAGTCCTCGTTGACCCCCTGGTCAACTGTCCCATCCCAGCTCTGGCGTCTCTGAACCATCTTTTCCCCAATTTTCATCCCTTTTTTACGGCCATCTCATCCATCGATCGAGCTCGCTTCCTTAACAAGAAATGATCTCTGATCATCCATGATACCCGCCGATAACTTGGATCGACCCAATACTCATTGGATTAATCAATAATCGCCGGTCAATAAGGCTACATGCCAATGTCTATAAATAAGAAGCTCCGTCCCCTTTCGCAAATTTGGCCAATTTTAATCCAACCTTAAGCCTCGATTTCGTTCCTGGGACGTTCCTCGTGACAGGGGGAGTGCTCCAGCGCCTCGAATCGGCCGGAGGAAGGGTAGTTTTGACGCGGCGGAGCTCCGACGTCCGCCCTACTCCCTGGTGGCCCCCAGGTATAAGAGCTGTCCTTTGTATGCATTTTAGTTAGCTTTTAATGTTAGTTTTTAATTCCAGTAGTTAGTTTAGTCCTTAGTTGATCGGCTTATCGTAAAATCAAAAATTCGAAGTTCACTGGAGCTCCGCTCTGGCGACTTCTTCACTGTAAACCCGACCGTGTCCGACCACCACGAGCACCCCATTTCGATCCCTATCGCTTTCTCTATCGAACACACATCTTTGTCCAACCCAGGACCTTCGGTCTTGGCGAATCGGAGATCCTCCTCCGCCCTTCGCTGGAGCTCCTCCGCCGCCCTTCGCCGGAGCTCCTCCGTCGCACCTCATCTTGCTGTGTAGCTTCAAAACCCCGGGTCGAGGAGATAGCCCTCTCTCCCCCGGTTCTTTCTATGCAGGTCCAACAAGGAAAGAAGCCCATCTGGTCTCGATTCAACCCAGGAAGAGGTTCCTGGAGGTCTTGTTCTTCTCCGACTTCGTCCGACCACCTCAGACCTCCAGGAGCCATGATGGGACCTTCAGGAGATGCGGAAGGTCGCCAGCTACGAGCAGAGCACGTCAGAGGCGAGGGAGATGTCCGGAGAAGCCGACGCTGCACGATCGAAGCTCGCCGGAGGCGAGCTTCTTCCCTGTTCCTCCAAGCACCTCCAGCACCGTCAGATCAAAGGAGTCGACCCAGATCGAACCAGCGCCGTCAGATGAAGCGCCGCATCGACCGCCCGATCAGCGAGGATGATCTAATCTCCGCCGTCATCTGCGAATCGTCAACGGCCGACAGGAGCACGACGCGTGACAAGTGGAAGCAGTCCAACCGTCGGATCGCACGCTTATTAGGGGTAAATTTCAGATTCAACCCCCCGCCTTTTTGTATTTAGGTTTTAATGCTATAAATAAAAATTCTTGTTGCAAATAATTTGTAAAAATTACTGAAGGCCCCCTGATGTTTTTATATTTGCGTATTAGTCCCTCCGCGCCTCACGTGCAGACCCCATGTGAGGCGCGTGATATTTGCATTAAAACCCTGTCGGGTTTCAGTAATTGTAGAATGGCCCTGAAAATAAAATTAAACGTTCATTTTTATTGTAATTTTTGCATGGATGCCCCTGTCACTTATTTTATTTGCAAAAATACCCCTGCTAGGCCATGTATTTTTTGTATGCTTTGTCCATTTATTTTGTGCTTCATATTTCCTTGAAAAATTTTGTAAAAATGGATATAAGCTCATGTTAGTGTACCCTTGCACGCTATATTTTCAATTTTTAATTTTGTTGCATTTTTGCATTTATTAAAAATCAAAAACGTGCTTTTTAAGTACTGTCTAGCTTACAAAATTCCAAAAAAATATTAAAAGACCTCGAAAAATTCAAAAAATAGTATGTATTTTGACCTATTTTAGTGTCAGTCCAAAAATCCCTAAAAATCTCGAAAGGAAAATCTTAAAAATTCAAAAATGCACAAAAACTTAAAAAAATATATAAAATCAAAGAAAAATTAGAAAAATATGAACTCAGTTCCTATTTCTGCTATATTTTATTATCTTTATTAGAAAAATAGTGTGGAAAAATTTTGAGGCTGTTTGGTATTTTTAATTCCTATTTTTCTTACAGCCAGACCCTATTCCACTGTTTGCTCTTATTTTGCTATTTAAAAATACTAAAAATGTTTTGAAAAATTCCCAAAAATCACCAAAAAAGTAGAAAATCTTGAAAATACCAAAAAGCTTTATTTCTGATATTTTGACCATTTTTGTATATTTTTTTAAATATTATAACTCCCCTTTATATATATATGTATATATTACCCTATAAAAAAAAGAAAATAAAAAAATACATATCTATATACATATATATATTTATATATCTATTAATATATGACATTCTAAATAAAAAAATATATTATGCATATATATACCTAATATATGTATTATATGCTATGTTCTCACCTTCTATGAGTACATATACATCTATATATTTATATTCTAGAAATTATATATATATATACATATTACCTAATTATATTATTAAAATAATAATAATAATAAATAAATAAAATAAATAATATAAAAACCCACAAAAATAGGCTTCACACATGGATGACTCTGTGGTATATGCACATCTTAGGCTTATGCATTTTTGTATTGCTCTTTGTGGTTCGACCTCTACATGCTTGTTCCCTATACATTTTATGGTAGAGTAATAAATATTAATTCACATTTTTGGGACTCAATTGTTTTATTCTTCTATTGTGGGTTAATTGCTGATCAACCCATGTTTGGTGAGCGGTCGCCTCAGCGACACTTGATACATTGATTATTGTGACCCTCGCAAAATGTGTGGTTATCACTCCCCTCTTTGTCCACTATCAACGACGATTCCATCAACTGATCCTGCGTGCTCTCCTCCACTCGCCCTGCATTCCCGTCAATGGTCGCCAATCATACGCCCAACTGTCATCAACCCAACAAAACCTCTCAAGAGCCCCACTTTTCAACCGATCTGCCTTTACGTGAGGAGAAGCCCGATCTCCATCCTGCGTCTAGGTGACAACGAGGATCGAGAGAACGTAGAGCGATGACCAGCTTTCTCTGGAGAGATCCAAGGGAGGCCATCACTTCCTTGTGGCGAGCTTCATCACCTCAAAGCTTACTCGAGCTCAACCCTAGTCGAAATCTTGAGCAATAATCAGAGCTCCTTTCCGAGCTCATACCAAGGCATTTCAACCTCTACCCATCACATGTAAAATCACTTCGTCTTCTTCTTCCTCCTCTTTTCTTCTTCTTATTCTTCTTTCTCCATTCTTCTTATCCTTCCTCTTCATTTTCTCTCTCCTCACTACAACTCCATATGTCCACCAAATCACCAAAAATTTTGCATTTCTATAGATAAATCACCTATTCTTGATCTAATAATGATTTTTATTTAATTTTTTGGTGGATTTTCATGAACCAATTAATCCAAAATACAAACAATCCTAACGAATCTCCATTTCCAACAAGGGAGTTTGCTCCTCTTTCTCGACGCATTTCTCTCTCCTCGCTCATCCTTCTTATCCTCCCTATTCCTTCTTCTTTCCCTTCCTCCTCTATGCAACTTCTTCTTTGTATTTTGTTCCCCTTTTCTTTGATGGATCTATTATAATCAAATCCAACCCATTGAAGGCCATCTTCACTCCTTGCACCTCTCGCATGCTTTCTATCTCGCGTATCCTTCCACCGATCTACTCGTCCTCCCTCGTGTACGCCGATGCACATCCACCTTCATACAATAGCTTGGAGCTTCTAATACTCGTTGCTTCCCGAGCTCCATTTCTTCATGCTCACAAATCGTACCGTACACGAACCGACTAGACTCTTGCAAAGAATCGAAGACTCAAGTCCTCACCTTCCTCCACACATACAAGCTCTTGCTCCCTTATCCATTCCAGTCACCTGATAAGCTGAGCTTCCACTCGAGAAACCCCTCTTTGCAGGTTGTTCATCCGAAGCTCCAAATATTGGCGACAGAACCTACATGAGGCAAAACTTGGTCGTGTGTCGACCGAGTTGGAATTCCACCAGTTGCGACGACAACTTTCGAGGATACGTATCCACGGAGTCGGTCATATTCTCAACCCCTTAACATCTCACAAGAGCATTATCTCCGATGAAGGACGAATCCTTCTACTTCAGACCAGTAGAGAAGCAACAACCCAATCGAAGCATTGTACGCCAATACCTTCACCATTGTCTTCCCTACTTAATTCACCGACATCTTCCACACCGTGCAGTACATCTGTCGAGGACCAAAGACATTTTGGAGCTCCACCCTCTTACTCTGTGCTTCGATCATCGGATGCAATAGAAGCTCATCACCATTCAAACACGGCCAACCTCGTCTTCGTTTCTAGCAATCAGCCTTTGTGGAAAGCCACCAATTGCCGGCAGGGACGGAGGGAGGGGGGATGGGAGGGGGCCAGCCCCCCCCCCTCTCCCGTCACCTGAAAATCTCTTGTAATATAGGATGGTTGGCCTCCCCAATTAAATATATTTGGAATTCTAAAATTCTCTATTTACTATATGGGAAAAATGGGGCTGCCCCATGGGGATGTAACTTGGCTCCTCCTATCCAATTTTCCATATTTTTTAAAATAAATAAGTGGAAATTCATCATTACATCCCTATATTATATCATTTAAGTTTCATGGGAAAGAGAGACTCCTACAGACTCCATCTAGACATCCGTTTTTTAACGGTCATTGAATTGTTGAAATCATTCTCGTCTGGATGGAGATCGTAGGAGTCTTTGTTTCGCACAAAATTTTAATGACATAATATAGAGATATAATTATGAAAATCTACGGAAGTATTTTAAAAAAAATAAAAAATAAGGAAAATGAGGCATGAGGAGCCAAGTTAGCTCCCTCATGGGGGTAACCCCATTTTACCCTTACTATATAAAGAAGAAAATCTCAATTTACTTGACACACATCTCTCCTTTTTTGCAAACGTAGTTTCTCTCTCTCTATATTCAACTTATAATTACTACCACACTACCATTGATCAAATATTATCTTTATCTTATATAAAATAAGTTATATTTATTATCCTTATAACTAAATGACATTTGATTTCTTGTTATTCTAACCTTTAATATTCTCTAACCTTACAATCTGAAAGAATTGTTAATAGGATGATATTTAAATATTTTCAATTATTTTAGATGTCAATCGTAATAAACTTTACAAAAGTAATAAACTTTATAAAAATATACTATATGTTTCTTTATTGTTACAAGTTGTCACATTATATATCATTATAGAATTGTTGGATTTTTATATTTGACCTTTATATACATATGTATATATTTGTGTTATTTTTAAGGATTAATGGATAAAAACATTAAAAAATTATATAAATCACTATCAAGAATGAATTATGATAAGAAGAATACAAAAAGTTCTGAAAAGTTCATAAGGTCTTTGAGAAATATAGAAGATGAATAAAATGGTAATATTATAGAGTTTAATATAAGAGTATAGTTTTTTTTCTTCAAAAATAAATAAATCTATTAGAAATTATGGTAGAATACCCTTTTATCTAATGGGTAAAATGAGGCTGCCTCCTTGGGGGAAATAATTCTCATTTTTTTATTTTTTGAGTAATACTTCCGTAGATTTTTCATTAGTATATCTCTATATTATGGCATTCAAATTTCATGTGCAACAAAGACTCCTACGGCTTCCATCCAGATGGGGTCGATTTCAAAAATTCTGCGACCGTTAAAAAATGACTGTCTAGATGGAGGTTGGATGAGTCTCTATTTCTCACAAAACTTGAATAACATAATATAGGGATATAGTGATGAATTTTCACATATTTATTTTTAAAAAATATAAAAAAAGATGGAAAATGGGAAGGAGAGGGGGGAAATAAGTTAGCACCCCCAATGGAGCAACCCCATTTTACCTGTATCTAATAGTAGCAAGAACATTTAATGGCACTGTATATATATATATATATATATATATATATATATATATATATATATATGTGCGTGTATATCATCTATTATCTTTTATACATATACTTTCCATACACTCTTATTTTAAAATTATAAAATGGTTACTTTTATTTTTGGGAATAGTGTCTAATCATAAAAAGAGTGCATACTGAAATTTAGAATTTAATATAAAACTTTAGGTATGAAATTTTGATTTCTAACAAATATAATTGATAAATTGTGTTATCATAATATGTTGATCTTTTAAGAAATAACATGAAATTAAATTCTTTTATATATAACTCAGGATTGTAATTTTCTTGGTCCATTTGGCCTCCCCGTAACAAAAATCCTGGCTTCGTCCCTGAATTGTCGACCTCCATCAAAGTTGGTCCTCCATCCGAGCGACCCCTATGAGCTAAACCGATGAAGAACTCCACTGTCTGGAAACCATCGCAACACAACTTGAGCTCCTCCGTCGTGCGTCCGGAGATATGGAGGAGGAAGAAGGGTCCTTTCCCTTGGAACCCATGAAGGAGAAGGGATCAAATCCCATCCCCAGGCAACTTCTCATGTGCGAAGGCATACCCCTGGAACAATTGTAATGCACCCCAGGAAGCTAGGCATTTAAAGAAGTGCCCTTAGGAACAAAGAATTTTTATTCCAAATATTGCAAACATATACCTGCATTTGTGTTTGTATTTAGAGCATGTTTTTTCGTCTGCGAGCTTGAACAAAACTACCGCGATGTTGGGCACATTATTCTCCGTCAAAAGATATTGAGGTTGTAATTTTTGGGTTACTGGTTTTAAGTGAAATTCAGTCCTATTTTAATCATTTGCACTCTAAAATTCATTTTAATCCGTCATTTCTCAGACTATTCTCATAAAATGAGAGATGGTATGTGAAATTGTGATTTAAGTTGTGCCCAAATTTCAATGAAAATGAATATGTCTTGTAATAAGTCATTGAGTGGTAAATGCAGTTAACTTTTCATTAAGTATTCACTTCACATTTTGTCAAAATTTCAAGCCCTTTGTATCACTTATCAAACATTTTGTTTAGGATAAATTTTGTTTGGCTTGAAATTAGGTTGTGATTTTACTAGAATTTATTTATAAAAAAAATACTTTGTTTGCTTCAAAAATTCATAAAAAAGCAAACATTTTTAGAAAATTATAAAAAAATTAAAGTAAGTTTGTTTTGTAATATTTGCATTTCTCTTAAAGTTTCATTAATTTTGCATTCTGTTTGAGTGAAAAAATACACAAAAACTCATAAAAACCATCCATTTTTCATGCATGCATCTAAACTTTGAAAATCCTACAAAAATATGTTTTGTAATCCTCATCAAATTAGGTTCACAAAAAATATATAACTTGCCTAATTTAATATGTTTGAATTAAAAATAATTAGGCTAAGTTGCTTGTTTTCCTTACGAATCTACTTCACATGCATTAATATTGTATTTTAATTTTTACATAAAAAATACCAAAAATACCTTCCTCGAAAATCTTACATTAAGTGATCCAGATTTATTCTAAGTCGACTATTTGCTTCCTTTTGTTCGACCTTGGGCTTTCCCCAAGTAAAATAAATATATTACTTGGATTGAATTGCTCGATTATTTAAATGATTTTTGATTGATTCGTTGTTTACCCGTGCTACAAATTGACCGAATTAACTAAAGGTAGATTTGGGTACATTAGATATTAACTTTTTATCTCAAATATAGGCTTTCGTAAGCTTCTATAAGCTTTCGATGCTGACGTTAAACCCTAAAGTTAAAATTTTAATACTCTCTTGCTACATTTCAAAAATGATGCCCACAATTGAGTATCGATGCAAATTGGAGTCATTCTTAATTTACTCTAAATGATATAATTACTTAGAGGTCTTATTTTGTTATGGTAAAATATACTACAATATGAATATTTAACTAATAATTTTGAATGAAATGTTTGCTCAATGCTACAGTTGAGACTTCTCTAGATTTTGTTTGGTTTGTGGGAATAGACTTTAAAGGAAAGTCCTTGAAGAATGAAATGAAATTGAATAAGAAATGAAAAGGAGTCATTTTTTATGTTCTTGTTTAGTTTAACCTAAGTCTAATTCTTTTGTAACATTTGTTGTGAATTGTCAGTGGCAAGAATGGACTGGTTTACTTTTTTTATTAGCTTAAACAATGATTAACCTTGTGTTTTAACTTCTTCTTTTTAAGTATCAACATCCACATACAACTATATTATTCATCAAATATAAAATAATTGTAAATGGTTATGTTATAAATGTAATGTTTTTAAGCCAATATATCCACAACGACCCACGCTATGATATACAATTAAGAAAGTTACATTAGAAATCATGTAACACCTATACCCCAAATATAGTGCCACATCTAAAAGTCACGAAGTGTGGGTGTGGTTTATAAGTGGTGGGGACTACTACTTGACAACTTGGGCTTAAGCGTTTTAGGTGGCTGTCAATGGGTCCATTTGGATCCGAACCCGATAAGTTGTCAGTGCCAGTTTTCCTCGATAACGGACCAGGGACCTAAGCCTGGGACGTTACAAATGGGTATTAGAGCTGATTTCCCTCTGATAGTGGAAAGGGCTACCCGGGAGGTGGAGCCACCCCTACAAAGAGATATGTGGAAATGGCTACTCGGAGCGTGCTACCGCCACTATCACTAGGAATAAATGATGGGCCATGTCGCAACAAGGACGTTGCGAATATAAGTGTGGGAGGTTGAAACACCCCAACCCCAAACATTGTCCCACATCTAAAACTCACAAAATGTGAGAGCGAGTTATAAGTGGTAGGGATTACTAGTTGACAACTTGAGCTTAAGCATTTTGAGTGGTTGTAAACGGATCCTTTTGGTCCCGAACCCAACAAGTTGTCAGGGCCAGTTTTCATCGATAACGGACTGGGGACCTAAAACCGTGACGTTACAAATCATATGTACAAAGTGGAACATTGGAAATCATATGTACAAGGTAGAGGGCCTAGTTTAAACCCGAGCCATTATTGAGAAGAGATGGCCTGACATCTTATTGGGTTAGGATCTAAATGAACTCTTTGATAACCACCAATATGCTTGAGTTCAAGTTGTCAAATAGTAATCCACATTCTCATAACTCGATCTCACACATTATAAGTATTTCATGCGGGGATATGTTTGAAATGTTACAATATTCCTTACTTTTATACAAAATATCCTTGTTGCAATATGTCACATCATTTGCAGTTACATGCTTTGAGTAGCATTTTACCTATATCCCTTTATAAGAACAACTCTACTTTTCAAATATTTCTTTCCACTATTAAGAGAAGCTTACTCTGGTACTAATGTCATGGGTATGGGCTCGAGTTATCAAAGAAAATTGTAATAGTAATTCAGGACCGTTCAGTTTGGGAACAAGGATGAATAAGGATGGAGGGACATTCGTTTGGAGGGATAAGAAATGGAGAAATAAGGAGGAATAAGAGGTGGTTACTTTATATTCTTTGTTCGATTGGTAAGGAAGGGATAAGGAGGGATAAGATTTGTAAGTTAGTTAATGTTGTTGGGAGTTATTCTTATCATTTATAACAAAGCACCATAAGAAAGCCATAACCTCGATACATAAACATATTTCAAAAAGTGCTACAGAATGTATGTCCCCTTATAATTAATATTCTCTACGGCAACATATTTTACAAGGGTTACTGACTTCATACATGATTAAAACCAGTACAGACATCAAATACAAGAACTACATACAACATGTTAATCACAAATCTGTTTATCGATCGGATCATGAGCAGCAGTAGATCTGCCAGTAAGGTGGGTGATTAGCCTTTCCTTCTCTTGGAGTAAGCGTTTATTTTCCTCCAACTTTTCTCCACGATAATTCTCTGAGAACTCCAGAATGTTTATTATGTTCGGTAATAATATCTTCTCCATAGTCAACGACTTGATAGTCGGGGGGAGGGAAGACGCCTTAACAATACCTACGCAGTCTCCTAAATGATGTAACTTGATCATCGGCTAATGCACTCGAATTAACAAAAGCATTATGTTCGTTAACATTTAAGTCTCGCGAGCATATGTACCACAATCAATCATCAGTATCCTCTGTGAAAACCCTGAAAACCGAACATGGACTAAAATGCAAATCTTAACTGAGTCTGGAGTTAATTGTAAAATCTACACTTGTCCAGTGACCAAAGAATTCAAATAAGTATTCCATTTCGTAGTGCTCGTCGAGATCTTTCCAATGAGTCTAAGAACGTGAAAATCCGAGTTCGGGAGCCCGAGTTACGACTAATTTAGCAAGATGGGGTCCGGACCAAATTCGGATACGAATCCGGATCCGAATTCAGGTTAAACCCAATAAAAATCAACTCATCATTTATCAAATCGACCCTTCTTCCCCAAATCCCTACCACCTTCGACTTTCCATCCTCCTCTCCCTTTCCCTCACCAGAGCTCGCTGGAGTGCTTTGAATCGGCGATCAAAGGCCGTGATCCTGTAGAGAAGGTCCAAGGCATCCCCATGTGCGGTTTTGCATCATCAGCGGGGCACCGATCATGCCGCTCTTTGCGGGTGAAGATTCCGAGGAATCAGATTTCTTGAGGTACGGTGTCCCCTCCCTCCTTGCTGCAAGTTCCACGCGACCTCGAACCTATGCTGAACATATCTAGAGCCTTAGGGATTTTAGTGAGGTGATTTAAAGGTGGTTTTTGATATTGCATTGTGTTGTGTCTGTGATTATGCATTGAGGAGGGGGGGCTCTTAATTTTCAATCGACAAAACGTGTAGATTCCCCATCTCATTTCATCTTCAAGTCAAATCAACCTAAAGATGAGTGTCTCAAAGTATCTGGAAGAAAGCACATTAGATCCAATTACAAACAGAGATCTGGAGATCCATTCTTTCGGTGTCTTCACATGCACTGAAATCTGAAGTCTAAGAAATAGGAGCAGCAAGGGAGTTGCATATGTTTGCATTCTCCAGAAAACTGCGCTAGATCAAATTATAAACAGAGATATGAAGTCCCATTCTTTTGTTCATTTTTTTGCACTGAAATATGAAGCCTAAGATTCAGGAGCATCAAGGGAGTTGCATATATGTGCATTTTCCAGGAAACTAGTGGATGTACAAGCTTAGTTAGCTCAGATATGTAAGGGCATGCATACATACATGTTAGCTTACATCTGATGAGGCATGTATATATACCTGTTAGCTCACATCTGATGATGGGCAATGCAAGACTGACAACTTGAAAAAAAATTGTCACTATTAAGAGAAGTTGACAGTAGCAGTCCACCAAGAAAGATTTCTACCTTTGTTAGATGTTCGTTGCTAATCACAGACTCCTTTAAATGTTCAGATGCAGGTCCCTTTTAAGTTAGTGGTGTAAAAGCAGAAGAGTTACTGATATTTTGGATGATATGCCAGTTGTGCATCTCCTAATTTCCCATCCAGTTGGGTGCATGCTATAGTAAGGTTACATATAGCCCTCCAGTACCTCTACAGACAATTCATTCAGCATTATAGTCTGTTTTTCTCACCACAGTTTGCTTAGAAGAATAAGGATTGAATGCTGATATTGTAGTGTTGGAGCATTCGTTGTATGCGCCCATTGTGTTGTAGCAGGGTAAATGGATCCTGGAGGAGATCCATTTACCCCATCCAGTGTTTAGTCCCACATCGTCCAGTGGTGGGACTTGGAGGCTCTGGAGAGGCTATATAAGGAGCCCCAGACCTCCTGTATCCATTGAGAAAGTTTAATGAAAGACACGCCCCTTTGAGGGCTTCTCCCGTGGTTTCATCCCGCTCCTCACGGAGTAGGGTTCCACGTAAAATCCCGCGTTCTTCTTTGATGTTTATTCTTTATCCATGTTTTAGCTTCCTCTTCCGATTTTCTAACATGGTATCAGAGCGGTTCGATTCTCGAGGAGTTTGTCTCTTATATTTTTTCCGAGATTTGTTTTTTTTTACGGTGAAGATTTGTTGCTCCTGTTCAAGAGCGGTTCTAGTCTGATTATTATAATATATTCTGGAGTTTGTTCAAAGATGTTCTAGGGTTTTCTCGTAAAACCCTAAATCCATGTTGCCGCCGAAGATGATCGTAAGCCCCGATGGCTCATCGCCGCAGCAAACCATCTGATGGCATCAAGCAGCACCCTTCCAGAAGCAAGCCCTTCGAGCGGCTTCGGTCCAAATACAAGGCGCCAGCAGCCTTCTCCTCCTCAAGAGATCCCTAGCGCTAGGCGGCGCTCTTCCATCGCCAGCCCCATTCTTCATCAAGATCTGTCCCAGGCGGAGCCTCTCCAACCCCGCAACCATCGCCAGCCCCATTCTTCATCGCGACCATCTCACGGCTTTCCAGATGCTTCTCCCAACGACGCCCGCCATTCTCCATCGCCTAGGCGGAGGTGGCCACAGCCTCCAGCGATGAGGTCGCTTCTTCTCGTCTCACGCATGCGGCGTGAGGCAACTTCATAGGCGGTGATGCCGCACAATGGCTCCGCATTCCAGCGGTGAAGCCCATGCGCGCTCCATCTCAGGGCGAGCCCCACGCGCTGAGGCAGAACCCACGCGCGCCATCATTTTTTCCTGCAGGCTGCTCCAAGCGGCGCACACAAGCACCAATCTCCATGTCGCCGAATCTCCCAGGCAGCATCCCGCGCCGCCCCAGGCCACCCTCGCGCTCCATGCGGCAGCACACAATGCTGCCTTCCAGTCCCCAATCGCCCGCACCTCCGTATCAGGCGAGCAACTCTTCCAGATTCTAGGCGAACAGACCCATCGTGAAGAACAAGCCGTAGGCGGCGGCTATTGTTGATGAGAAGAGAGGGTTCCCAACGGGGAACCCTAATGGGTACTTCGTAAAAAAAAATTGTTTAAAGCCCAAGTTCGGGCTGGGGGCTGCGGAAAAAAAATTGGGGGGATGAGTTGGGCCAAGTGGGCCACATTAAAAAAAGGGTTTTCGAAAAAAAAAGAGAAGAGGAGTTTTCTTGAAAAAAAATAGAGAGGCGCGTACACGAAAAAAAAAGCCGTACGCATTCAAAAAAACCATGAAAACGAAAGTGATGCAATCAGCCCCGTATAAAGGTTTGAGATATATATATCGTTGGTCATCATTAATCAACATGTAGTGAGATAATGTTTCAAGAAGAGGAGAAGTGCATGGGCTTTTATAAAGCATTTTTTTCATCTCTCTCTAACCCATGAATAAGATCATATTGCCATCTGGTTAGGCTGGAAAGTGTAAAAGTCTCCTTCCTCCTTTTCCATTGGCACTTTGCACTTGATCAATGTTGCAGGAAAGTTATTAGTCACACCATCTTTTGAAGGATTGGACTCATTACTTGATTGGGCGCGGGGAGGTCATGGGATTGACAACTGATCTCAGTGCTCCGTCTTGATGAACTGTAAGTTAAGGGTTGGGAATTCAACCTTATGGGCATAGTGACCATTAATTGTTCTGTCCTCAAGACCTTATAATTCAATGACAATGTGTGAATGTATTTTGTTAAATCTTTGCGGATGAGATTCCACGGAGTTCGGGTAGGTGGAGTAATTGCTGCCAAGGGAGGGGTATGCACCCTTGGGGCCCCAGGTAGAAGCTTAGATGACCGCAATCCCAACTGCTATTGTAGTTGCGATGATTGGGGGACATGTTGCTTAGCACACTGATGTGCTAGTCTGACGGTGTTGGCCTCGGCACTTGCGTGTTTTAGCCCGGTGCTCGAGCGCGGGCCAAGTAGTCATGGTTGGTTTACTAGTGCTTCGCTTGTCACTTAGAGTTAACACTCGTGTACATGACAATGTAGGTCACATTGGTCGGTATTCTGAGTGGGAGCTTTAAGAGGGGAGTTTTGGGAAAAATGTGGTTAATGAAGTTGGGAATGGGACGTGAATCTTTTGTGCATAAGGGGGATTAGGTTAGTCGCGATGATCCGCTGGTGGAAATCATAATTGTGAATCATAAGTAAAATTTATGAAGTTGGACTAAGTAGATGTGTTGGGAACTTAGTTAGGATGCATTGTACCCCATCGCATGCCTACGGAGGCACCCCAACCCTAAGGCATTCTCTTTGCCTTAGAGTCATAGTGTGAGGTCTCATCGAGATCAAGACCACAGACTATAGACGAAGCTTGGTTACACATATCCATATCCAGATCAAATAATAATAATAATGTAATTCTTTGTGAGATTAACTACCAGTTGTTCTTTTGCACACATTTAAATTATATCTTGCTTGTTGTTGTATAGCTGTGTATATCGTATTGAGCAACTTTGCTCATAATGTACCTACGTGTGGATCCGCAGGCTCGTAGCGGTGATTAGTTGGAGGCACCATCTTTTGTGCATCTTGGTATAATGGTTGATAGTTCCTTTATTGTTTCTTCTACTTAGTTTCTTTTTGAGAGACATGGCATGTAATGCATAATTGTGGACATATATATATATATATATATTCTTTCATTTATATTTTTGTGGATATGGAAATGTATGAAATGTGAACATGTTGAATTGGAAGTAAAATTTTTAAATTCCTATGCTTGTTGCTATCTTCTCCTGCTTTAATGAATGGAAAATATTTGAATGTGGAAATGTTGCGTGGATTGGTTTGTCGAGTACCCGGATCCTAGAGAGGGACGGGCGTCACAACTTGGTATCAAAGCAGTGGTACTCCATTCCATTTCACGCATATCATTCCTCATTGGTATTCGAATACAGGATAGTGTGAAAGTCTTCTGACTCAACACGAGTCCACAGGAGAATAACATGTTTACATCCATGTTCATATGTCTCTCTTAAGTCAAGCAACACATCTGATGGAGGGATCGAGTGCATCTTCACCTTGAAGTTACACCGGTTTATTAGCCAGGGTTCTGTAGGTTACCTTGCCTACATGGTAGACTCAACGACACAAGATCATATGATCAGGGAGGTTAGAGTGGTGCGTGAGTTCCTAATGTGTTTCAGATGAATTACCTAGATTACCACTAGTATGAGAGAGAGTTCGAGATTATGCTACTGCCAGAGACACAATCGATCTACCTCTCCATACAAGTAAGCACCTACTGAGCTCAAGGAGCTCAAAGTACATTTGTAGGAGTTGTTGGAAAGGGATTCATCTGTCCCAGTGCATCACCATGGGAGCATCGATCCTCCTCGAGAAGAAGAATGATGGATTCTTGAGGCTATGCATGGACTACAGGAAGTTGAGCAAGAGAACGATCAAGAACCGTTACCTACTTCCAAAGATTGGTGATCTATTTGACCAGTTGCAGGGAGCAGCAATATTCTCTAAGATTGACCTGTGGTCGGGATACCATCAGTTGAGGATCAAAGAGGCTGATGTAATGAAGTCTGCATTCCATGCTAGATATGGCCACTATGAGTTCTTAGTGATGTCGGTTGGACTCACGAATGCACCTGCCGCATTCATGGATTTGATGAACCAGGTCTTCCATCTGTATTTGGACAAATTTGTGATCGTGTTCATTGATGATGTTCTAGTCTACTCTCATGATGAATACGAGTATGACTCTCATCTTCGCACCGTGCTAGAGACGCTCCGAGAGCACCACTTGTATGCTAAATACAACAAGTGTGAGTTTTGGCTTTCTGGGGTGGCTTTTCTTGGCCATGTGGTTTCAGGGGCAGGGGTATCAATTGACCCCGCCAAGATAGAGCCAGTGGTGTCTTGGGAGCGGCCCAAGATGATTACAAAGATTCGCAACTTCCATGGCCTCGTCAGGTATTACAGGAGGTTTGTCAGAGGATTCTCTCAGTTGGCTCTACCCCTCAACCGGTTGAGACAGAAGGATGTTCCATTTGTCTGGAGCGACCAATGTGAGTTGAGCTTCCAAACGCTCAAGGAGCGATTGACTTCTGCACCCATCCTCATCCTTCCTTCTAGTACCTTGGACTTCATCATGTATGCAGATGCTTCCAAGGAGGGATTGGGTACAGTGTTTATTCAACGTGGACAGGTTGCGGCGTATGCATCACGACAACTGAAGAACCATGAATACAACTAACCAACTCATGACTTGGAGTTGGTGGTCGTAGTCTTTTCACTAAAGATATGGCGCCACTATTTCTATGTTGTGACGTTTAAAATTTTCACTGATCACAAAAGTCTCAAATACACTTTTGACCATAAGGAGATGAATATGAGGCAAAGGTGATGGATGGAACTACTAAAAGATTATGAGGATACCATCTCCGACCATCCTTGTATGGGGAATGTGGTAGCAGACGCCCTGAGTAGACGACCATACACTGAGGGTTCGGTAGCCTGGTTGCAGACTTGGGATGTGCTCACTACATTTAGTGAGTGGCATCAATTTGAGAGTACATATGATGCAGTGACTGTGCCAGCAAAGTATAGTAGCTTGTGGGATAGAATTGCCCAAGGGCAACATATAGATTAGAGGATCAAGGACTTGTATCACAGATTCTTGAAGGATGAGTTCGACGGATGCCGAGTCAGTGAATCCATTCTATGGAAGGGGGATCATGTGTGTGTCCCAGATGATGAGGTGTTGATGATAGATATCTTGGATGAGGTGCACAGTTCAAGACTTTATATACATTCAAGAGGCATCAAAATGTTTTGAGACCTTTGCACTTTTGGTGCTAGGGAATGAAGAAGGACATAGCCGAGCACATCAGTCAATGCCTTATTTGTTAGATGGTGAAGGTAGACCACTAGAGACCCCGTGGTTTACTACAGCCTCTTCATGTCCCAGTGTGGAAATGGGAGAGCATCTCCATGGATTTTGTCACATCATTGTCACGTACCTCTGGAGGGCATAATGCGATATGGGTCATCGTTGACCGGTTGACCAAGTCAGCCCTTTTCATCTCGATCAACATGACATTTACACCAGTACAGTTAGCTAAGTTATACGTTCAACACATCATTCGGTTGCATGGGATACCCAAGGAAGTGGTGTCAGACAGAGATTCCCATTTCACATCACACTACTAGGGAGAATTCATGAGAACTTTGGGGACCAAACTATGCATGAGTTCAACATACCATCTACAGACAGATGGGCAGTCTGAGAGGACCATTCAGACATTGGAGGACTTGTTGCGAGCTTGCGTGGTTGAGTGGAAGGGATCCTGGAAGGATCAGTTTCCGCCAGTTGAGTTCACATACAACAATAGCGACCACGACAGTATAGGCATGGCACCATTTGAGGCATTGTACAGGAGGCGGTGCACCACTCTTTTGTATTGGCAGCAGGTGGGTGACAACACCATGTTCACCCACAGATCATTGAGGAGACCTCCAGGGTGGTGGAGACTACTAGGAGGAAATTGTTGACTGCGTAGAGCCATCAGAAGAGTTACGCCGACCAGCAGCGTAGAGACTTTGAGTTTTAGGTATGTTATCCTACGTTAGTGCACTAATGGGTATAATTCTTAGCCAATCTCGTGTGACTAAAGTGTTTCTCATGGTCACAGGTTGGGGACTTCGTGTTCTTACACGTGTCCCTAATGAGGAGCGTACATCGTTTCGGTGCAAAGGGCAAGCTAACACCGCATTTTATGGGACCATTCGAGATTTTGGCCCGTGTTGGAAAAGTGGCCTACAGGGTGAACCTTCCCCCACACCTCAAGGGCATCCACGACGTGTCCATGTGTCGAATCTGTGGAAGTACGTCCGAGAATCTCGACACGTGATCAGCTATGAGGACTTGGCTGTAGATTCAAATCTCTTCTTCCCAGAAGAGCTAGTGCAGATTTTGGACCACGCGGTTAAGAGGCCGAGGCGAAAGGGGATCCCTTTGGTCAAGGTCCTGTGGCGAAGTCAAGACGTCGAGGAAGCGACATGGGAACCTGAGGCGGATATGAGGGGAAAATACCCTCATCTATTCACAAGTATGGAATTGAAACCATAGTCAAATTCTCTTTGAGATTTTTATGGGTTTCGCTCTCTTTGAGATTTTTGTGGACTCATTTCTCTGTAAGACTGGGATACCATGGGGTTCGGGTGTTGAAATCAACTAGAATGACATAAGTCTCGGGGACGAGACTTCCTTTGAGATTTTTATGATGTGAAAACCCCGAAAATCGAATATGGACTAAAATGCAAATCTTACCTGAGTCTGGAGTTAATTGCAAAATTTGTACTTGTTTGGTGACCAAAAAATTCAAATAAGTATTCCATTTCATAGTGCTCGTTGAAATCTTTTCAACGAGTCCAAGAACGTGAAAATCAGAGTTCGGGAGCCCGAGTTATGACTAATTTAGCAGGACGAGGTCCGGACCAAATTCGAACCCGAATCCGAATCCGGGTTGAACCCAATAAAAATCAAGTCCTCCTTTACCAAATCGACCTTTCTTCCCCAAATCCCTACCATCTTCGACATTCCATCCTCCTCCTCCCTTTCCCCTCACCTGAGCTTGGTGGAGTGCTTTGAATCGGCGATCCAAAGCCACAATCGTGTAGAGAAGGTCCAAGGCATCCCCATGTGCAGTTTTGCATCATCATCGGGGCACCGATCGTGCCGTTCTTCGTGGGTGAAGATTCTGAGGAATCGGATTTCTTGAGGTACGGTGTTCCCTCCCTCCTTGCTACGGGTTCCACGCGACTTCGAACCTATGCTGAACATATCTAGAGCGTTAGGGATTTTAGTGAGGTGATTAGTGGTGGTTTTTGATATTGCATTGTGTTGTGTCTGTGATTATGCATTGGGGAGAGGGGACCTCTTAATTTTCAATCGACAAAACGTGTAGATTCTCTGTCTCATTTCATCTTCAAGTCAAATCAACCTCAAGATGAGTGCCTCAAAATTTCTGAAAGAAAGCACGTTAGATCCAATTACAAACACAGATCTGGAGATCCATTCTTTCGGTGCCTTCACATGCACTGAAATATGAAGTCTAAGAAATAAGAGCAGCAAGGGAGTTTCATATGTATGCATTCTCTGAAAAACTGCGTTAGATCAAATTATAAACAGAGATCTGAAGTCCCATTCTTTTGTTCATTTTTTTGCACTGAATATGAAGCCTAAGATTCAGGAGCATCAAGGGAGACACGTATTTGTGCATTTTCCAGGAAACTAGTGGATGTACAAGCTTAGTTAGCTTATATATGCAAGGGTATGCATACATACATGTTAGCTTACATCTGATGAGGCAGGTATATATACCCGTTAGCTCACATCTGATGATGGGCAATGCAAGCTTGACATCTTGAAAAAAAATTGTCACTATTAAGAGAAGTTCAAGAAAGACTTCTACCATTGTTAGATGTTCCTTGCTAATCATAGACTCCTTTAAATGTTCAGATGCAGGTCCCTTTTAAGTTAGTGGTGTAAAAGCAGCAGAGTTACTGATATTTTGGATGATATGCCAGTTGTGCATCTCCTAATTTCCCATCCAGTTGGGTGCATGCTACAGTAAGGTTACATATAGCCCTCCAGTACCTCTACAGACAATTCATTCAGCATTATAGTTAGTTTTTCTCACCACAGTTTGCTTAGAAGAGTAAGGATTGAATGTTGATATTGTCGAAAACCTACTCAATCCATGTATTATTTCTTTGTATATGCAGAATCTCTTAGAAATATGGTTTATGATTACGTTTACTATTGTTCAGATGAAGTTGAACTAAATATCCACCAGATCGTATCCCTTTGGAGGTGTATAAGTCTGTACTCTTTGTAGGAAAATAATCAAACTTACTTGCATAGAAAAAAAACCATGAAACGAAAGTGATGCAATTAACCCCGTATAAAGGACTAAGATATATATATCGTTGGTCATCATTAATCAACATTAAGGAGATAATGTTTGCCAGAAGAGGAGAAGTGCATGGGCTACTAAAATTCATTTTTTTCATCTCTCTCTAACCCGTGAATAAGATCATATTGCCATCTGGTTAGGCTGGAAAGTGTAAAAGTCTCCTTCCTTCTTTTCCATTGACACTTTGCATTGGTCAATGTTGTAGGAAAGTTATTAGTTACATCATCTTTTGAAGGAATGGACTCACTACTTGATTAGGCAAGTGGAGGTCATGGGGTTGACAACCGATCTCAGTGCTCTGTCCTGATGAACTGTAAGTTAAGGGTTGGGAATCCAACCTTAAGGGCATTGTGACCATTAACTGTTCTGTCCTCAAGACCTTGTAATTCAATGACAATGTGTGAATGTATTTTGTTAAATCTTTGCGGATGAGACTCCACGGAATTCGGGTAGATGGAGTAGTTGCCGTCAAGGGAGGGGCATGCACCCTTGGGGCTCTGGGTAGAAGCCTAGATGACCGCGATCCCGACTGCTATTGTAGCTGCGATGGTTGGGAGACATGTTGCTTGGCACACCGAGGTGTTAGTTTGACGGTGTTGGCTTCGGCACTTGCGTGCTTTAGCCCGGTGCTCGAGCGCAGGCCAAGTAGTCATGGTTGGTTTACTAGTGCTTGGCTTGTCACTTAGAGTTAACACTCGTGTACAGGCCAAGTAGACCACATTGATCGGTATTCCGAGTGGAAGCGCTAAGAGGGAAGTTCCGGGAAAAATGTGGTTAATGAAGTTGGGAATGGGACGTGAATCTCTTGTGCATAAGGGGGATTGGGTTAGTCACGATGAACCGTTGGTTGGAATCTTAATTGTGAATCTGAAGTAAAATTTGTGAAGTTGGGCTAAGTAGACGTGTTGGGAACTTAGTTAGGATGCATTGTACCCCATCGCATGCCTACGGAGGCACCCCAACCCTAAGACATCCTCTTTGCCTTAGAGTCATAGTGTGAGGTCTCATCAATACCAAGAACACAGACTATCTACGAAGCTTGTTTACTCATATCCATATCCAGATCAAAAAATAATAATAATGTAATTCTTTGTGAGATTAATTACCCAATTGTTCTTTAGCATACATTTAAATTATATCTTGCTTGTTGTTGTATAGTTGTGTATATCGTATTGAGCAACTTTGCTCATAACGTACCTACGTGTGGATCCTCTTGCTCGTAGCAGTGACTAGTTGGGGGCACCATCTTTTGTGTAGCTTCACCTTTTTGTGGTATAATGGTTGATAGTTCCTTTATCCTTTACTATTTCTTGTACTTAGTTTCTTTTTGAGAGACATGGCATGTGATGTATAATTGTGGACATCTATATTTATTCTTACATGTATATTTTTGTGGACATGGAAATGTATGAAATGTTAACAGGTTAAATTGGAATTAAAAATTTTAAATTCCTATGCATATTGCTATCTTCTCCTGCTTTAATGAATGACAAATATTTGAATGTGGAAATGTATGTGTATGGATTGGTTTATCGAGTACCCGGATCCTAGAGGGGGACGGGCGTCACATCCTCGAGCTTGCATGAGTCATCAAATACCACTAGAACAGTAAATCTATGCATGCGACTCCTCGCCCTTTCACACTTTGCAATCAAGTAGCAACGAGAACATATGCAAAGAGGAGCGGTAAATGAAAGAAAATAATCTACCAATCATTGTCATATCAACTATCAAACCATTGAACATCTAAAAACACAAACACGAACCACCGACAGACATTAACAAGGGCGGGGAGGGGATCGATATACGTAGACAAACCTCAGTCGATTGGATATGTAAGAGGAAAAACAAGAAGATTACATCGTCCACACAAGAGTTCACACAGATGATGAAATATGGAGATAACAATCAAGGAGGAGCTCGACAAGGCACACAAGGCAACTGTCACAGGGTCAAAATCCCGCTATCGATTTTGACATAACATATGCGGCGTTATCTAACCCTTAGCTAACTATCCTTCCTGAGTATAACGGTCACGGACGCGCTCCAAATCTTCTCGATACTCTTTCTTGCTCACGTATTGACGCTCCAACACAAGCACGAGCACGAAACTCCATATCGCTCAAGAACACTCTCAAGAACACGCTCAAAATGCTCAAGAATTGTACCAAGCAATCACACAAGGCACGTGCACAAAGCTCTTCTCTTGTTAGAAGGGGAACTCTCTCTGGAGTGGGGCGACACTACAATTTCTCTTGTGTACTCTCTATGTGTATTTACAAATGAGTCACCACCTCTCCTTTTATACAAGACTCAAGGTAACCCAAGGGATACTCATTATTACATCTACAATAATGATATATAAAGACACAAGAGACCCTTCGAGTTCTTCGATAACCATTTACGTTCCTCAGCAACTCTTTGTCTGCTCGTCTCTTCGCCTCCCTTGTTGTCCTTTCGTCTTCCCGCACGGCTGATGCCACATCAACCGTCCAGTCATCAGCACACTCGCACTCCAATGTTTGCTGATGCAGCTTTACCGTAATTTATCAAGTGCCACCGAACACTCGGTCTTGTACCAAAGGGAACCCGCGGCCTCCAGACCCTCGCGCGGTAAACCCTTCCTTAGCGTTGTGTATGTTAAGGGGAAGTCCTCCAGAACTCCGCTATCGTGTCCTCCAAACTACTCTCGTACGTATACTACCGAGCATATGCTCGACAATGCTCGTACTCAGCACCTGCAACACTCCATGCCTTCTTAGGTCGCCATGCATCAATGCCGATACCGTGCGCCTTTGTGCGTGCGCCTATGTGATCGTACCGCATTGCTCCTCAATGCATACCGCTTCATTGCATACCGCCCTTCTGCGCTCGCGTATGTACCGCTACGAGCATCCACCGTTATGGCTTGCACTGCTACATGTACTCGCTGCTCGCACTACTACAAGCACCACGACGCTCTGCTACTGAGCTAGTGTCCTGTGTGACACTTCTCCATTGTCACGCACGGTTGAGCCTTCAGATTCTCATGGATAACCTCCATAATATCTATGTATTTTGGACTCTTTGAAGTCATATCTCCATCGATCATTCTCGAGCATCCGCTAACGTGTCTGCACGATCATTCTCGATCACGGAATTTGGGGGTGTAACAAGCCTCCCCCACCTGAAGAATCGGTTGTCCTCAACTGAGCATTTCCTCTTCAGCTGGCATCCCGTCACGATCCTCCATCCGCTACGTACCTCCTGATGCTGCTCAGTTGGAATGGTGGTGCAAGCGTGCACTGCCTCCCTTCCAGCATTTGTTCTTCTCACGAACAACCACGTCCCTCCATGACTTGGCCTTCGTCGTGAGAAATGGAGCTTCCTCGTCAACTCATGTTCTCATTGTATCCTCCTGAATACAGCAGCTCCATCGCTGATATGTGACAGCTTCAACTCCACATGTGGAGTACTCAACTCCGCGCTTACTCGTTGTCGATCTTGATCGTTCCCTATGGGCGTCCCTGCATCCTGGGAAATAAGCACCTCCTGCGCTCTGAGCATCTTTGGTATCTTGAATCCTGCAAGATCATTAGTGGTGTGGTTTGTTACCACTCCACTCCCATAGATGTGTATCTCCTTGTCCATGCTGCATCGCCCTCCTGAGCTCTGCATCACCTTCTCGAGCACGGATGTTCTCCTATCTACAGCTTTGGTTGTGTGTCTCCAGCACACCTGTTGGTGCTTAACATGCACCTTTTCACTCATGTGTGTCCTCGATCGAGCCTTGACACCTCCAAAGTTCTTTGTTGTGGAGTTCTCTCCCTCCACCGAATTCAAATCTCCATTTCTGTGAGGCGTACCTTGCGCATAGCACCGATTGCTCCCAAGCGTACCTCACCTTCTCCTCCTTCCTCCTCGTCCGCATGAAGAGAGTTGAGCTTCTCCCTCTTTAGGCACTCACGTGCCCGATGCGGTCCATCGCATATGAAGCATCCCTTGCTCTTGAGTTGCTCCTTCTTCCTGGAGTACTCCCGTTCCTCCATTGGTGGATTGTCTCTCGACTGTGCCTTCGGCTTTCTAGTGAACTCCTTCTCTTCAAAGTTATGGCCTGGTTGGGCACCGTAGTCGGCCAACGCATCCGCCACTACGATTGCTGAATTTAGGTCTTTCACGCCCTGCCTCCGCAGTTCGGCTTGCGCCCAGCTCTGCAACCCGATCATGAAGTTGAACAACTTATCCTCCTCTGACATGCCCTTGATGTCCAGCAACAAGGATGTGAACTACTTCACGTACTCACGAACAGTGCATGTCTGCTTCAGGCTTCGAAGAGCCTCCCGTACGACCCACGCAGTGTTCTTTGGCAGGAACTATGCCTTCAGTTCCATAACTAGATCATCCCATCTGGATATCTTCGGTCTCGCCTCGTCTGCTGCATGGCTCCTCCACCATAGCTTGACGTCGCTCGAAATCTACATCGATGCCAAGCCAACCTTCTCGGCTTCCTTCGTCTTGATTACCTTGAAGTAAACTTTCATATCCTATAAGAAGTTTTTCAAATCCTTCACACTCCGCGTACCTGTAAAGGGTTTGGGTTCGGGTACCTTGCGTCGCTGCACCTCCGTGGAGCTCCCGCTATTCGTCAACGCCTTCTTGATGAGGGAGATCTCGCTGCGTAGATCCTCCATCATCGTGTTGAACGGCTGCAGTTTGTCCTCCAAGGACTTGATCTGCTCCGCTAAGAGTTGGGTCTCATCCCCAACATCCGATCCTTCTAAAGAACGATCCTCTAAGATAGCGATGCGGTGGGCATGAGTCCCAATGGTAGACTCCACTTCTGCCATCGTTTGCTCCAGTGTTGCCACACGCTCGGTGACACCCACCATCTTCCCTCTGCTGATTGAAGAGTATCCCTCTGTTCCCGCGATCGACTGCACCAACAGCCGCTCGTAGCTTTGCCCGCTTTCTTGGCACCAACCAAGCTCTGTGATCTGCTCCTTTGCTCTGATACCAACTCGTGCCAACGAATTATATCATGAACTGTGCTCTGATACCAGCTCGTCACAGGATCAAAATCCCGCTAATCGATTTCGACCTAACCTGTACGGTGTTATCTAACCTGTAGCTAACCATCCTTCCGGAGTAGAACGGTCATGAACGAGCTCCAACTCTTCTCGATACTCCTGATTGCTCACGTACCGACGCTCCAACACAAGAACGAGCACGAAACTTCGGATCGCTCAAGAACACTCTCAAGAACACGTTCAAGAATGCTCAAGAATTGTACCAAGCAATCACACAAGGCACAAGCACAAAGCTCTTCTCTTGTTAGAAGGGGAACTCTCTCTGTAGTGGGGGTGACACTACACTTTCTCCTGTGTACTCTCTATGTGTATTTACAAATGAGACACCACCTCTCGTTTTATATAAGACTCAAGGCAACTTAAAGGACACTCATTATTACATCTACAATAATGATACATAAAGACACAAGAGACCCTTTGAGTTCTTCGACAACCCTTCGCGTTCCTCAGCAACTCTTCGTCTGCTCGTCTCTTCGACTCCCTTGTTGTCTTTTCGTCTTCCTGCACGATGGACGCCACATCAACTGTCCAGTCATCAACACACTCGTGCTCCAACGATTGTTGATGCAGCCTTGCCGTAATTCACCGAGTGCCACCAAACACTCGGTCTTGTGACAAAGGGAACCCGCGGCCTCCAGACCCTCATGTGGTAAACCCTTCCTTAGCGTTCTGCATGCTAAAGGAAAGTCCTCCAGAACTCCTCTATCGTGTCCTCCAGACTACTCTTGTATGTGTACTACCGAGCAAGCTCGACAATGCTCGTACTCAGCACCGACAACTCTCCATGCCTCCTTGGATCACCAAGCATCAATATCGATACAGTGCGCCTTTGTGTATACATGTATGTGACCGTACCACATTTCTCCTCAATGCATACTGCTTCACTGCATGCCATCCTTCTGCGCTCGCGTATATACTGCTGCGTGCATCCACCGCCATGTCTTGCACTGCTCCCTGTACTTGTTGCTCGCACTACTACAAGCACCGCGACACTCTGCTACCGAGCTAGTGTCTTGTGTGACACTTGTCCATTGTCACGTACGGTTGAACCTCCAGACTCTCGTGGATAACCTCCATAATATTCACATGTTTTGGACTCCTCCTGAAGTCCTAGCTCCATCGATCATTCTCGAGCATCTGCTATCGTGTCTACACGATCATTCTCGATCACAGAATTTGGGGGTGTGACAGCAACAAGGATGCGACCTCCAGTCCCTTTTATAGTCAGAAGATGGGGATAAAGAAACTCTGGATTCATAGTCAGATGCCATGGTGTAGAAAGAAAAGAGGACAATATCTACCGTACCAGGGCATTGTCATATTAAAATGAGGCATCCATACCTCGCCACCAAGGTCATTAAAGCTGCGGCCACAACTTTTTAACCACATCGGGACAAGCCATGCCACCCACTGCAGCTATCGACAAGGCATAGTCATGGACTCGAGCAGACCAGAGCTCGCATAAAAAGGAGAGGAGATGGAGGAGTAACTTTGGGGGAAAGGGGGAGAGGGTAGTTGGGTGGTGATGGGTATCCAAGAATCCCGAGGGATATCCAATGCTCCCCTCTTCCCCAAAGAGGCCTTGAAGGTGGTGTCTTCAAGAAACGATGAAGGATGGGAAGTTGCGATGGAGGCACCCTTATACTTTCCTATCCATCTTGCTTTTCTGAATCCGAACGATCCCTTCGTGGATTTGGATTCAATAGAACCTGTTGACAAATCTCATAGAATGTTACACCCTTAAATATAACCTCGCATATAAAATTCATGAAGTGCGAGAATGAGATAAATAATGGCATGGATAACTACTTGAACTTAAGCATTTTGGACTGTTATCAATGAGGTCAATTAGGTGCGTACCCAACAAGTTGTTAGGACCAATTTTCCTTTAATGGTTTGAGGCCTAAACCCGAGACATTGCAACAATTAGGGCATGTTTCGTAATTGGGTTGGGTTGGGGCATCCTCCTGTGAATAATAGTTGTTTGGATGATTGGAAGGATTGGAGAGGGTTGGAATGATAAATGTGATGTGATGTAACATTGATTATATGTTATATTAACTTTTTTTAACGATTATAATATATTTTTATATTAATTTTTTTATTTGAGCATGGTTAAAAACATTATAACAAAGAAATTATGTGGTCTATACAACTAATTCCAACCCAAGAATGAAGGGATAGAGCATGGGGTATATTATGTTATCCCGAGGTAACTTGACAATCAAACATGCCCTTAAGCTGCATCACTTATGAATTACCGTCACACTTTGACGTAGTCTTAGGAGTAGCGGTGACTCATAATTTCCTTTCATAGGAGTATAGTTTGGGCACATTAAGCATTCTTTCCTGTGTTAGCCTCCACCAGATGAAAGATTTCGAATATAATATTTCCTACATTTATTACAATGAACCAGATATGATGACATGGAATCCTCATTCCTAGGAAACATGATTATCCAAACGCAGGGAATCAAATGTTGGAAATACAATTCCATTTCAAAGATAAACTTCCTTTTACCAAACATTCATATGTCAATGATGATTTCATATTTTTGTTCCCATCACATATGACAACATCAAGATAAATCGTTGAATGCTTTATACTGACATTTTATTTCATCAGGCATACATCTTCGAATGATATAGTTCTAAATCCTCGGTTGCTGTAATATTACGGTTTTAATATCACGTGAAACATGTCAAAATGGTCGTAATATTTTGATCCGCATCTCTTCAAAATGGGTTTAATGGAGCTGCCCAGGGAGCTAACTTAGGTTCCCCTCGCCCCATTTTCTTATTTTTTTAAATTTCTTCCGTGAATATTCATCACTATATCCTTATATTATGTTATTCAAATTTCGTGAAACAGAAACTCCTACAGCCTCCATCCAGACAGTCATTTTTTGAACAGTAACAGAATTGCTAAAAACGACATCGTCTAGATGGAGGTCGTAGGAATCTTTGTTTCGCATGAAATTTGAATACCATGATACAGAGATATAGTGATGAACATTCACGAAAGAAATTTTCAAAAAAAAAATAAAAAAAAATGAAGAAAATAAGGCAGCCAAGTTAGCTCCCCCACAAGGGGGCAGCCCATTTTACCCTTTCAAAATTCCCATGATATTTATGTTGCATTATGCATGCATTCATTTATTTGTTATCATACTTAATTATGAACCTTAATTCCACATATGCAGCGTTCATTTCCAGCATGTTGTCACGATTTAGGGTTGGACAATGGAGAGCAATATGATCCATAGTAATGATGCCACATTACATTCATGATCCTCTGGATTTCTTTCCCCAAACGAAGCGCTAAAACCCATAGCAACGTCAAGATTGCAACATTAAATTCTACATAATTTAAAATACGAGTGCTACAACTGATTAAAGCTCCCCATATCAAATACCATTTAACAGTGCTGCAATAAAGCAGTCATTTGTTTCTAAATCATTCATGTCGTATCATCAACTTTGCTTTTTTATCACAAAATACATATGTAGTGCAGCTGAAAAAGAAAAGGCAAAAACCTTCCGATTACAAGTTTACTGCTACAAATCGACTCCTGTTAAGGCGTGTGCTCGCATCGAAAAGTATGAAGTTCCACTTCTATCTATTGGCTGCCGGCCCATATTTCGGCTGACACAGCACAAACATTCTTCCACAAGCTCCATTACTCATCTACGATGATCACCACTGCACACCGGCCGTTGCTATGGCCAGCTCTAGAAAACCACTATACACAACACACATGATATAGATACATGGCATAAGTACAATTACAAAATGGTATGATTTCCATATCTGCCTTACTAATGCATCTTTCTTATCCCAATAGGCCTACCCTCCCCTGCAAGCACCTCTGCTATTATAACACAGAGAGAACCAATGAACACTTGGTCCCTAGTCGAGGTATGTGTATATTGTTTACACCTAAGTTACCTCTCCTCTCTTAAGAGTGGCTCCTCGGCAGAACCTGCAATTGGATTGACTACTTGTTCAATTATAGGAAAAGATAAAGGTTGCTTTAAGAGAGAAAAATCAGAAGCAACGGTACCGGTATCTCCTTCAACGCCTTGCTGCTCCAAGCTATCGGTAGAAGGCTTGTTTTTGCGACCAATAATCTGCAGGATTTCCGCTTTAACCAGAAATGAAAGAAGGATGCCTGCTAGGAATGCACCGATGGTCAGCATCGCAAACACTGAATCCCAACCGAAGCTCGAGAGCAACCCAGTGAGAAGTGGTCCAAGAGCGGCGCCAACAGAACCTGTTCCATCAATTATTGCAGTTACAGTGGCCAGAGCCCGGGAATCTCCCTTCAGGGAGCTATGAGTTCCCAGATCTGCAGAGACGGCAGTTGTAATGAGGGCATATGGACCATTTACGAAAAGTCCGGCAATTATCATTAACACTATGTTCATGGATTTGGAAGAGCCTCCATAGGTGCGGTAGGCATAAAGGGAAGGGATAGCCAGGTACATGAAGGTCGCTGCGGTAATAGCTCGAGCATTTAGTTGATCAGAAATGTAGCCAGCAAGAATTCCACCAAAAATCCCCCCAACGTCAAAAAGTGTTGAAAGGTTTCCTGCAGACTTCACTGACATATACTCTCCTCCGATTTCTGTGTGCGATATTTGTTGAAAATCATTGGTTAATGATGACAGTAGATTGTGCAAATTGAGGTTATAAATGCATCAACATAAACTATAGAAGTTCTCATAAAAATGAAAAATCCGATGAACTTCAGCACATGAACAAACATTCACGGTATTCAAAATACCGTAAACTCACAATATGGGAAGTTAGAAACAATCTCCGAACTCTGATTAAGAAATTTTATATATTCTTTGGGTTTTTTATGTAAATGCCATAAATCATGTTGATGATAATAAATTAACACATCTTATGTGTATAGTCGATTGATTAGGAGGTGATCAGAGGGAAAGGAGGAATGACAAAGGGTGTTCGGATGGAAACAACAAAATGGAATTGGACTATGAGGGAATCATAGGGATGAAGATCGTTAAAAGTAAGGATTTGTCCCCTCTGTCGGGTGGATTGGGGGTGTAAGAAAAGGAATCCTTTGTTGATATTTTACATACCTTGTCTAACCTCTTCTATTTAAAAAGGAAAATAGGATTTATTAGTCACTAAAAGGTTACAAGAGTAAATTCCTTTTTTAGTCAAACAAGAGTAAATTCTTATAAATCAGTTCTACTTTCATTCCGTTTCCATGGAATAAAAATGCATGCCTCGAGGAGCTAAAACATTCGAGGCAAGGCGAGGCAAGGCGGAGGAACGCCTCAAAGCGAGTGCCCCACGGGTATTTGACGAGGCATGCACCTCCGAAGTCCAAGATGTTGGCGGAGCGACGAGGTGGTGAGAGTAAAATGAGGTGTACGCCTCGTGTACTAGGGCACTTAATTGCCCCCCACATGCTTCGGTTTTGCCTTTTCTCCTCTCAAGCGTGATTCCTACCCTGATGGCATAAGTATTTGCCTGCCCTTTGACATGGAAGGAGCTATCTCAGCACCTCTTGTAACGGAACGGATCGTGACGACCGGCGGAAGCATGCAATTATAGATCGCATGACCGAACCGTTACCGAACACTTGCATGGTATTCAATGAGCAGATAAAATAACCATTCTCAAAAAAAAAAATCCATTACTCTATAGAGTTCCATTATTACATTCCAACAAGGAAAAATGCAAAATAAACTACGAAATCAAATAACATAACAATGTTCCAGTGGGCATAAAGACATCCTTCCGTAATTAGTCCATCATAGTCCGTACCGGTTCAACTTCACAAAGATGGGTAGTTGCCTTGAACTAGACGTTAGATCACAGCTCGTGCTCTCCTGAAAAAAAAAACAACACATGTCGTGAGCTAACGCTCAGTATGTGCCGAGTTGGGGTCAAGCCGGCTAGCGTAGCAAACAAGTCTCCCTATGATACTTTAAACTATTATAACATAATCTCTTCTATCCAATCAATTATCAACACTACTTTACGATTTGCATAAGTATCTGATTGCATATGAAACTAACTTGTTCTCATGTACTCTCACTATGAGACTCATAATTCAATTAAATATGCATACAATGGGGACTCCTTCCGGATCCATTCATTTAAGCAACAATTTCATATATACCCTTGAAGTTTGCCATATTTGCATATACGCCTTAACATTTTCATAATTTTCACTTATACTCTCAGAATTTTTCTGTAGTTGCATATATGCCCCAGAACAATCATAACACTTGCATAATGCCTTTACTTGGCCATAGTTGCACACATGTGCCTTAGCAATTTCAGAAACTGTACACATACCATTGGTTTGTTTAGTGGTTAAAGTGGTCTTAATTGTTACTTCTTAATGGCTTTGGTGGCTTTTCCGCTGGCATAAGCGGTTCATGACATACATGACAGTGTAGCTACAATTGTAGAGGACTTATCTTTCGCCTCAAACGGTTCCTTGAACCGTACGCCCTCGGAAGGCGTTGGCCCCTTTTTGGACCCACGATAATTGGACTCTAGAGGTGGCTCCCACCATTAGGTGTAGCACTTAGCTCCGCTTATCGTTATCGTGCCATTACTCTTGTTAAGGAGAATTTCAATTTTTCTTGACTTCCTTTTTTCCCTTTTCACACAATAGTGGTTCGTGTGAACATGCCCTTTTCATTAAACAAGGAAGTCTTCACTGTAGAAAAATAAATAATTGTCATATATATATATATACCTGCACTTTCTTTCCCTTCAACCTACAGATCCTTTTTTTCCATAAGGTTAAGAATAACTCTCCTTAATCTGAGTTGGTACTAAGAGATCTCAGATTATTGTATATAGATTTCTTTTTAATATACAAAAATCTTTATTGGACACTGGTATCCTGGTACTCCTTTGAACCTCAAACATTATATTCCTTACCATGAATACTGTGAAGTTGAGTTCGTATAACGTATTGTATATATAATAGTTACTGGAACCGATATATATATTATACAACATGTAATGAGTGAGGATGTGCATGATCATAAGAGATCCTATATGCACTTTAATGGTATTTGTTATCATTATTTAGGTCATGGACAATACTATAAAAGTACAACATGGTACTGTTACGTGAACTTAATGATATATATAATACTTTGGTGGATATTATGCATGCCTATTTAGGAATTTAATGTATAATACCTTGGTGAATAATGTGCATGCCTATTTAGGATGAGAACGTAGGGAGATATTTTGACAGAAACATATGCAAATTTTGGAAACAACATTCACGGGTTGTGAAGGCTTAATAACCGTGATTTGTGTTCATAAAAAAACTCTTAAGATTTTAAATGAGCCAATATCTCCACGCTAACGTGACCTTTAATGAATTTCCATATATTTATAAACACCGACCATGGTATTGCCATTTAAAAAGATGTTAAAAAAAAGAGGTAAGTTCTTCTACGCATTTCGATTGATGTGATCAAATAATATAATATTCTAATTAACAAGATCAGCCCATCTAATTCCTAGTTAGCATATGGTTGGATCAGCATACAACTTGTGGAAACCGTTTACATGAATTGTGCAGTTCTATCAAGTCAGTTGGCCATGGATGATAGAATTGTTTTGACGACTAACCCGAATTGCATCGCCATCTTATGCATAAAAAAATCTAAGAAAAAAACTCAATATGACGTGCTATGTTTGCACAAGTCTTACGGCTTCGACAATAGGCACATGCATTTCAAGATCGTATTTTGTGCGAACTAATTAAATACTTATCGCGATTATTGTTGGAAGGCATAAATTGATTCATCATATAGTATTCCTACGGTGTTCGACACATACCTCGAGTCCGACGGATTCGTATCTACCCGGTTGTTATGTCTTCTCCTTGATCCCGAACCCTCGTTCTCCTCCACCTAGACGACGCCGGAGTTCTCTGCGACGAGCGCAATTCTCGGTGAGATCTCTCTCTCTAACCCTTACTCTCCGTCTCTCTCTTTGGAAAAACAAGTGCCGGCAAAGGGAGAATCCCTTGGGATTTTATGCCTCCAAAAAGGCTAATTAATGGTATACTAATGGCATTAATTTTTTTTGAAATAAATCATACCTCTTAATTGGAGGAATAGAAGGAATTATGGGCTGGATAGTTTTTAAAAAAAACCAGTTGTAAAACCCCAACATAGTCCCACACCGTGGAACAAGAAGTTTCCGGGTGGGATAAATAGTGTCGAGATTACTACTTGACAACCCGGCTTAAGCATAGATTAACCACCCCCAAAATGATAACGGCTGTTTTTTTAAAAACTATCCAGCCCATAATTCATTCTATTCCTCCAATTAAGAGGTATGATTTATTTCAAAAAAAATTAATGCCATTAGTATACCATTAATTAGCCTTTTTGGAGGCATAAAATCCCAAGGGATTCTCCCTTTGCCGGCACTTGTTTTTCCAAAGAGAGAGACGGAGAGTAAGGGTTAGAGAGAAAGATCTCACCGAGAATTGCGCTCGTCGCAGAGAACTCCGGCGTCGTCTCGGTGGAGGAGAACGAGGGTTCGGGATCAAGGAGAAGACATAACAACCGGGTAGATACGAATCCGTCGGACTCGAGGTATGTGTCGAACACCGTAGGAATACTATATGATGAATCAATTTATGCCTTCCAACAATAATCGCGATAAGTATTTAATTAGTTCGCACAAAATACGATCTTGAAATGCATGTGCCTATTGTCGAAGCCGTAAGACTTGTGCAAACATAGCACGTCATATTGAGTTTTTTTCTTAGATTTTTTTTTATGCATAAGATGACGATGCAATTCGGGTTAGTCGTCAAAACAATTCTATCATCCATGGCCAACTGACTTGATAGAACTGCACAATTCATGTAAACGGTTTCCACAAGTTGTATGCTGATCCAACCATATGCTAACTAGGAATTAGATGGGCTGATCTTGTTAATTAGAATATTATATTATTTGATCACATCAATCGAAATGCGTAGAAGAACTTACCTCTCTTTTTTTACATCTTTTTAAATGGCACTACCATGGTCGGTGTTTATAAATATATGGAAATTCATTAAAGGTCACGTTAGCGTGGAGATATTGGCTCATTTAAAATCTTAAGAGTTTTTTTATGAACACAAATCACGGTTATTAAGCCTTCACAACCCGTGAATGTTGTTTCCAAAATTTGCATATGTTTCTGTCAAAATATCTCCCTACGTTCTCATCCTAAATAGGCATGCACATTATTCACCAAGGTATTATACATTAAATTCCTAAATAGGCATGCATAATATCCACCAAAGTATTATATATATCATTAAGTTCACGTAACAGTACCATGTTGTACTTTTATAGTATTGTCCATGACCTAAATAATGATAACAAATACCATTAAAATGCATATAGGATCTCTTATGATCATGCACATCCTCACTCATTACATGTTGTATAATATACATATCGGTTCCAGTAACTATTATATATACAATACGTTATACGAACTCAACTTCACAGTATTCATGGTAAGGAATATAATGTTTGAGGTTCAAAGGAGTACCAGGATACCAGTGTCCAATAAAGATTTATGTATATTAAAAAGAAATCTATATACAATAATCTGAGATCTCTTAGTACCAACTCAGATTAAGGAGAGTTATTCTTAACCTTATGGAAAAAAAAGGATCTGTAGGTTGAAGGGAAAGAAAGTGCAGGTATATATATATATGACAATTATTTATTTTTCTACAGTGAAGACTTCCTTGTTTAATGAAAAGGGAATGTTCACACGAACCACTATTGTATGAAAAGGGAAAAAAGGAAGTCAAGAAAAATTGAAATTCTCCTTAACAAGAGTAATGGCACGATAACGATAAGCGGAGCTAAGTGCTACACCTAATGGTGGGAGCCACCTCTAGAGTCCAATTATCGTGGGTCCAAAAAGGGGCCAACGCCTTCCGAGCATGGAAGGCCGTATCCCGATATATCGGCGATATATCACCGATATATCGATATCGACACGATATCGATATCGAAATCGATATATCGATATATCTGATTTCATGCATTTTCTTCAGAAAGATTCCTAGATATAGCGATATATCGGCGATATATCGCCGATATATCGATATCGACACGATATCGAAACGATATCGATATCGATATGTCCTTCCATGCTTCCGAGGGCGTACGGTTCAAGGAACCGTTTGAGGCGAAAGATAAGTCCTCTACAGTTGTAGCTACACTGTCATGTATGTCATGAACCGCTTATGCCAGCGGAAAAGCCACCAAAGCCAGCAAAGCCACCAAAGCCATTAAGAAGTAACAATTAAGACCACTTTAACCACTAAACAAACCAATGGTATGTGTACAGTTTCTGAAATTGCTAAGGCACATGTGTGCAACTATGGCCAAGTAAAGGCATTATGCAAGTGTTATGATTGTTCTGGGGCATATATGCAACTACAGAAAAATTCTGAGAGTATAAGTGAAAATTATGAAAATGTTAAGGCGTATATGCAAATATGGCAAACTTCAAGGGTATATATGAAATTGTTGCTTAAATGAATGGATCCGGAAGGAGTCCCCATTGTATGCATGTTTAATTGAATTATGAGTCTCATAGTGAGAGTACATGAGAACAAGTTAGTTTCATATGCAATCAGATACTTATGCAAATCGTAAAGTAGTGTTGATAATTGATTGGATAGAAGAGATTATGTTATAATAGTTTAAAGTATCATAGGGAGACTTGTTTGCTACGCTATCCGGCTTGACCCCAACTCGGCACATACTGAGCGTTAGCTCACGACATGTGTTGTTTTTTTTTTCAGGAGAGCACGAGCTGTGATCTAACGTCTAGTTCAAGGCAACTACCCATCTTTGTGAAGTTGAACCGGTACGGACTATGATGGACTAATTACGGAAGGATGTCTTTATGCCCACTGGAACATTGTTATGTTATTTGATTTCGTAGTTTATTTTGCATTTTTCCTTGTTGGAATGTAATAATGGAACTCTATAGAGTAATGGATTTTTTTTTGAGAATGATTATTTTATCTGCTCATTGAATACCATGCAAGTGTTCGGTAACGATTCGGTCATGCGATCTATAATTGCATGCTTCCGCCGGTCGTCACGATCCGGGACGTTAGAAATGGTATCAGAGCCGAACGCCCTCTGACAGTGGAAAGGGCTACCCGAGAGGTGGAGCCGCCCCTACAAAGAGGTTGGAGGAAATGGCTACCCGGAGTGTGCAGCCGCCACTGTCACTGGGAAGAAGTAATGTGCCATGTCGCAACGAGGACGTTGCGAATATAAGTGGGGGAGGTTGTAAAACCCCAACATAGTCCCACACCGTGGAACAAGAAGTTTCCGGGTGGGATAAATAGTGTCGAGATTACTACTTGACAACCCGGCTTAAGCATTTTGGGGGTGGTTAATCGGATCCGTATGGGCCCGATTCCAAGAGGTTGTCAGGGCCAGTAATGCTCCGTTAACGGACCGGGGACCTAAGCCCGGGACGTTACACCTCTGCACCCGGCTATCGTTGCAGGGCATACCTCCAGGCATCGTTGCCTCCAATTGCCTCCACCTTAATTGTTGCTTGCACTTCCAGTAAGCATGCGATGTAGCTATTTCTCTTTTTGTTAAAAAATTATTCTCTTATATTTGAATTGTGGTTTGTGTTGTTCCCTTGTATTCGATAAATATGATTGTACTTATTTACATAATTAGCCTAAATGACAACATATCAATATGAATTGATCCTTTTGATGATTTCACCAATTTCTAGTTTATTGTTATGTATTTTTTTAACATAAATTATAAAATATAAAATGTTGACTTTTATTGTATATTTGTAATTACTATAAGATTTTGTGTTGTGTTTCGATTTAGCACTAGCAGTCTAGCAGAAACATTGTTTCTCTTCACAATGAAAAACTACACTACAAATATTTGAGGCATATGCCTTGACCACCTCGAGGTTACGCCTCACCATTGTTCCTCTTCACAATGAAAAATTACACTACAAATATTTGAGGCTTACGCCTCGACCACCTCGAGGTTAGACCTCACCTAGGTTCCAAGAAACTGTCATGTTTTGCCTTTCATTTAAAAAAAACCTTGCCATTCACTTATACATCCAAACACCCGCTCTCCTTTCCTTTCCCTCCCCCCTTTATCCATTCACAAGAAAATTAATAAGCATTTTGTCCCTTTCAACCAAAACAATCATGTAGTCACACAATAAGTGTCCATCTATGATCCTAAAATAACATCACCAAAAACAGTCATGTGGACACACATTACCTCAAGTACAATCCAACCCAAAAGTTACTTTTAAAAGGACACGTGGAGAACAATGAATGCATACAAGAAGTGTTGCATAGAGTTTAGTGGTGCATTAACCTTGTGGAGGTGAGGTAGAGTATTGGACTAGGGTTTGGGAGATACACATGTGATGTTGATTCGACTATAAGAAAAAAAGAGCCTCGACCAAGTAGTACAGTATGAAGTCAAAGGTAAATGCAAAGATAACATAATGGCATTGGCCCAATAGATCAAAGCACCAACAACCCTTCCCCCAACAACCCTTCTGGATTCTAAAATAGCCAAGAAACATACATTTTATTGCTCCCAAAGACAATTTGTCATGTCCAACGGATGCGATGAAGGACATAAGACATCCACAGAGTTAAAAATATATCATCCAAAAGCCCCTCCTCATCCATTGCTAGAGCACAATATATCATGAAAAATAACGGAAATCGATCAAACATGTCCTACCAGTTCAACTATATATAGTTTTCTTGCTGACATATACAAGGTCAAGATAGAAATCTGGAGCAAGAAGCACATCTATCAAGGGAATAGATGATAATGAGGCACCTCGCTCTCATTAGCATAGGCGAAATATCTCCCACCAGCCACATGGATGGTATAATCACGAGGAACTTGCTGTGATCCGGAGAACTGAATGGACCAAACAGGAATTTGCAAGATATGTTAGAGACTCCCCCTTAAAAATCACATATGTTGCGTCCACTAATAACGACCCCATCAAAGGGCGAAACCAGGAATTTTATCAAGGAGGAACTATTCTCAAAAATGAAAAATTAGTATATTTTCAAATGATATTTTTAAATAGAGTTTTATATTTTAAAATAAAGTTCTTCAATTTTGATAAACTTACAATTTAAATCAGTTAAGTTTAGATTTTGTAAATTGTAATAGATTATTGTTTTCAATGGTGATTTTTAAATTTTGATTAATCTAATGATTTAAGCCTCTCTAAATCCATCCCAAAAGGCTAAATTATCAAGTGAAATTTTGAAGGAAACAACCAAATTTATTTCATTTATGAGAAGGGCTAGAAAAAATGATTTGGTGGTAGTGCAGTGTGCTTAACACCCAAAAGACCAGGGTTCAAATCCCCCCTTGTAGGGGTTGCATTATGTAGTAGACATCCGGCGTAAAAAATAATCAAATCCTTCAATGTGGATTTGAGCAAGAATCCATGTAGCAGACCCAACTTATAGTGGGAGAAGGTTTCGGTATTTTGTACCCACTTAAATGATCTGGTGGTAGTGCGGTGTGCCTACCACCCAAAGACCATAGTTTAAATCCTCCCTTGTGGGGGTTGCATTAGGTAGTCGACAACCAGCGTAAAAAATTGTCGAATTTTTCATCATGGATTTGAGCAAGAATACATGTAGCCGACCCTACTTATAGTGGGAGAAGGCTTTGCCTTTTTTACAATAAGTGTTAGAAACAATGGAAGAGATAAATGAGCTCGAATACAATATATCAATGTATACTTATAATTTAATACTATGAAGCGATTGAATAAATTACATAAATAAAATAGATTGTGGAAGTGTGAGATTCAAACCCTGATCTCCAAAACAATTACCATATTAGTCTACCACTTGTCCATTAAATAAAATTGTAACTTTTCTCTTACAACATTATTCATTACACATTTAAGTATGGGCCATATTGAAAACTTAAGACATTTCACAAGTGAAATATTATAATCAAGGAGGGGCTGCCCCCCCCCCTCCCAGAAAAAATCAAATATATTGGTTCCGCATCTATCTATTGCTAGGGTTAGGACAACCAATGCCCAATTTCCTTGTTTCAGAGAAGAGTTGCCTCTTCCATCGACAATCCTAAGTTCTTGACTTAGAATTTACTCCTCCAATCTTGTTGGTTGTCATCCAGTCAATCTCCAAGCCATTGCAGTTCCCCTGCCTTTAATTCTCTAGTGAAATCAAAAGAAAGGAGTAAATGAATTTTCAGATCACATCACTGTTTTTCATGCCACCCTAAACATTCAATTACTTGATGCAATTCCGCCACGTTTTTTGTCATATCTTCACACGCCAAATGACCTATGTTGGGCTTAGAAAACCAATCTAACCAACTTTGTCAATCCATTAAAAAAAGTGACCCAGTCTCTTCAGATCAAAAATGCGTAGCCAACAGAAGCTACAGGGTCATTCCCATTCCCAATCAGCTTTGATGATTGCACACCACAAGAAGTTTTTAATAAGCTAAAAGAAAAGAAAAAAGAACAATAAGGCCCATCTTGGAGACTTGCTCTACACTTTTTGGAAGGCTGACAAGTCATCATCAAGCTCTCATGCAAGCTAATCATGCGGCCTACTGTATCTACTAGCATTGCCAAAACAAATTTCATGCCGAAGTCCTCCGGTCATCAATCACACCATGTCGTGCCAATGTTATAAATAGGAGTGGACATTGATAGAATTCCAAATATTCTATATCGCCCAACTTCTTGGTGTTTTTTAATGATAATCAATTATAGTTCACCTCTAGCCGGCCTACAACACTTCTACTTGTCTTGATCTACACTAACATGCAATTCTCCCAACTATGGTTCTCATTAAATATAAACAGCAAAAAGACAATTCTACATCACCCAACTTCTTGATTTTTAATAACAATCAACTAAAGCAAGCCCAAGCCCACAGTATTCTACTTGTCTCGATCTAGAGTAGCATGATATTGGCCCAACCATGACTCTGATTAAATAACAAACACTTAAAAGTTCAGAATAATATTCATCATTGCTAGCAAGACAATAAAGACCAAAGGGATACTCAAAGCAATAAACACATACCGGTCTGGCTGAGATAGAAGGGCAACCAGTACAGGAACGTATATGCCACCAACTTGGAGAAGAACAGGCACAGCGCAAACGGGATCACCCCCGGAATCTTGCATGCCTCCACAAGCCCCACAGCGCTCCCCCGCCTCCTCGACACTGCCACGCTCCTGTCATCTGCCACCACACCCGCCTCCGCATCCTTCTCCTCAACCTCCACGACCCTCTGCCCCATCCCACGCGGGCAAGGCAGCCCCACATCCTCCGGGTACGCCACCAAGAACAGGTACACCAGCAATCCTCCCGCAGCGATGAGTCCACCGGGAAGGATAAACGACCAACCCCACCCATACTGCAGCACGCTCGCAGCGAGCAGGGATCCGCATATGTTCCCGACGGACGTGTGTGCGTTCCAAATCCCCATGATCAGCCCCCTCTTCCGCTGCCCGAACCAATTCCCGACAACGGCAACAACCGACGGCCACCCGGTGGCCTGGAAAAGGCCTGCGAGAGTCTGCATGGCCAAGAAGTACCCGAAAACGTGGAGATCCCAGAAGTAGCCCATCCCGAAGAGCGCGACGAAGGAGCCGCTGCCGATCATCCCAATCGCGAGGAACAACCGGAGGTCGAGGCGGTCGCCGAGGTGCCCGGCGACATACATTCCCATGGAGTAGAAGGAGAGGAAAGCGAGATCGATCTCGCCGAGCTTGGTGGTTCCGTGGGGGCCGTCGAAGGGGGGCCAGCCGTGCCTGCGGGGGGCATCGGGGAAGGAGAGGGGCACGAAGACGTCGCCGAGGGGCCACGGGCGGGGCGGGGAGGGGGAGGAGGAGGAGGAGTTGAGGAGGAGAGAGGGGTGGGGGTCGAGGACGCTCTTGACGATGCTGGGGGGCTTGCGGGAGGCGTGGTAGCACGCGTAGGCGACGAAGGTGAGGACGAGGACGAGGGCACGGTGGGCGTTGAGGAGATCGCGCTCGCGCGCGGAGGGGAGGAGGGGTCGGAGGAGGCGGATGCCCGGAGGAGCGCGCGTGGGTCTCCCGCCGCCTCCCATTTTGTTGGGGTGGGGGTGTGGGGGCGTTTGGTTCATGAAGGGGGGTCGGTGGGGGGAAGAGGAGGGTGGGGTGGGAGGAAAAGGGAGAACGTGGCGCGAGGGAGGAGAGGTTGGAGTGTGGGAGGTGGCGGTGCGTGGGGTCGACCTGGGAAGGCGGGTGTCAGAGATAGGGAAAGGTGGTGGTGGTGGGTTTAAATAAGTACTCGCGGGGTGTCTACGACCAAGATACGTGGACGACCTCAATAATCACTACTTGAATTGGATGGAATAAATTTTATTTTTATTTTTTTAGAACTAACGTCTGAATGTTGGGGTTTTTTAAGGTGGGTTCAAGAGATTTAAAAAAGAGATTATATCCTTCTCTATATTGATCAATGCTTAAGATTGATTTATCTAAAGCATTTGACTCGATAGAGCATTCTTTCATATTAAAGAGCCTGGATGCAATGGGGTTCTGCCCTACTTGGGTGGGCTGGATCGCCAACTGCATCACCACGTCATCCTTCTCCATATTGATCAATGGCTCCTCCGAAGGCTTCTTCAAGGGCACCAGGGGCCTCCGTCAGGGAGACCCTCTCAGTCCGCTTCTTTTTGTGGTCGGCATGGAAACTCTCACTAACCTCGTTGATATTTCGGTTGCTAATGGTCAGACCGCCTCCATACGGTGGGCCGGGGTCGGCGCAGGGCGCCTACCCATCTTATCTATGCTGATGATCTCCTGCTCTTTTGCAAAGGCTATTCAACCTCGCTCCTTGCGGTGAGAGAGATCTTGGAGGATTTTGCTTCGATTTCTGGGCTGAGAATGAACGCTTCTAAAAGTAAGTTATTCAGGCCTAAGCGGGCTCCCAATGACTTCGCCTCCACTCTGCAGGTGGGTGTGCTTAGTGACTCACTGCTGACAAGGTATTTGGGTATCCCGCTTGTTTCCAATTACGGCCGGCGCTATGCTCTGAGAGCTCTTGAGGATCGGGTTCGGGCCTCTCTTGGTGGGTGGAAAGCCTCCTCTCTCTTGCTCCCTGGGTGCTGCCAACTTCTCCACTCCGTTATTACTGGTATCTTGCTTTATTGGGTCGCTGGGACCCTCATCCCATGCGGTACTGCTCTCAGAATCGACAAACTTTGTGCTGACTTCCTTTGGGGCTTTGGTCGGCACCATATTGCCAGGAAAACAGTGTGCCTTCCGAAGCTCGAGGGGGGCTTGGGGCTGCGCAGTTGCTCTTCGCTGCGTAATGCAATGATTGTGTCATAGGCGTGGAGGCTTCTTTCTGCGGACAACTCCTTATGGGCATCTTACATGCGCTCCAAGTACCTCAATTCGCTCGCCCTATGGGAGGTCACCCCTGCTCGCAATGACTCCTTACTCTGGAAAGCTATCCTCCGGGCTCGTGATCTTTACAGGAATGCTATCTCCCATTCGAACGGCCAGCCCACCTGGACCCGCTCCCCGAAGGGATTCTCCTTCTCGGATGCTTTCGACCTGATCAGGCCTCGGGCCTCCACCGTTCCCTGGGCGTGTGTCGTGTGGGGCAGGCGCTCTGTGCCGAGGCACTCTTGCACCCTCTACCACGCGTTGATTGACCGCCTTCCCACTCTTGATAGACTGGCCCATCATGGACTTCCAAACCCCGGCAAGTGCTACCTCTGCGGCAATGGTGATGATGAAGGACATTGAGAATCCTCAAGCGCATCACGGAAGCGTGATGATCGTATCGAGTACGATCGAGGCAACTAGTCGTACTAGTCGCAAGGTGCAGCGGAATTTAAAATTTTTAAATCAAATAATGAAACCACATGATCATGAGAACACTTCTCGGATCGTTTCATCAATCCACAAAGTATAAGGAATACCTTTGAAGCGTGGTTGTGATCGTGAGATCCCAAACAAGAGATCCTCCTGTCTCAAGTCCGATCCACGAAGAACGCACTTGCGGGCACGATGATGAGTCGTGTCCCTCCCGCAATCCTCGATGAAGATCCAAGCAATAGATCCCCTGATTTCGTCAACCGAAATCCGTCGTCTTCCTCTATAGCATGTAGCCACGAAGAAGAAGGAGATCCTCGAGTTGTCGAAGGCGAAGGCGAAAACTTCTCTCCTTTCTCAACAATGGTGGTCGGCCACCTTTTGGAGAGAGAGAGAGAGAGCACGAGAATGAGAGGGAGAGAGAGAAGTAGAGTAGGCATCTACTTGGTGTGTCTTTCAAGGGCTAAGGCTACCCTCTTTATATATTAGTTTGGGATCCAATGGATCTCAATCCATGGCTCTCATGGATCCAACGGTCATTGTAATCCAAGAGCCATCCAACGGCTATGATTGTTGTTGGTTAAAAACCAACAACATTAATTTATATTAAATTAAATATGTGTTGAATTATTATCAACAAAATTTAATTAATTTATCAAGAGATAATAAGTCAACAAATAAGAGGAGACAACAACCCCTCCTAAAATCAAGGAGGCGTCACCTATGACTAAGTCATAGATGACGCCACCTATGATATTGGTGGTTTTGTCTCCTTTTATTTATATTATTATTTCTTGATTATTTGCAATAATTATTATTGCAATAATATCCACTAAATTATTTCCAAATTAATTTGTGAATATTTCAATCATGCCATTGAAAAAAATGTGAATTATATCCACATCACAAACTAATTTGTAAATTACATTTTCAATTAATTAACTAATGTGGATCCAATCCACATTAATAATTAACAAATGTTATTTACAATATTTCTCTCTCTCTCTGATATATTATAAATCTCATTTATATATACGCAGATATTCTGGATATCACTATCCACGATCTGCTCATCCTTGATAATTAAATCCCATTTAATTATCTTGGACAATCATTCTCTCAACATGAATCTTATTCATATTGTACTTGATAATTAAATCTCATTTAATCATCAAAACCTTCTTGCTTGGATACTAAATTCATCACAGGAATTATTGTTGAACTCCTTCAAGAATAATGCGCCTTCTCCGCAGATACTTGGAGATAAGGACATGGCGATTGTATTGTTCTACGTATAGTGATTTGGATGTTGAGATCTCATCTCAAATCCAGATCTAACGGACCTCTCAAAGATGCTTGATTAAATCAAGTCCGTATACTTAATCTTCTCATTGCATCTGAATCACATTCAGATCAATGTCCAACATTTGGACTAAGATCAAGTTACTTCTCTACTGAGAGGAGTCACTAAAATCCAGACCTGTTTCATCACTCCCTCGGACTAGAAGTGTCATGGTTATACAATCGTTTATGATCACATCACCCTCAGGTATTCCCAATACCTGCACATCCTGCATACTGGAAGACCAATGATCAACCTGAAGATGAAGATCTGTTTTATACTGTCTTCTTCAGGGTTCGATCACCAAGTTTCTCAATCTTGGTCATTGGGATTTGGTATCGATCATATGCTTTCCCAAAGCATATATCATACCTTCAAATTCTTGTCATGCTTCCAAAGCACGACGACCATGCATGGAATTTGATCGGTCCCAATACCTCATGAGTGAGCTCATGTCTTCCGGTTCATAAGTGAACATGTATGATCCCTTTGAGAGATCGTATTACTCATATGCCCTTATATGCACACCGGCTCGCCGGTGTATAGACCTTGATTAGGTCATCAACCTAATGGTCTGCCAAATGTACACACTCAGACATACAGTAACACATCTGTCTCTAGTCAGAGGATGTGTGCCTATGCTGTGACAGTATTCAACATAGGACTTAGGTTATCTCGATCTCGCTAAGTCAACCCATTGACTTAACTAATCCGACACCTCCGAATCACTATTCCCATGCAGAGGACATGCATCAAGAGGTCAGTCAGATATCAGCCTATGTGAGAAAGGATTGCCATCTCCTACTCAGGCTGGAGATCATCTCTTAATAATCATTTGGCGGTGCTTGATGAGTCCTCTATCTAACCCATTAGATATTCATCCAAGCACCAGCCTCTATCATTCATTTAATGAATCAACAGTTGTATGATCATTAAGATGGCCATGGTACATAACCCTAATTGTACAGAGGGACCTATTATGCAAATTATTTATTCTTCATTTCAGATCAGGGAATGATACGTGCAATAACATTTATTGCATAATGGCTCGCCTTGGGTTCGCATGTCCAACAATCTCCCACTAGCCCAAAGTGCCATTAATACGCTAATCATTTAAACCCACACTCATGTGACAATCATAGGCTATTCTGAAAATAGCTAGGTAAGCTGATCAGTCACTCTGTTCCCGTGAGACTACGCCAAGTCCTTTTACGGCACTTGCATATCCCCAGTAATAGTGCTCGCATCTAATGCGAATGTTGCATCTAATGCAACCAATACTCAATCTTGTCAGTCATAGTATCCTTGATACTACAACTCAAAGAAATATTATTATAACCAGTATGTAATTTCTATTATCCTTATCAGAATACCCTTATCCCTGGAGATCTCTATCTCCTAAGGCATTCGCAGTTAAGACTTTTTAGATCTCCATCTAAAAGTCTTAATTTCTTGAAGATAAGACTTAGAGATCACTATCTCTAAAGCCTTATCATCTTTGAAGATATTGTTATTACTGCAATTAAGTGTTCTATCTCCATAGTAGGATTAGTAACAGTTTACTACTCCCACTGCATGGCAGATATCTGGCTTTTGTACACATCTAGCATACTTTCAGCTTCTCGTAACTGATGCACAAAAGGGCAACCAGTTTTTAGCATTCACTTCCTCAACTCTTTGAGGTGCTATCTCTTTAGATAGGTCAGTACCAAATCTTAAAGGTAAGAAAGCATTTCTTGGAATTTCCAGAAAATGGAACATGTCCAAGGTGTACTACAAATGTGACAGTCCCAATACCCTCTTTTCTTTGCTTCTGAACACCTTCAGAACTAAGATCTAAGATGCATCTTTGAGATCATATCTCAAGGTATGGAATAACCAGATCACAAAACACTTATTATCATCCTTATATCATTCCAAATGATTAGGATATTATCTACATTTAGCATAATGAACACAATGGCACTCCCACTAAGCTTCACATGGTGCACTAAGATTATATCTGAAATTATAACATTTATAATTTCATCAAATCTTATGTTCCAACAACAAGAAGCTTATTTGAATCCAAAGATGGAGTTCTTTAGCTAGCACATCTTACATTTCTCAACCATGAAGCCCTGGGGCTACTTCATGTGAATATCCTCAAAGAGGTATTCATAGAGGAATACAATCTTGACTCACATCTTGAAGATGCCATAGTCAAATTGTGTAGCTAGGGTTAGCAATATTCTGATGGGTTTAAGCATGATCATTGAAAAGCAAGCCTCATCGCAATCGATGTCTTCTCTTCGGTGTGTAGCTCATGGCTACGGACCGTGCTTTGAAGGTTTCTACCTTCTCATCAGGTTCACTCTTTCTATTGAAGATCCATTTACACCTTAATGGGTCTAACCCTTATAGGTGGATCCTCGAGGGTCCATATACAACACTTGTATATGAAGTCTACCTTAGACCTTTATTGCTAATATCCATCTTTCCATGTTATGATCCTCAGGAGCTTCATCACATGAAGTCCGAACATTGTCAGACTTAACTGACACAAGGAATACATCCTCAAACTCATTTGAAGAGGTATTAGTGTTTCATCTTTAATTGTCCCTTTTAGTTTCCGATTTCTGGAGCCTCATTATCTTCTCAAGATTAAATGAGTTCCTATACTTCATTTTCATCTTGATTCTCAAGAGAGTCATCCTATAAGAATCATATTCTCAAAGATGAGATATTTTAAGAATCTCAAGGTCATAAAGTAGGTATCCAATACCATCCTTTATTTTCCTAATGAAGTAGCACTCTCAAGTGCTAGATTCCAGCTTACATGCATGGAACCTTATTATGGATATATATATATTGTAGTCTCTACTACACATATATACCTAGAAACTAAGGGATAATTATGCTAAAATTTATCATTGATTAAATCATATCATACATGATCTAATTGTATCTTCCTACAACTCCATTAAGTTTAGGTGTGTCAGGAGGATTGAGATAGAAATGATATTCATATCTCCATAAGATATTCTTTGAATTCATCTAATAGGTACTTGCTACCTTGGTTAGATCGAATTCATTTAATCTTCCTTCAAACTTTGGTTCTAAACCAAAATTACGAAATCTTTGAACATTTCAAAGGTTTCCCAGGTGAAGAGAAGAAATCTCATATCATACATGATCATCAGTAGATATCACATATCCACAATGTTCACTATGATATAGATGATTCACATACATCAATATGTATGAGATCTCGAATACCTTGACATCTTACACCTTTCCAAAAAAAAAAGGTGTATTGGACATTTTACTTTGAATACAATATTCACAAGTATGTAAGATTTGAAATTTTAGACATTCTAAAGTTTCATATCTTACTAGTCTATTGATCTTATCAGCAGACATATGTCCAAAACTTGATGCTAAATCATTGTCAAATTCTTTATCCTCCTATTGATCTTATATGGTTTAACTTTCAGTATTGGAAATCTTAATTAACCATTCATTAAATTTCTAATTTAGTAGAGTCCACCAGATGCTAGATTATTATCTGAAATATATCCATCATAAATCTTTATGATAGGTTTATTCCATAATTCATGTTTATTTCCAACATTTAGAAACAAACAATGAGTGTATTCTAATATCTAGGTCATAGAGACATTCTCTAAGACTAAGGCTCTCCCACTGAAATTAAGAAGTATATCAATCCAACAGAGATTGTTGCAACAATTGCATCAATGTCTATGTGGATAACTATAAACCTTAAGATCAAATTTTTTCAGTCTTCTAAAACATGTGCAACACATTGCAAGTGTTGTTAGAAGATTGAGATATAATTATCAGACTTTATCTTATCAAATAAGCAAGTCAATTTCAATGATCAAATGTAGATATAGATTATTATGATGCACTATCTGAGTCCTTCTCTAAGGATTCTAGACAGAATTGATAGTCATACTATCAACACATCAAGTTATTGCAGTATAGGCATTCATCCAACTCTTTGGATATCATATGAAAGTCACAGAAGTACAATCAACTCTTTGACTTTCCTTCTCACACGGGTCTGACCCATGCTTCCACTGTGCTCTCTTCATCTATAAACAACCATTGTTCAAGACAAAGAATCTCTTATGTTGAATTCAAAATATTTCAATACAAGAGGACTTCAACATTTATACATGCTTCATTAAATTCATACAATATGAATATTATGAAGCTTCATGAATGACTAGAGTATAGACAGTAGAATGATGACATTCATCGTATCTACATCCATCTAAACTCTTAGAGACTTAGGTTCAGGTAGGTATTCAAACATTTTGAATACATCATCTCTTTCGAGCCACCATTCTGCATAATGTAGAGAACCATGTCATTCATGATTAAATGTCTAGAGCACATATGTATGCCAGAACATCTTCTTAGATTTTATAAGGATTATTTGACAATTACGATCATCATCGACATGTCACTTCCAAAGTACACTCGATGAAAGATCAAGACTATAGAGACATACACACACTAAGATGATGTCTTATTGTCTTATTTAATTGTCATTCCTCATTATGTTGAGGAAACTTGCACATTGCAACCACATACATTATGTGTCCAATTGCAAGTACAATATCTGGATCATGAGTCCAATCCATTATATTCTACTGGTTATTATTGAGTATAACATTGAATGGATTTAATGAAGGATTATCTGAAATAAGAAATTTGCATAAGGGTATATATATATTATATATACATATTTTACTTTGATTTAGGAATTTTAAATCAAATTTGTCTTGCTATGTCTACTATGAAAGATTATTCCCTAATCATCTTTCAAAGTAAGAGATATACTTACCACTATATCTCAAGCAAGATCTGGGATCTCCTCTCTATCTTTATCACATCCCAATAATATGAGAACCTGTGACTCGAATAAAGAGAAGCGGGAACACATTCTGCCTTGCAAGTCCAACTTGCATTTCCCAATCCAGTCTTTAACACCCGGGCCCACCACCCCTAAGATGATGTTGACCCGTTGCTAATTGAACCAACCGTCAACAGGCTTAAAACTCACTATACGCAATCCAACATCGCCCCAATAATATGAGGACCCGATATTGGGGTCACTACGTATACGGCCTTACTCTTTCGAGAAGCAAAGAACCCGATCCAAATAATTGTATACAGGATCTGTCACTTCGGACAGGCGTCTCCTATATACAACTTTTGGCGACGAAATTCTTTGTCTTGACGGGAGACCATGAATGTCACTTATGTGATCCTCCACCTCATATTCAAATTGTAATTAATTATCATGAATCATATTCACATAATTAATTCTTCCAAGGGAAATACACATCTATTCTTAATAGAGTGTTTCATAGGATATAATTAATTTAATCACATTAAATCAATCATCAATCCTATTATCAATCAACAAACTTTGAATTCTTTACTTGAATAGTAGGTATAATCTCAAAGTACGTATTATTTCGAATTTTAATAATTAGAAATACACTTTGATTTCTCTGACATTATCCAATCCCTACCCGCTGTCATGGCCAGTACCGACGAGAGTGGGACGGACCACATACGTTGCAACCCGCTACCCCAACGATCTCCGACTAGACATCATATCCACCTCAAGAAAGGATAATGCCAGATAGATCATCATGTACTTTGAGATGCTCATCGGTCTTTCAACCGAAATTATACCATATAATATACATCAAAACATTTTTGATTATATTATAAGGAGATTTGCTAAACAAATCCCCAATCCTATTCAAGTAAGAGGTTTTACATGTAAAAGTTGTCCTACAACTATTGTAGGATGTCCTAGGATTTTGCATGAAAACAATGTTTGTTGATGATTTCAAAGTTAACCAATGATCAAGATCAACTATCTTATCATTATGGTTTAGTGGGATGTCATTCAAGGAATTGATTATCATCTTTAAATATTCCACAAATATTTATCAATAACCAATTTCAGAAAATTAACAATTAATTTTCATCAACATTTATTTGAATGACTATCACAAGGTTCATGATAAAAAATGTCAATTTCCAGCAGTGACCCCTCATCACTAAAATTAACTTATCTTGATCAATTTAAAACCAAAATTCGCAAAATTAGTGCCCTAAGATTGCCAACTTGATTTATAACAGAACCTCTGTGATATTTCACGCATTTCGAGGCGTAACAAAACCGTAATTAACAAATTAATCACGTTCTGTTCTGCAGTTCCCGCAACTGTGAATACATGCATATTCAAAAGGCCATATCATGAGCAAAGTATATCCAAATTTAGTAAACTCAAGTCCTATGGTTTTCTTGTTTAATGGGGAACAAAATCCAATTGAATATTTTGTGTTTAAACATATTAAACAGTGTCGAAAAAATCAATTAGACAGAGTTGCGAAAATTCAAATGCGCCAAAAATTTTTCGCGACCATTTCAAACCCAAGTCGCCTATGGTTCATGGATCATATCCAAAACCTTTTTCGACCTAAGGCTCTGATACCACTTGAAGGACATTGAGAATCCTCAAGCGCATCACGGAAGCGTGATGATCGTATCGAGTACGATCGGGGCAACTAGTCGTACTAGTCGCAAGGTGCAGCGGAATTTAAAATTTTTAAATCAAATGATGAAATCACATGATCACGAGAACACTTCTCGGATCGTTTCATCAATCCACAAAGTATAAGGAATACCTTTGAAGCGTGGTTGTGATCGTGAGATCCCAAACAAGAGATCCTCCTGTCTCAAGTCCGATCCACGAAGAACGCACTTGCGGGCACGATGATGAGTCGCGTCCCTCCCGCAATCCTCGATGAAGATCCAAGCAATAGATCCCCTGATTTCGTCAAGCGAAATCCGTCGTCTTCCTCTATAGCATGTAGCCACGAAGAAGAAGGAGATCCTCGAGTCGTCGAAGGCGAAGGCGAAAACTTCTCTCCTTTCTCAACAATGGTGGTCGGCCACCTTTTGGAGAGAGAGAGAGAGAGAGCACGAGAATGAGAGGGAGAGAGAGAGAAGTAGAGTAGGCGTCTACTTGGTGTGTCTTTCAAGGGCTAAGGCTACCCTTTTTATATATTAGTTTGGGATCCAATGGATCTCAATCCATGGCTCTCATGGATCCAACGGTCATTGTAATCCAATAGCCATCCAACGGCTATGATTGTTGTTGGTTAAAAACCAACAACATTAATTTATATTAAATTAAATATGTGTTGAATTATTATCAACAAAATTTAATTAATTTATCAAGAGATAATAAGTCAACAAATAAGAGGAGACAACAACCCCTCCTAAAATCAAGGAGGCGTCACCTATGACTAAGTCATAGGTGACGCCACCTATGATATTGGTGGTTTTGTCTCATTTTATTTATATTATTATTTCTTGATTATTTGCAATAATTTTATTGCAATAATATCCACCAAATTAATTCCAAATTAATTTGTGAATATTTCAATCATGCCATTGAAAAAAATGTGAATCATATTCACATCCTAAACTAATTTGTAAATTACATTTCCGATTAATTAACTAATGTGGATCCAATTCACATTAATAATTAACAAATGTTATTTATAATATTTCTCTCTCTCTGATATATTATAAATCTCATTTATAATATACGCAGATATTCTGGATATCACTATCCACGATCTGCTCATCCTTGATAATTAAATCCCATTTAATTGTCTTGGACAATCATTCTCTCAACATGAATCTTATTCATATTGTACTTGATAATTAAATCTCATTTAATCATCAAAACCTTATTGCTTGGATACTAAATTCATCACAGGAATTATTGTTGAACTCCTTCAAGAATAATGCGCCTTCTCCGCAGATACTTGAAGATAAGGACAGGGCGATTGTATTGTTCCACGTATAGTGATTTGGATGTTGAGATCTCATCTCAAATCCAGATCTAACGGACCTCTCATAGATGCTTGATTAAATCAAGTCCGTATACTTAATCTTCTCATTGCATCTGAATCACATTCAGATCAATGTCCAACATTTTGGACTAAGATCAAGTTACTTCTCTACTGAGAGGAGTCATTAAAATCCAGACCTGTTTCATCACTCCCTTGGACTGGAAGTGTCATGGTTATACAATCGTTTATGATCACATCACCCTCAGGTATTCCCAATACCTGCACATCCTGCATACTGGAAGACCAATGATCAACCTGAAGATGAAGATCTATTTTATACTGTCTTCTTCAGGGTTCGATCACCAAGTTTCTCAATCTTGGTCATTGGGATTTGGTATCGATCATATGCTTTCCCAAAGCATATATCACACCTTCAAATTCTTGTCATGCTTCCAAAGCACGACGACCATGCATGGAATTTGATCGGTCCCAATACCTCATGAGTGAGCTCATGTCTTCCGGTTCATAAGTGAACATGTATGATCCCTTTGAGAGATCGTATTACTCATATGCCCTTATATGCACACCAGCTCGCCGGTGTATAGACCTTGATTAGGTCATCAACCTAATGGTCTGCCAAATGTACACACTCAGACATATAGTAACACATCTGTCTCTAGTCAGAGGATGTGTGCCTATGCTGTGACAGTATTCAACATAGGACTTAGGTTATCTCAATCTCGCTAAGTCAACCCATTGACTTAACTAATCTGACACCTTCGAATCACTATTCCCATGCAGAGGACCTGCATCAAGAGGTCAGTCAGATATCAGCCTATGTGAGAAAGGATTGCCATCTCCTACTCAGGCTGGAGATCATCTCTTAATAATCATTTGACGGTGCTTGATGAGTCCTCTATCTAACCCATTAGATATTCATCCAAGCCCCAGCCTCTATGATTCATTTAATGAATCAACAGCTGTATGATCATTAAGATGGCCATGGTACATAACCCTAATTGTACAGAGGGACCTATTATGCAAATTATTTATTCTTCATTTCAGATCAGGGAATGATACGTGCAATAACATTTATTGCATAATGGCTCGCCGTGGGTTCGCATGTCCAACGATCTCCCACTAGCCCAAAGAGCCATTAATGGGCTAATCATTTAAACCCACACTCATGTGACAATCATAGGCTATTCTGAAAATAGCTAGGTAAGCTGATCAGTCACTCTGTTCCCGCGAGACTACGCCAAGTCCTTTTACGGCACTTGCATATCCCCAGTAACAGTGCTCGAATCTAATGCGAATGTTGCATCTAATGCGACCAATACTCAATCTTGTCAGTCATAGTATCCTTGATACTACAACTCAAAGAAATATTATTATAACCAATATGTAATTTCTATTATCCTTATCAGAATACCCTTATCCATGGAGATCTTTATCTCCTAAGGCATTCGCAGTTAAGACTTTTTAGATCTCCGTCTAAAAGTCTTAATTTCTTGAAGATAAGACTTAGAGATCACTATCTCTAAAGCCTTATCATCTTTGAAGATATTGTTATTACTACAATTAAGTGTTCTATCTCCATAGTAGGATTAGTAACAGTTTACTACTCCCACTGCATGGCAGATATCTGGCTTTTGTACACATCTAGCATACTTTCAGCTTCTCGTAACTGATGCACAAAAGGGCAACCAGTTTTTAGCATTCACTTCCTCAACTCTTTGAGGTGCTATCTCTTTAGATAGGTCAGTACCAAATCTTAAAGGTAAGAAAGCATTTCTTGGAATTTCCAGAAAATGGAACATGTCCAAGGTGTACTACAAATGTGACAGTCCCAATACCCTCTTTTCTTTGCTTCTGAACACCTTCAAAACTAAGATCTAAGATACATCTTTGAGATCATATCTCAAGGTATGGAATAACCAGATCACAAAACACTTATTATCATCCTTATATCATTCCAAATGATTAGGATATTATCTACATTTAGCATGATGAACATAATGGCACTCCCACTAAGCTTCACATGGTGTACTAAGATTATATCTGAAATTATAACATTTATAATTTCATCAAATCTTATGTTCCAACAACAAGAAGCTTATTTGAATCCAAAGATGGAGTTCTTTAGCTAGCACATCTTACATTTCTCAACCATGAAGCCCTAGGGCTACTTCATGTGAATATCCTCAAAGAGGTATTCATAGAGGAACACAATCTTGACTCACATCTTGAAGATGCCATAGTCAAATTGTGTAGCTAGGGTTAGCAATATTCTGATGGGTTTAAGCATGATCATTGAAAAGCAAGCCTCATCGCAATCGATGTCTTATCTTCGGTGTGTAGCTCATGGCTACGAACCGTGCTTTGAAGGTTTCTACCTTCTTATCAGGTTCCCTCTTTCTATTGAAGATCCATTTACACCTTAATGGGTCTAACCCTTATAGGTGGATCCTCGAGGGTCCATATACAACACTTGTATATGAAGTCTACCTTAGACCTTTATTGCTAATATCCATCTTTCCATGTTATGATCCTCAGGAGCTTCATCACATGAAGTCCGATCATTGTCAGACTTAACTGACACAAGGAATACATCCTCAAACTCATTTGAAGAGGTATTAGTGTTTCATCTTTAATTGTCCCTTTTAGTTTCCGATTTCTGGAGCCTCATTATTTTCTCAAGATTAAATGAGTTCCTATACTTCATTTTCATCTTGATTCTCAAGAGAGTCATCCTATAAGAATCATATTCTCAAAGATGAGATATTTTAAGAATCTCAAGGTCATAAAGTAGGTATCCAATACCATCCTTTATTTTCCTAATGAAGTAGCACTCTCAAGTGCTACATTCCAGCTTACATGCATGGAACCTTATTAAGGATATATATATTGTAGTCTCTACTACACATATATACCTAGAAACTAAGGGATAATTATGCTAAAATTTATCATTGATCAAATCATATCATACATGATCTAATTGTATCTTCCTACAACTCCATTGAGTTTAGGTGTGTCAGGAGGATTGAGATAGAAATGATATTCATATCTCCATAAGATATTCTTTGAATTCATCTAATAAGTACTTGCTACCTTGGTTAGATCGAATTCATTTAATCTTCCTTCAAACTTTGGTTCTAAACCAAAATTACGAAATCTTTGAACATTTCAAAGGTTTCTCAGGTGAAGAGAAGAAATCTCATATCATACATGATCATCAGTAGATATCACATACCCACAATGTTCACTATGATATAGATGATTCACATACATCAATATGTATGAGATCTCGAATACCTTGACATCTTACACCTTTCCAAAAAAAAGGTGTATTGGACATTTTACTTTGAATACAATATTCACAAGTATGTAAGATTTGAAATTTTAGACATTCTAAAGTTTCATATCTTACTAGTCTATTGATCTCATCAGCAGACATATGTCCAAAACTTGATGCTAAATCATTGTCAAATGATCTTTATCCTCCTATTGATCTTATATGGTTTAACTTTAAGTATTATAAATCTTAATGAACCATTCATTAAATTTCTAATTTAGTAGAGTCCACCAGATGCTAGATTATTATCTGAAATATATCCATCATAACTTTTTATGATAGGTTTATTCCATAATTCATGTTTATTTCCAACATTTAGAAACAAACAATGAGTGTATTCTAATATCTAGGTCATAGAGACATTCTCTAAGACTAAGGCTCTCCCACTGAAATTAAGAAGTATATCAATCCAACAGAGATTGTTGCAACAATTGCATCAATGTCTATGTGGATAACTATAAACCTTAAGATCAAATTTTTTCAGTCTTCTAAAACATGTGCAACACATTGCAAGTGTTGTTAGAAGATTGAGATACAATTATCAGACTTTATCTTATCAAATAAGCAAGTCAATTTCAATGATCAAATGTAGATATAGATTATTATGATGCACTATCTGAGTCCTTCTCTAAGGATTCTAGACAGACTTGATAGTCATACTATCAACACATCAAGTTATTGCAGTATAGGCATTCATCCAACTCTTTGGATGTCATATGGAAGTCACAGAAGTACAATCAACTCTTTGACTTTCCTTCTCACACGGGTCCGACCCATGCTTCCACTGTGCTCTCTTCATCTATAAACAACCATTGTTCAAGACAAAGAATCTCTTATGTTGAATTCAAAATATTTCAATACAAGAGGACTTAAATATTTATACATGCTTCATTAAATTCATACAATATGAATATTATGAAGCTTCATGAATGACTAGAGTATAGACAGTAGAATGATGACATTCATCGTATCTACATCCATCTAAACTCTTAGAGACTTAGGTTCAGGTAGGTATTCAAACATTTTGAATACATCATCTCTTTCGAGCCACCATTCTGCATAATGTAGAGAACCATGTCATTCATGATTAAATGTCTAGAGCACATATGCCAGAACATCTTCTTAGATTTTATAAGGATTATTTGACAATTACGATCATCATCGACATGTCACTTCCAAAGTACACTCGATGAAAGATCAAGACTATAGAGACATACACACACTAAGATGATGTCTTATTGTCTTATTTAATTGTCATTCCTCATTATGTTGAGGAAACTTGCACATTGCAACCACATACATTATGTATCCAATTGCAAGTACAATATCTGGATCATGAGTCCAATCCATGATATTTTACTGGTTATTATTGAGTATAACATTGAGTGGGTTTAATGAAGGATTATCTGAAATAAGAAATTTGCATAAGGGTATATATATTATATATACATATTTTACTTTGATTTAGGAATTTTAAATCAAATTTATCTTGCTATGTCTACTATGAAAGATTATTCCCTAATCGTCTTTCAAAGTAAGAGATATACTTACCACTATATCTCAAGCAAGATCTGGGATCTCCTCTCTATCTTTATCACATCCCAATAATATGAGAACCTGTGACTCGAATAAAGAGAAGCGGGAACACATTCCGCCTTGCAAGTCCAACTTGCATTTCCCAATTCAGTCTTTAACACCCGGGCCCACCACCCCTAAGATGATGTTGACCCGTTGCTAATTGAACCAACCGTCAACAGGCTTAAAACTCGCTATACGCAATCCAACATCGCCCCAATAATATGAGGACCCGATATTGGGGTCACTACGTATACGGCCTTACTCTTTCGAGAAGCAAAGAACCCGATCCAAATAATTGTATATAGGATCTGTCACTTCGGACAGGCGTCTCCTATATACAACTTTTAGCGACGAAATTCTTTGCCTTGAAGGGAGACCATGGATGTCACTTATGTGATCCTCCACCTCATATTCAAATTGTAATTAATTATCGTGAATCATATTCACATAATTAATTCTTCCCAGGGAAATACACATCTATTCTTAATAGAGTGTTTCATAGGATATAATTAATTTAATCACATTAAATCAATCATCAATCCTATTATCAATCAACAAACTTTGAATTCTTTACTTGAATAGTAGGTATAATCTCAAAGTACGTATTATTTCGAATTTTAATAATTAGAAATACACTTTGATTTCTCCGGCATTATCCAATCCCTACCCGCTGTCATGGCCAGTACCGACGAGAGTGGGACGGACCACATACGTTGCAACCCGCTACCCCAACGATCTCCGACTAGACATCATATCCACCTCAAGAAAGGATAATGCCAGATAGATCATCATGTACTTTGAGATGCTCATCGGTCTTTCAACCGAAATTATACCATATAATATACATCAAAACATTTTTGATTATATTATAAGGAGATTTGCTAAACAAATCCCCAATCCTATTCAAGCAAGAGGTTTTACATGTAAAAGTTGTCCTACAACTATTGTAGGATGTCCTAGGGTTTTGCATGAAAACAATGTTTGTTGATGATTTCAAAGTTAACCAATGATCAAGATCAACTATCTTATCATTATGGTTTAGTGGGATGTCATTCAAGGAATTGATTATCATCTTTAAATATTCCACAAATATTTATCAATAACCAATTTCAGAAAATTAACAATTAATTTTCATCAACATTTATTTGAATGACTATCACAAGGTTCATGATAAAAAATGTCAATTTCCAGCAGTGACCCCTCATCACTAAAATTAACTCATCTTGATCAATTTAAAACCAAAATTCGCAAAATTAGTGCCCTAAGATTGCCAACTTGATTTATAACAGAACCTATGTGATATTTCACGCATTTCGAGGCGTAACAAAACCGTAATTAACAAATTAATCACGTTCTGTTCTGCAGTTCCCGCAACTGTGAATACATGCATATTCAAAAGGCCATATCATGAGCAAAGTATATCCAAATTTAGTAAACTCAAGTCCTATGGTTTTCTTGTTTAATGGGGAACAAAATCCAATTGAATATTTTGTGTTTAAACATATTAAACAGTGTCGAAAAAATCAATTAGACAGAGTTGCGAAAATTCAAATGCGCCAAAAAATTTTCGCGACCATTTCAAACCCAAGTCGCCTATGGTTCATGGATCATATCCAAAACCTTTTTCGACCTAAGGCTCTGATACCACTTGAAGGACATTGAGAATCCTCAAGCGCATCACGGAAGCGTGATGATCGTATCGAGTACGATCGGGGAAACTAGTCGTACTAGTCGCAAGGTGCAGCGGAATTTAAAATTTTTAAATCAAATGACGAAATCACATGATCACGAGAACACTTCTCGGATCGTTTCATCAATCCACAAAGTATAAGGAATACCTTTGAAGCGTGGTTGTGATCGTGAGATCCCAAACAAGAGATCCTCCTGTCTCAAGTCCGATCCACGAAGAACGCACTTGCGGGCACGATGATGAGTCGCGTCCCTCCCGCAATCCTCGATGAAGATCCAAGCAATAGATCCCCTGATTTCGTCAAGCGAAATCCGTCATATTCCTCTATAGCATGTAGCCACGAAGAAGAAGGAGATCCTCGAGTCGTCGAAGGCGAAGGCGAAAACTTCTCTCCTTTCTCAACAATGGTGGTCGGCCACCTTTTGGAGAGAGAGAGAGAGAGAGCACGAGAATGAGAGGGAGAGAGAGAGAGAAGTAGAGTAGGCGTCTACTTGGTGTGTCTTTCAAGGGCTAAGGCTACCCTCTTTATATATTAGTTTGGGATCCAATGGATCTCAATACATGGCTCTCATGAATCCAACGGTCATTGTAATCCAATAGCCATCCAACGGCTATGATTGTTGTTGGTTAAAAACCAACAACATTAATTTATATTAAATTAAATATGTGTTGAATTATTATCAACAAAATTTAATTAATTTATCAAGAGATAATAAGTCAACAAATAAGAGGAGACAACAACCCCTCCTAAAATCAAGGAGGCGTCACCTATGACTAAGTCATAGGTGACGCCACCTATGATATTGGTGGTTTTGTCTCCTTTTATTTATATTATTATTTCTTGATTATTTGAAATAATTTTATTGCAATAATATCCACCAAATTAATTCCAAATTAATTTGTGAATATTTCAATCATGCCATTGAAAAAAATGTGAATCATATTCACATCCTAAACTAATTTGGAAATTACATTTCTAATTAATTAACTAATGTGGATCCAATCCACATTAATAATTAACAAATGTTATTTACAATATTTCTCTCTCTCTGATATATTATAAATCTTATTTATAATATACGCAGATATTCTGGATATCACTATCCACGATCTGCTCATCCTTGATAATTAAATCCCATTTAATTATCTTGGACAATCATTCTCTCAACATGAATCTTATTCATATTGTACTTGATAATTAAATCTCATTTAATCATCAAAACCTTCTTACTTGGATACTAAATTCATCACAGGAATTATTGTTGAACTCCTTCAAGAATAATGCGCCTTCTCCGCAGATACTTGGAGATAAGGACAGGGCGATTGTATTGTTCCACGTATAGTGATTTGGATGTTGAGATCTCATCTCAAATCCAGATCTAATGGACCTCTCATAGATGCTTGATTAAATCAAGTCCGTATACTCAATCTTCTCATTGCATCTGAATCACATTCAGATCAATGTCCAACATTTGGACTAAAATCAAGTTACTTCTCTACTGAGAGGAGTCACTAAAATCCAGACCTGTTTCATCACTCCCTCGGACTGGAAGTGTCATGGTTATACAATCGTTTATGATCACATCACTCTCAGGTATTCCCAATACCTGCACATCCTGCATACTGGAAGACCAATGATCAACCTGAAGATGAAGATCTATTTTATACGGTCTTCTTCAGGGTTCGATCACCAAGTTTCTCAATCTTGGTCATTGGGATTTGGCATCGATCATATGCTTTCCCAAAGCATATATCATACCTTCAAATTCTTGTCATGCTTCCAAAGCACGACGACCATGCATGGAATTTGATCGGTCCCAATACCTCATGAGTGAGCTCATGTCTTCCGGTTCATAAGTGAACTTGTATGATCCCTTTGAGAGATCGTATTACTCATATGCCCTTATATGCACACCAGCTCGCCGGTGTATAGACCTTGATTAGGTCATCAACCTAATGGTCTGCCAAATGTACACACTCAGACATACAGTAACACATTTGTCTCTAGTCAGAGGATGTGTGCCTATGCTGTGACAGTATTCAACATAGGACTTAGGTTATCTTGATCTCGCTAAGTCAACCCATTGACTTAACTAATCTGACACCTCCGAATCACTATTCCCATGCAGAGGACCTGCATCAAGAGGTCAGTCAGATATCAACCTATGTGAGAAAGGATTGCCATCTCCTACTCAGGCTGGAGATCATCTCTTAATAATCATTTGACGGTGCTTGATGAGTCCTCTATCTAACCCATTAGATATTCATCCATGCACCAGCCTCTATGATTCATTTAATGAATCAACAGCTGTATGATCATTAAGATGGCCATGGTACATAACCCTAATTGTACGGAGGGACCTATTATGCAAATTATTTATTCTTCATTTCAGATCAGGGAATGATACGTGCAATAACATTTATTGCATAATGGCTCGCCGTGGGTTCGTATGTCCAACAGATGAAACCCGAGACCATCTATTCTTCCTGTGTAGCTATTCTGTTGATACTTGGTCGCTTACACTTGCAGCTACGGGTCTACCAAGTCCAGCCACCCTCTCCCTCTCTGGTATTGTGGAGTGGATATCGAGCCTCACCGACTGCAAAGCCCGCGACACCTGGAGTGTTTTGTTAGCTGCTACGTCATGGGAACTATGGATGGAACGCAACCGCCGGTGGTCCTCCGGACGCTCTACAACTACCACTTATATTGCTACCTCCATTCTTACTAATACCAGACTCATACTGTATTAAAGATTGGCGTTGATTTTTGAGCTCTCAGCTGCCACCTAACTTATTCCTAACTTTTTTGGGGCACTCTCTGTAAAGCGCACATACCTGTGCTCTTTTGTAATGGTTTTACTGTAAACTGCAGCATTCTTAATGAAAATCTTTTTACCTATAAAAAAAAGAGACTATATCCGTTCTTTTGAGGAATAAAGAGAAAGAGGGGTAATGGAGTCTGGTAAAGAATGAGAGAGGTTTATTTTTTTTTATTTTTATTTCCTTGCAAGATAAGGTCCTCTCATCTCAATATAAGGGACTTATCTCCGGATAAGTTATCTCAACATAAAGTAGTTACATTATACTTACATCATTCATTATGTATCTGTATATAGTATTTATCAAATAAATATCACAAGAATGAGAGATAAAACCTCATTCAAATATCTTTATTAGTGTCGTTTCAAAAGTTCTAAGCAAGAAATATACTAACATATTAATGAGGGTTTAATAGATCTACCCCCGAGGGAGCTAACTTGGCTACCCGCACTCTTATTCCTTTATTAGTAAAGTATTTTCTTAAAACACCTGGAGGGGTTTGATCTACTAGATGACAATGTGTTATTCAAATTTCGTATGAAATTGATATTCCTAACCCATCCATCTATAATGGGTCGATTTCGATAATTTTGAGACCGTTAAAATTTGACACGTTTGATGTATGGGACATGAATCTCGAATTGAGTTGAAATTTGAATGAGAATATGGTGTTATATAGTGATCTAAATCCCCCCATGTGTTTTGATGTTTTCATTACTCTTTAATCAATAAATTTTTTTTTTGCTAAAGTAGAAGCCAACATGAAAGTTATGTGGTTGTGTTGCCATCATGATCATTTGACGTGCTAAAATAAAGTTTATACAAGGCGTACAATTATAAGTTTATTCATCTAGGGTGTATAATAATTCGAAATAACAAATAATGTCAACCAAATTCAAAAGTATCATGTACTTGTATATAATACCTAATATCTACCATAAATAAATTGAAAATTTGACACCCGTTAGGAGTGTTTTGTATTTATTTACCCAAGTTGATGCCCTCCTTGGTATCGACTCTTGATCGAGTACTCTTTATATTCTACATAATCCTCTTAGATCGTATATGAGTGCTTGACTTTGCATTCCATCACATGTGCTAAGAAATCGATCCAAAGATAATTGTTAGCAGAGGAGGCAAAATCACGAGACGATAGATTGAATATAATGATCCTTGATAATCATGTGATGAAGATGATGGAGTAGGAGATGATCTCTAGGTTAAACTGGAGGCATTCTATGGTAAGATATGAAAATGCGGCATATTCTGCATCATTCTACAAGTATGTATCATCATAGTTATGCTGATTTTATTGAAAACCTCGCATAAAAATCATAGTGACCATAACCATGACAGAAAAATCGCATGTTTCATTATGTACTTGAGTTCTCCATATCAACCTCCACCGTATGTGCATGATGTAGCTCCGCCATTTAACATTAAATCTTCTCCAACATTCATATTCAATGACCTAGTGAAGATATCAAATTTTTTCATGTTGTGGCCTTGGTGTTATTCATGAGGTTGTAGTTGCTAGTGCATATGTGTAGGATATGGATAGCAATCCATTGACTCAACGTAATCTAGACTTGGAGAAGGAATCATAATATAATGAACAAGTATATTCGTGTCTAACATGTGGTCCTTCAAATCTACATCTACTATCATGTTATTCACCCCACCATAATATGGCATTCCATTAAGAAATCTCTATTATTACATCATCATTTCTTCTTACACCTGATTTTGATTTGATTGGGTGGAGCTATCATTATTTTCACTTTTAAACCCTTTAGTAGGGTCTCGATGTCTAATTGATTTGACCATATATTCATTGATATATATATATATATATATATATATATATATATATATATATATATATATATATATATATGAGGTTAATGGGGCTGCCCCCTGGGGGTAGCCAACATGGCTGCTCCCGCGCCATTTTCGGTGCTTTTTTTTATTTTTTTTCAAAAAATGTCGCCATGTATATTCATCCCTATATCCCTCCTACATGCCATTCGAATTTCGTCGGAAACAGAGACTCCTACGACCTCCATCTAGACAATCATTTTTTAACGGTAACAGGATTTTTAAAATCGACACCATCAAGATGGAGGCCGTAGGAGTCTCCGTTTCTGACGAAATTCGAATGGCATGTAGGAGGGATATAGGGATGAATATACATGATTTATTTTTCAAAAAAAAATAAAAAAATGTCTGAAATATGGGGCGGGGCAGCCATGTTGGCTGCCCCCAGGGGGCAGCCCCATTAACTGGGGGCAGCCCCATTAAATCCTATATATATATATATATATATATATATATATATATATATATATATATATATATATATATGTTAACTTGTGGGGGCAACTCGTGTATTTGGATTTCGATTTCTTCCTTTGTCACTAGGTGAACTTGTCATCCATTGACTCGGGTAAGATATCTTCCTCTTCATCATCTCAGTATTGACTCTTGATGGGGTTTGTGTAGTCTTGCCCAGCATGCCACTTTTTAACATGTGTCATCTTCAGTTTGAGGTTATAAATGGATGTAGAAAAGATCATGCAACATATCTATTCCAAAGACTTTTCTCTTTTGGAGTGAATGAAGTTGAATGTGCTCTAATTACTCTAGCATCCTCCAATCGATATGATTTGTGACAATTAGAGATGAAAATGGATATATATATATAGAGAGAGAAGGGGGGGGTAATCCTATGAGATGGGCATTTGTGAGATGGTGAGATGGGTAATCTCAACTGCATGAAACCTGAGGAGATTTAGATCACCATATATCACCTTGCTGTCATTCAAAATTCAACCCAATTCGGGATTTCTATCCCCTCCATCAAGACTGCCAAATTTTAACGGTCTCAAAATTGCTGAAATTGACCCCTCCAGATGGAAATGTTAGGGGTGTTTTTTTACACGAAATTTGAAATAGACATTCCACTCATTATTCTATCTAAATCCCCTCTAGTTGCATATCGTGAATGATGGTAAAATGAGCGGTTGAGATTACCCATCTCACTATCTCACAAAAGTCACATCTCATAGGATCGCCGCTACACACACATATGTGTGTGTATATGTATGTGCGTACGTACGTATGTAGGTATCTGATCTATAATTATATCCATTTTATATAGATGTTAACATTTGTATTGTATTTTTATTTGCTCCAAAATAAATATGATCATGGATATCACTTTGAAATATTCATCTTCGTCTCTCTGTATTGATTTTAATATATAAATATGGGTGTATATTTTAGTTATAAGTGTGTGCAAGTAAACTTAGTGGTGTCATTCACCGTTGATATAGAGGTTATGAAATAAATATATTTAGTGTATTTTATTTTATGAGAAAATCATTAATGTATATACATTTTATTTGTATTTGATTCTTATTCATTTTATATCTGATTTCAACATGTTAATACTAACATAGAGTGCATAAGGATGTGACTATACTTATATTCATATCTTTTTCCAATCAAATTCATCTCTGGCGATAAAACCTTCATTATCATTTGTTCCAAGTTTAGAGCATCAAATGCATGAAGGATCCACCATTTAACTAAATCATGTGTAATTACTTTAAATCTTCATTATAAATTGATAATAATGTAAATTGTTATTATACATATTAGGGTGAGTATATAATGTTTGTTGATTGTAGTTATTATTCCAAATGAACCCTAAGACCCTTTAAAATATTTCACCCAGAAGATGATAGTAACAAGAGACATATAAATTGTTAATAGTAACAAAGAGGTTAAATAGCAACATAATATATATATAATGGTTACAATACATGTAACTGTAAATATATTAAATCAGGACATATTACAAAGAAATTATTGGGAGACGGGCAACAAGCTGCGCCGCCAATCCCTTTTGGATGTCAAATCTAATTCTTCGGAACACAACATCCATAGACCTGGGAACCATAACATTGCTATGCATAATTTTCTGGACCCTCTTAAGGAGTTCTACAGCTTTAGACACCAAGAACCCAAAGGTATGAAACCCGAATGAGATGAAGACATGTTGATTGTCAATACAAGCCTTCTCATGTTTAGTAACTTTGGCTGAGGCAGCTTTCTGTGCAGCATATCCCACAGTAAAATCACTTTTTATCAGAGCAACTAATAGAGACACTCCAGTTAAATCAACACATGCATGTTTTCCTCCAGCTCAACTAAAAATTAAAACATCTGCTGGTATGAGTGTGTATCTCCCTCGTGTGGATCAGACAAAAAATTCACAGGTGCTTCTTTATTTGACGCAACCCCAGCCTTCTTGAGAACATCATAGAAGACATCTCTAACAAGATCATGTCTATATTTAAAATCTGGGAGTTCACGACAATGAACGGCATGTTCCCCAAAGGAGTCTAGGCAAGATTTGTGGTATACCGGACATGCTTCATCTGCTGGGAATAGAGGAATCATAAAACGATATTTGAGAATAGTACGATACTCAATAGGTGACATATGCATTCCAAGACCATCAATACTAATAGCTAGAAGAAAATCTTGAGCATGGTCATATTACAAGCATCGAAAAATTGCCTTTTGTCTAGCTGTTATGTCAAATTCAACCTCAATTTCTTTGATAATTTTGCTAAAAAGGGAACTCGTCAAAGCATTCTGGGCTTTAGGGAGGACAGTATCATTGTTAGCAAAACATGTAAGACCTAAACATGGGAGTTTGACACGTAGACCCTCCAAGGCATCTAAAAAATCAGAATCAATATCACATACCCCACTGTCTCGTAAAATGTGGTCTTGAAGTACCCAAGATTGAGTTCTAGAGGCCACAAAAGCATATGAAGAAGCCTCAATAGTGGAGTGCAGGCCTAAGCCACCGAGCTTGATTGGTACGGATGCCACCCACCATTGAAGATCGCCAAAGAAAGGACCTCCACAAACCACAATGTCCTCAATAGCTCCACGCAGTCCTCTGTCAAAAAAAGCAGTGGCTTGCTCCATGCATGTGGGTTGACATGTCCTTAAGACAAACATGAGCTTGGCTGAACCCATACAAGATCATAGTAAAAGAAGTTCAGTCTGTAGGTCATCCAACTGGGGGAGTAATTGCATTAATTCAACAGCTCTGGTGGCTCTCCTCATAGCCAAGTCTTCAACAAATCCTTTGTCCATGCTCACTGCACCTCCAAGCAGTTTCACCCCTAGACGAGCCTTCCAATATTAGTAGGAAATAGCCCTTTGCAGATCTTCTGTCCATCACATGAAGGCCAGAAAAGCTCAGTTTTCTTGATATTCAGAACAATTCCCAACTCAAGGCCTCTGCTTGTAAAATGTCAAGCACCTTGGCTACCTCTAATATGTCCCCGATGATAGTCCCATCATCAAGATACCAAGCATGGAGAAGGAGTTTAGAATTGTCTCTGATCTCATGAATAAGTGGGTGCAATGCAAGAGAAAATAGAATGGACCGAGGGGATCACCTTGCTGCACTCCGATGGTCGACCAAATATGATTGTCTCCAATATATAGTCTGGCAGCCTGAGCATACATAAACTCCACCCATGAAGAAATAGATGGGCATCGCCTTCGAACTTCATAGAGCATCAAAGATCTATGTATCATGTTGAAAGCATTAGAAAAATCTACAGTAAGCATAGAGGTAGATCAATCACCATGAAGCTTGCTCAAAAGCCGATTTGTGTTGTGTAAAATGGCTTATGCTCCTTCAGATACACCAACCCCAAATTGAAAATCATTGAGACACTTAGACATTTCTTTGCCTACCCCTGTCATAGCAACCTTGGATACTAGGCGTCTCCAGTTAGTGCCCACTGCAATAGGGCATATGCCATTGCCAGGTTTGAGTAGTGGAGTAAGAGGTGAAGAGGCTACAAACTCAGCCAAACTCAAGGGGCATCTCCCGCATAGTTATAAGTTAACCACCATGGCGATCGCCCGTAAGAGATCAATGGCAATTGCAGACCCCTCCCCACAAAGGGCGTCTAAAAGTTGTTGAGCTCTCAAACCATCTCTGCCACATGATGTCCCTTTAGGAAAGGATTTGATATAATGTAAGATAACATTTGTATTAGCTGTAAGAGGAGTCTATGAAACCAAGATACCTGGCAAGGAAGGTAGCGGCTTATACGGATGTTTAGCCTCTAAATCTTTCATGGTATCTTCGTTATAAGGAGCCACTCCTGAAGAGCATAACACCCTTAAGGTTGCTGAAAAGTGTCCATCTGACACTTTACGAAGGCATTGCCTAATGTTGGAGTGTTGATTCTCTTCTAAGGAATTGTTCTGATTAAGGTCAGACGTCCATGGTGTACCACCTTTCAAAATATCATTCACTAGCTTGGTGAAACCATCTGCACTGCTTCATGTAGTCAGTGAGTTCAGAGTCGTTGTTGCAAAGACTTTCTGTTGCTAGATCTTCTATCCTGCCTATTCATAGGCCTGAAAACTTGTAGTATGCAATGAGGAAGAAGTAATAATCTCACCCAAGCGGATATGGATCCCGACCCTGCGATAACTTGGTGCAAAGCTGTCTTCAGAGCTTGGGAGAAAGCTAGACGGCAACTGGGAGGGATACTCTTAACTGTGGTGATAGGAGCTTTGAAAATACGATCAAGCAGTAAAGCATCGATAACTAACCCGTCAGTGACAGCAGGTATGATAGGTAGAAGAGGTTTCAAGATGCCAATAATGTGCCCTTGAGTCGCTCATGTGTCATCTGTAACCTGAACAAGACCGTCATCATGGTGGCAAGCTCGAGTCACCGCTTGAATCTTCATGCACCTCCCGCACATCCACTGATCAAGGGTCCTCAAGGTCCATTATAAAGCAAGATATAGATCAAGATCATTCTTGATGGCATCTCGCAAAACAGAAGCACGCTCATCACTGGAGAGATGCACCCTTTTGATATAGGAGATTAAGCGTATAAAACCTTTACTTCCTTCTCTACCATCCGGGCAACAATGAAAATTCCAAAAAGGACACATTAAGCCACCGGTAATCGTCTCAAGAGGAGAAGGAGGCACCGTCAAGGAGACGTCGTTGTTCGTCAGGCTACGTGGTGGTGGAGAAATTGTTCGTGCTATAGGAGCCAAACAATCTAAGCAAATATAGTGTAGAATGGATCGATGATTTAGATGGTGCGGTGGCCTCTGGAAGAGGCCAAGAGAGAAGATCTGTGGGAGAGAGGGGTTGCAGGGGTCGATGCAAAGTAGGGAAAGGAAGAGGAATGAAGGGGAAGGGTTGTGTAGTGGGTCGGGAAAAGATGCAATAGGGAGGGAAAGGGCTTAGGGATATAGGGGTCGGTGGAAGGGAGGGGAAGGGGTAGGGCTGCAGGGGTAGAGGGTTGCGCAGGGGTCGGTGGAAGGGAGGGGGAGGGTTATGGCTGCAGGGTTGGAGGGCTGCACAGGGAGGGAGGGCGGGGGCGGGGCGGGAGGGAGGGCTACAGGTGGGAGGGAGGGTTGTGGGATGGGGGCGCAGGGGGGTCGGGGGCACGGGGAGGTCGGAGGGGGTCGGGGCTGAGGGGGCGGGGGCGCAGGGGGGTCGGGGCAGGGGTGTCAGGGCGCAGGGGGGATCAGAGGGGGTGCAGGGGGGTCGAGGCGCAGGGGGTCGGGGATGGTCTGGGTCAGAGGGGGTCGGGGTAGGGGGTCGGGCGCAGGGGGTCTTGACTTCAACAACTTCTCTGCCACAACTTGGACAATTGTCGAGGTTGTGCTAGTAATGACATGTTGGATTAAATAATACATTGAAGAAATAATTTAATATTTTTATAATAAATTGATAAAGATACGTTTCGATAACGTAATATATGAGATGGTATACATAGTTGCACACAGACCCGACGAAGATGGTGGGATAAACATTCACCCAACATTTGTCAATGATGCTCGGACACAATATAAACATTTTTCCAGCACTTTATTTCACATTCTCCCTCATCATCGTGTGAATTCATATATCACCATCATGGTTGGCATTTTTCCTCATTGTACATTATCCTCGAGATAAATCAACCATTCTATGATTTTTATTGCATGAATAATATTATCCTTGAATTCACATTGTTGAAAAATTTTCTACCTTTTGGACCTTGGGCCTATGAAATATGTTCATTTTAAAGCACTCCCTTGAACAATACATTTTCTTCAACACCTCTTTGTTTTGTTGCATGCTTTACACTATTGTTAAATTAGTTGCAAATATGATGATTTCAGACCTTACGATGTCACCTTTGCAGTTCCTCCTCATGGACAATAAGACTCTAGAAGGGTTGCAGATAAATATCCATACATGATCAACCACAATCATGATGATCTTCCTCTTCCAAAAATCATTGTGTGCAAGCCAATAAAATGTGTAGCATGCGAGCTCTGGAAAATCCTTTGCTTCTTGGAAAACATTATCATTTCAGATGTTTTGATGAAGTTATTATCGTTGTCAATCACCGCCTACTTGTGTTGTCATGGTCGACCTCTTTAATGACATATTTCAATAGCTGAGTTTATAATTGTAACTCTTAATATACTCGTATGCATCCATCTCTTAATATACTCGTATGCATCCATTGACATGATAAACATTGTCTACCCTTCATAATATGCAAGGGATCTTGCGATTTGCTTGTTTTTATAGCTCGCCTGACCATTGTACATAAAGGTCTCCCACATTCAGACTATTCATCATTAACTCGATGGTATATTCATCAACCACTGCCTTCTCCATGTAGAAATTATTTGTTCATTATCTATACGGGTTGGAGCTTCACATCTCCTGCTACAACAATCTCATCAATTATGTAGTGCAAAAATAGGTCCCCTTCAAGGAACAACTTGGCGACAATCCTCTGACTTATTCCTTGACATTTCCAACTCCTTCAACGTCTTTTGATTCAGATCTTCTCCCAAATATAGTGAAGGGAGCTAGTCTTTCTAACGAATGGTCGGAGTGCTTTATTGTTTTGCTTTTCATTAGTGGTGTCTCAGCTGCTTCAGATCTTTTGTCACTGTCACTTCTACCTCCATCAGTGAATCTTACATTCCCATCAATAGGCCTAAGATCACCATGATCAATATATTTGTGTCTCTTGTGCTCAGTCCTTGCACAGTCCAACGGTGACATCTTATACACATTATTTTCTGCTACGATTTTGAATGTCAACTTGATATGGGAAATCCTCATCTAGGGTAGAAGATAAAAGAGGTTGGGGAGCTTGCACCAAGGTGCATGTAACCTTACATGCACCGGTGCCATAAACGTCCATTTTTTTATTTTTTTGAAATGAAATTATGTGGGATTTAGATCATCATAGATCACCATGTTGTCATTAAAAATTCAACTTAATTCGAGACTCCTAAGCCATCCATCAAGACTGTGAAATTTTAATGGTCTCAGAATTTCTGAAATTTAGTCGTCTAGATGAACATGTTAGGAACGCCTATTTTCCACGAAATTTGAAACACGCATTCAACTAATGATTCTAAGTAGATCCTCCAAGGTTTCGTTTCAAAAATATGGACGTTTATGGCACCGGTGCATGTAAGGTTACATGCACCTTGGTGCAAGCTCCCCAACCTCAAGATAAAATATTGAATTCTCTCAAACACAAATTCATTGAAACACTTTTCTCTGTTGACCCTTTCATTCCTCTTATGAGTATGCAATTCATTTCAGTATTAACCTCTTTGGGACAACTGAAATATTTGCTCATGTTTTTGTAGCAATCAACAAGATGTGGTTCAAGTATGATGATCCCTATTTTTTGATTATCTTTTCAAAAAATTGCATGAACTAATCTTATGAAAAACAAGGGGGTAAGAACAAGTACTATCGAACCGACGAGCCTTCAAGATCACCACAAAGTATAAAAATGCCTTAAAATTAATCATGAACTCTCGCATCATATTTTGGGTGAGATGTGGGAATGGAGGAAGCTATCGATTGTCGGACCAATTTCAAATAAAAAAAGATGGGACTGTACAAGATTGTGTGAAATGAACAATGCATCAACAATATGGGCGATGTATTATTGATTTGTCATTGATGTCTATTCCACGCGTGAGAAAAAGTATAAATGGTGGAATTGAAATTAGTTGCTTATCGATATTGACATATCAAAGATAAATCATGGACATATTGTAATGTTTAAGGCCATGAATAAAAGCGAGATAAGGACGATTATTAATATCCTTTGTTTCTTTGCACGGGGGAGAGGTGGGACAACAATCTATCTATTTATCTATTACATATATTAAGCGGGGAAGAAATCCCTGTCCGTTAGTTTCCTCCACTAATACATCTCAATATGCTCAAATATTTTTTCTCAAATTCCCATCATGCCCCGTGCACCCTATTCCAAATTACCATCATATCCTTATATGTGTATTTCATATCCCCTTGTGTCCTGCCATGCATGCCTATTACATGTTGCCTTCAGTTCGGCCCATGCAGAGCTCGTGACATGTAGGGGTTCCTGTAATGCTAATACTGACGTAATCTCGTTGTTGCCTCCACCATGCAACAAATCCCTTCAATTTTTCCTTCAATTTTTCCCTTCAACTGTTCCAGCAGAAAACTGTCGAACACCAACTTGTCACGTCCTCTCGAAGAATAACAACTCCTCTCCAACCACCGACGACTTCGAGCACGATATTATCAGGTCACCGGTGACGTCTAGCACGACAACTTCAGGTATGCTTACAACCTTGATATTGCACCCTCCCATCGACCATCCGGTTTGACACCTACTTGCACGATACCATTGCAACCCGACTATGAGAATAGGAGCTCCTCTCCAACTACGTCAACACTCCTGATCGAGAACATAAACATAGAAGTCTGTCTCTCCATGGACAACTCCAAAACCTCTGATTCCCGACCTTGTCGTGCTTTCGATTCCAACAACGTCGAAGTTATATTTACTGTCTTTGTCTTGCACATATATGAGAATCGAGGTGTTGAGTGCAAATAGGGAAAAAAATATCTGAGTAGGCACTCTCCTGCACAAACAACATCTTACAGTTGTTTACAGTTGCAGTTGATTGCATCTATACTCAATGTCGCATTTAATCCAGACATATTCAAACCTTGGCATTGTTATTCACTCATTTCTGAATCTTTAACCTTCTATTTATTGTGAGTGAAGTTGCATTGTCATCATAAATGCCTGTATTTTTTTTAATAAATAACAAATTTTTGTATTTATGTATAAGCAGAAGATTATATTTTCCATCATTTTTCTATTGAAGTATTAATTTACATAAATCTACATAAAAATATGTGGACCTTTTAAAAAATATATTTATATTTTGAGATAAATTTCATAATGAACAGAAATAAGACATGGAATTGGGAAATTCTCATGATGGAGGGAGAACATGCTCACCATTGTTCTTCATATCAAGTAATTGATTTTTGGAATAATATAAGTAACGGAATCAAATTATAGATAACTTATTGTATTTTTTTGGCAATAAAGCATAACTTTCATCAATCAAATGGTAAATAGAAATAATTTATTTCTAATCTAAATATGTATAAAGATATTATTAATATAAAATATTTTCCCTTTTCATGATAATTATATGCATATTCCTGTTTATTTTTGGATGAATATTGTTGAGCGTATAATCGGTTATCTTAAATATGTCTCGTTGTAATACAAGCAATTACTGTCGATCAGAACTGAGCAAGTATCTCCGTGAGGAGTGGCTCGACTAAAATCTCCTGGATAAGTCCTAGTTGAACTCATGGACAATATTGATTAAGTTATCTAATTAGGACATAAATATGTGAATCAAATTACTATAAGATGATGCCTTGATCAAGTGTGAAAAATATGTATGCATGGTTTTTATGCAAATATAGTATGTGCTACAAAATGAGAATGAAGCACAAATAAATGCAATGAAAAACACAAAACATAAACTCACAATTAAAGCTCTTGAATTATTGATTTAACAATTGAAATTATTAAGCTAAATTGATCCAAAGATACAATCAATTAAGGCTTCGTGTCAATCCATCCATCATTCAATTCAATAAATTGATCAATCAATCACTTCACACATTAAAGCTCCTTAAATTTAGTTCTAATTCATGAATTAATGATCAAGATAAATCAAGCAAGGTTCTTGATTAATTAAAATAATTTTAAAGCAAATCAAGGCCTAATTAAGCAACAAAGTCTATGAACAAGCAAGTTTGACTTAATTAATCATGTTTAAACGTATGTAATCTTCTCTGAAATTTACTTCATTTACAAAAGAGCATATCAGATAATTAAATGTATCACATGAGATATCATCAAAAGACCTTTAAAACAAGAATAGTTTCATTGTATTAGGGCAACATATGCACAAGATACTAAACACTTAAGTCAGGGGCATAACTGCAATAAAAACTAATTAAAAGCATCATGGAATAGTCCAAAACCAGACCAAAGTGTTATTTACAAAATTTGTTGGGATATGGAATGTAAACTACCCCGTGAAAGGGGTATAAATGCATTTCATAGAAGGCAGTGGGGCTTATCTTCAATTTTCCCAGGGGGCACGAGCTCCGCACGCACTATCTAGATATTCTTCTTCAAAACTTGAGTCCAGACACTGCAAAATTCCCTCTCATGTGAGTCGGGACATGAGGAGGTTAGGCTCGATGCACGAGGTAGCTTCAGGCAACGTGGCATGCGATGTGGAATTCATATCAACAAAAATCGCATGTTGGAATATGTGGCAAATTTTAACTTGGTATGTGTACCAAGGTCGAACTCAGGGAACGATATTCTTTAGTTTCATGGTTTTAAATTAATATATAATTAACTATTTGTAAAGATAATGTCTATGTCAGAAAATAAAGCAAATGCAGACGAGGATGCAATCACATAAATGATAATGTAAAAGTAGATATATACGATACAAAGAAAGAGAAAGAGAAACTCTGTGATTATAAATTTATTTCTCCCCAAAATATAATTAAGTAAATACATGAATTAATCATAGATCAGATTAAACTTGCATGTGATCAAGTCATTTATAGTCAAATATGATCACAATAGAATAATACCCAGAATTCACGCAATTAAATAAATACTCGAAGGATAATTTTAAGCAATAAGAATTAGGAAATTAATATTTCAATCTTCTTAAATACGACCTTTATAGAAATAGATCGAGTATCTCCGTGTGTAACTGCATAAATATGTCAACTCAAAGAAACTTAGATAAATTTAATCCTCATATAAGACTTTAATTTCAATAAGCCTGATTTTGTCCTCAAATGGTATAATGAAGTATAGCATGAAAATAGCTTCAAAATGCCATATTATATGTAAAAACTGGATAAAAATTGAGTAAGTTCTGCTTAAAAGAGTTTTGGGGACTAAAATGCAAACAAAATAAGAAATTTTTATAACAAATTAGCCCTATTAGAGATTTTGCTATTATGGGAACCCATGGGGACTCCACTGTAAATTTTCTAGTCGGGTGTGTGCTCTATGCGTTAGGAGGGCCTGAATGTAATTTGCAGGAGGTGGAAGGGTCCTGCTGTAATTACTCCCCGCCCACATGCCTCCTGCACGTGAGGGCTAGGCACGGTGGGAGGCTTGGTGGCGAGCAGGCACGTGGCAAAATGCAATAACTCTGGAGGAGACTCGGGCATCCCAAGCCTAGAGGCGAGGATGAAGGCTCAGTGGGGAATCTAGACCGTTAAATCTTGTGTGATCAATGGTCCAAACACATCATGACAATGGATGGTTGATGAAGCATTATGGGAATGATCGAAGGGTGCTGGAAGTGCGTTCTTTGATCGTAGGAAGAAGATCCAACGAAGCATGTGCTTCGTCAACCTCCACAAGTGGTGGCGAAGAGGCTGAGCTCTAACGAGCTGATCCAAGGACCACTGTGGTAGTGAGGGTCGGTTGAGAGACCTAGAAGCTCGAGAAGTCTTCGACGAAGGGGTTGGAGATGTCACGAAGCGGCGACAAGGCGAGGGGCAGCATGGCGATGCTCGGTATAGGAGGCGATAGAGAAGATCAGAGCTTCGTTCGTTCCTCCGGTCAGTGAAGCGAGAGGGATCCCTTAGAGTCAGGTGACAAAAGCAACACGAGGGAGGTGGAGTGGAGGCATGGAGTCATGCGAGGAAGATGAAGGCCTAAGCTCGATGCAAGACCTGAAGGCAGAGCGGAGCGAGGGAGGTTGTAGAGGAATGGAGATGCGTAGGGGATGTGACAGCAAAGATCAGGGTGGTGAGGCGGAGATAATGGCGTGCCTAGATGGACAAAGGTATTGTGAAGGGTGAGATAAAAATGAAAGAAATGAAAAAAGGACTGAGATTGGGGGACTAGCTGGAGTAGCGGAGGATAGCATTGGGCGTAGCTGACGATCGAGGTGAACCAAAGAGGAATGACTGACGATCTCCTACCACCCTGGTAAGGGGAACGTCGTAGCAGATGCCCTTAGCAGAAGAACTTATTCACCTGGGTTGGTGAGTACTATCCACTTCTGGGGTTTACTATCAACGTTAAGTGAATGGAAACCATTTTATAATAGTGTTGATACTATAACTATTCCTCATCAATACAAACCAGAGATCTGGGATAAAATAAAGAAAGGACAGGAGGATGATCCAGTCCTTAAAGACTTGAAACAACAACTTGAGAAGTATGAGATAGAGGGATTCCAGATACAAGATGGGTTACTGTATAACCATCACAGAGTTTGTGTACCAAACACACCCGAACTAAGGAAAGACATCTTACAAGAAGCGCACTGCTCAAGATTATCTATTCATCCAGGAATTACAAAGATGTATAAGGATCTTCATTCATACTTTTGGTGGCCAGGAATGAAGAAAGATGTTGTTAAGTTTGTGAATTCATGTTTCACTTGCTAGCAGGTAAAGGCTTCACACCAAAAGCCACCGGGATTATTGCAACCCCTCCCTATACCTGAATGGAAATGGGAAAGCATTTCCATGGACTTCGTTACTGGCTTACCTCAGACGACTGGTAATAAAGATAGTATCTGGGTTATAATAGATCTTCTGACAAAGGTATCATACTTTATTTCGATAAGCTTATCTTTCACTCCAGACCAGCTTGCTGAGTTATATATTACGCATGTGATTCGCCTCCATGGTATCCCGAAGGAAGTAGTTTCTGATCGAGATTCACGATTCACCTCATACTATTGGGAGAACTTCATGAAAGCTTTAGGTACACAACTATGCTTGAGTACAACATATCATCCACAAACAGATGGTCAGTCAGAACGTACGATTCAGACACTAGAGGATATGCTACGAGCATGTGCTTTAGAATGGAAGGGATTGTGGATTAAACATTTGCCTCTTGCAGAATTCACCTACAATAATAGTTACCATACAAGTACTGGCATGGCACCATTTGAAGCACTATATGGACAAAGGTGTACTACTCCTTTGTGTTGGCAAGAGGTCGGAATAAAGAATCTTTATGATTTAGATAGACTTCAGGAGACACGGGAAGCTGTAGAACTTGCTAGAAAAAGACTATTAACTGCCCAGAGTCTCCAGAAAAGTTATAGTGATACCAGGCGAAGAGACCTTAAATTTGAGGTAGGTGACTTTGTATTTCTCAAAGTATCACCAATGAAGGGAATTCAAAGGTTTGGTGTGCATGGGAAGTTAGCACCCAGGTCCGTGGGTCCCTTTGAAATTATTCAACGGATTGGAAAAGTTGCCTATAGACTTGCGCTTCCTCCACATCTTTCGACAATACATGATGTATTTCATGTATCAAATCTGAGAAAGTACATTAGGGATCCAGAGCATAAGATAAGTTATGATGAATTATATGTTGAGCCAGACTTGACATACCAAGAGATACCTGTGCAAATACTTGAAAGGGATATCAAGAAGTTGAGAAACAAAGAGGTGCCTCTAGTTAAGTAATGTGGCGGAACCAAGAGTTTGAAGAAGCCACATGGGAACCTGAGGCAGAAATGAGAGAGAAATACCCCTACTTGTTTGAGTAATAACACTTTGTATTGTATATCTTCTTTATGAATGAAATGGCATTCATTCTCTTTAAGGTTATTATGGTTTCAATCCTCTTTAAGGTTGTTATGCCTGCATTTCTAGTCTCGAGGACGAGACTTTCTTTAAGGTTGTTATAATTATAAAGCCTTGAGCTTGGCATATCTCGGATCCTATATAATAAGATACGGCTCTTCAAGAGAAAACCAACGAAATTTGTTTCGGGTGAATCGGACTTTGTTTCGAATTGTTATGATTTTCGGAAGAAAGAGAAGTAAGGAAGGCTAAGATGTCATTAACCCATAATGACTGTCATTAAGACTAATTAAACATGATTAAAGAAACTAATGATGGATTGAAAATTGCTAATGATTATTAGTAAACACTAATCAATAGTTAGCAAAAGATAAGTGTAAGCCGCGAAAGTTAAATCATGATTAGTGAAAGTTAATCACAATTAGTGTTAATTAAGCGTCATTAGCGAATCTAGAATCATCTTGAATGTTCTAACTTAAGCCCCAAGTTAGGGATAAGTTTTGGCTAAAACCATGTGCCAAAACCATGGACCGCTAAACCATGGTTAAGATCTAAACCATGGTTTTCTAACCATGGTTAGTGGTTTTCTGGGGCCTATAGATAGACACCCCCTACCCATTCATTCTCTACGACTTCCACTACCACCATCACCCCAAGGGCTAGGGTCAAGAGGTCGGGAGGAGGAGTGGGAGGCGAGGGAGGAACGCTAGCGAAGCGCTACCGGGAGAACGAGGAGGAGAAAGGTATGATCCTCTCTTAGTTTGCTTTGTAAGCTAGGTTTTCAATTCATCCTCTAGGTCTTCCAAGTTTTGGTTTTGATTCGTCTTTCTTTCCGATTCATTTTCCTGTTGTGGTTCGAGGAGAAATCTGTGTAACACCCTACTTAGGTGCGGGCGGCTATGCACGTCAGTGACCCTGTAATTCGTTACACGTTCACTCATCTAAGACGCGTGGTGTCTACCGATTCTCCATCGTTTATGTTTCTATTCTTCGTATTATGCTTTTATAGTTATTTTTGATGGAGAAATCTGTGTAATATCCTACTTAGGTGTGGGCGGCTATGCACGTCAGTGACCCTGTGATTCGTCACACGTTCACTCACCTAAGATGTGTGGTGTCTACCGATTCTTCATCTCTTGTTGTTGAGTATATTCTTTCAGCTGCGTTGTTATTTTCCTCTCGATTGATTTTATAGAGGAAACTCTTTTCGCTTTTGTTTTGAAATATGTCCCGATATAAGGGGAAACTCTGCCGAAATTTTCCGAGAAAAATGTCCCGATATAAGGGGAAACTCTGCCGAAATTTTCCGAGAAATATGTCCTGATATAAGGGGAAACTCTGCCGAAATTTTAAGAGAAAATATGTTCTTGACGTTCTTCGTGTTCTTCGCGTTCTTCGTATTCTTCGTTCGCTCTTCACGTTCTTGACATGTTCTTAGCGTTTTGATACGAAAATAAAATTCGATCTTTTCAGGAGCCTTAAAATAGCCTTTCTAAAAACGAAACACGGTAAATCCTTGCATACACGAGAGAGAGCTTGATTAGGTAACGAATTCCTTCATTTTGTTGTTGGGTTTTCATACGAAATTATTGACATTCTTGATTTTGTGTTCTTTGCTACGAAGAACCCTAATTTGGCTATTTTTGAAAAAGTCTGAAAAGTTGCTTTGTGATTCCCACTAAAATAAGGTTTAAGCATCAAATTGATGCGGTGGCTTTGAAAGTTAGGGTTTGGGAATTAAAATAGGCATAAATACGAGTATATATGCATATGAATAATATATATGTGAGTCTATACTAAGTATTGCGGATTATGCAAATCAAAGACTTAACGGAAGAATTACATCATGGGAATTGATGTGTTTTGAGTTGGATCCTGAAAAGGATCGTGTGTCACGTTAAGGATGATTGGGAGTAGAAATACAGGTCGGGCATGCAACTTGTAGGTTTGTCAGAAGGAACCCGTATTGGCATTTCCCTACCTAGGTGGTACACAGTTGCCCTGTTATGATAAGTACGCACGAAATGAATGTTTTTGCAACGCGTGGTACCGAGAGCCAATATATTCGGGTTGGAACGACGGAAGATGTGGTCATGCCATGTGGAGGCACGGGTGGTTCAATAGCGGCTGGGTCACGATAATATGTTTTTAAAGCCGCTAAGTTATATGATTAAATGTTAGCCTGAGGTTTTAAGCAACCAAGTCCTTGAGGACGGTGTGCTCATTTGTTTTCCAGGCTGAGGGTTTGAGACCCTGTTTAATAAAAGAAAAGGAAAATTATCAGGGTAGTATTGGAGGATTGGTTGAGGCGACGTGCGGCATCATAAGCTTACCAAGATCAACACAATCTCCAATCTCGGAGTGTCCACAGCTTCGGAGTCCAAGAATGGTGGGGTTCCCCTGGACTAATCCCTGATGTGGAGTAGAAAGGAATAGGACTTAAATTAATGAGAAAGAATAAAATTTTTGTGATATCAAGTTTTGAAAAATTACACAATTTATTTGCTTTTCTCTTCTTCGTTACTTAGCATTCGCTAATTTTTATCCTATGATTCATGGAAACGCAACATGTATTAGTGAGCCATCGCAAGGACTTTAAAAATTCATCCAGCTTACATACTAAACATCCAGTCAGCCACATTAGCTTTTCTTTTTTAAGGTAGTTAGTAATCTTTTGTATATTTTCCTTTCAAGCTGATGTACATGTAAATGTTTATAGTGGGACAGTGCATCATCTGAACTTTATTTTGTGAATGGAAAAGTGTTGAAATACTTTCTTCTGAGTATTTTCTTATTTGCAGTCTATTTCTTAATGTTAGTTGTGATTGCTGAATAAATTATTGCTGAGTAACCAGATCCGGATATGGGAGGATCCGACGGCCTGGGAAACAGGGTCACGACATAAGCCTCCTGGATTCATCGCTCTAAGAATTCCGGCGAGGAGAGAGCACTGAGCTGAGCAGCTTTGTGGAACTGCTACACAACCGAGAAGATGGCCACAAATCTCACCGAAACACCTGCCTCGTTGTCGTTTGATCGAACTTTGATGTCCGCTATCTTCAAAGAGGAGGATCGAGCTAGTGGGGAGGGTGTTCTGCAAGTAGAGGATCGGATGGCTGGTGAGAAGTGAGCACATGCTTCGTTGGATCATAATCCAATGGTGCCTTCTCTTCATGCTCCTTCGTGAGCGATGGAGGAAGGGTGGGACTCCAGTCAGCTTCCTCGAGCTCCACCACAGTCCCACAGGAGATCTGATGGTTAGATGAGTTCTAGGGGGGCCTGGTGAGGTTCCTGGAGGAGCTACATAGGTCTGGTTGGAAGGTGGAGACAACCTAGAAGATGGCAGAGATCAAAGGTACACGATAGAGAGGCGGTCTTGATGTCGACATGGAAGATCGTGTGTGAAGTGAGTCGCATGGAGGCAGAGCTGAAGCTCTCAGTCCTCATTTAATAGCTCCGACAAAGAGATCTCGAGCCTTGCAGCTCGGAGGAGCTACTACACGGCCAGGTTTGAAGAGGCCACGGATCGCACCTCCTTCTCCTCATCTTCGCTTGGAGAGGAACTCACGTTTGTTGTTGTCACCAGAGCGGAGTTTCTAGGCTGTAAGAAGAAGGGTGGGGTAGTGGATGGCATTTTAGGAAAGGTCATTGGAGATTTTATAGGGACTTGGTCAACGATGTAACAATGATGAGAAGCGGAAGTGAAGGGCTGGCAAGGATCTCCGTTGAGCAGGGGTTACATGAATGTTGAAATCATGGAGAATGAAGGTGTAAAGGAATCCAAGGGAGAAGTACATGGGTTCACGAGGTGAAGGCATAATGGCCGAGTGAAGGGGCAGTTGACTTGGGTCAAAGGGGGTGAATGGTGATTGGTTGCATGGCTGACGTGCTGGAGAGAGAAGGAGAGGTGGGGTACTGAAGTGGGCGAGTAGTTGGGCGCCATGTGGCATGGACTGACGACCAACTGGTTGACCAAGGAAGAAAAAACAAAAAAAGAGAAATAAAATAGAAAAAACTTCAAACAAAAAAAGTGGTCAACATAAAAATTGTGGTCTCAATGAGATCTACAACTTTTATGAAGAACCAAAAATCAAAATAAATCATATGTAAAAAAATGTATTTTTTGTATCAGGATTAATTACCAATTAATACCTTATATTTTATGTTGTAATTCTAATTAGATTCTAATTAGTGGATCAATATATATATACACACATAATATATACAAATTAATCTAGATTTTATGAGTTTTTAATAGGTTAGAAAATTGTGGAACAAAGTTAAATAAGATGTTGTATGTACAAAATATACATACTCAGATTCTTTTCTTTGTATTATATGATTTTTTAGCTTTTGATTTTTTTTATACCAAGTTAGTTAACAACTCAAGGAAAGTAATAGAAGAAGAATTAAGATAAAAAGGTAATGTTGTACACATAAAATAATAATATCAAGTTAGGAAAAACCAGGGTTATTTATTTATTAAATTTATCTATGCATTATTAATAAATATGTATTAGGAGATTTGATTAGTGAATTAACAAGAGAATTTTGTTAAGATAGCCATATAGAGTAGATGAATCATGGATTCATCACTCAGCCGTCAGATCATATCGGAGAAATCTAATCCAACGACATTTTTAGCTCATTGATCTTCCCTCTCCTCTGTGCACGATGAAGCTCTGGTGTGATCCCGTTGCCTCCTTCGCAAAGATCTGGGGTGATGGATGGTTGTAGAATCTCCTTGGAGGCTTAGCAAAGGAGCTTGGAGGGTTTGAGGCATGTGAAGCTATCTGAGATGATCGGTCGATGCAGCATCGCCAGAGATGGAAGACTCGGCTGGAGGCTCTCGAGATTCTGATCAATCATGGTCCCCCATCCTCCTGCAATGGTTAGCAATAAGACCAAGCCTAATACAAATCTACGGAGATGAAAAGGGAGGCGTGATGGAGGCTCTGACGAGGTGAATGGATCGAGCCTTAATGGGTTCAACTCTCGTGGCAAGGGAGTTGAAATATTGAGGCGGATTCAAGCATGGAAAAGCAAAGAGGAGAAGAAGAGTGGCGTGTGTGGTTTCCAGGTGAAGAGAAAGGTGTATGTGTGTAGTGTTGGAAATCAGAGAAATTAAGGAGTTGAGAATGAATACCTTGCCTAGAAATTAAGACGAAGAATAGAGGAGGAACTGGAAGGTGGAGACAGGTATGGGGAGTGGAGCTCGGAGCATTGGATCATCGCTCGAAGCCTTAGCGGGGGCTGAGCTCGAGCAGCTCGAAGATAGAGTTGCAACTTGGCTGATATGCTAAGGATCATGTCAGAGGGGGTCGATTGTCGTCTCTCTCTCTCTCTCTCTCTCTCTCTCTCTCTCTTCATGTTGCAAAGAGGAAGGTGGAAGCTTGATCTCTCCTCGCACAAGAGCAGATAGCCACAAATTTGACCGGAGAGGAAGTATTTGAAGAGGGAGAGGAGTGTTTCCCGGTGAGCACTCATCAAGGTTTCAACTGCAAAGGTTGACCAGAGGTTAGAGGAGAGTGGTGTCTAGGGTCCTAACGTAGATCAAGGTAGTTAGGTATTTGACGAGGACTGAACGATTGATGGAGAGGGCGAACGGAGCGGTTAGGAAAAAGAGGTGACAACCGGTGGTTGGCGAGGTGTGTCAAGTGGGGGAGGAGCAGTTGGGGGAAGAAAAAGAGCGATGAACTCTTGGATCTAGCAATCCAACAGTTGTCAGTAAGGCACGAGTGGAAGGCCCGATGGACTCTGATCATTGATGAACCGTATTTTTGCCTTTAATATTGTCGAATTATCGTAACATAGGAGGCAAAATCACTATCAGAGCACCTCCCCTTTGAATGGGTAGAGAAAATTTTGCTTGATAAGTATACCAAGGTTGAACACAAGGACACGAGCCTCCTTGATGATTAATCAGAAATCAAGGGTTAAATTAAGCGATTAATTTTCTTTACCTAGGTCAACCATGCACATAGATGCACATGACAGATAAAATGCTCAATGCACAGAATGATGCAAAAGATGAGAAAAAATTTATGCAAGATAATGATGCATGCTATAGAATGATGAATACATTGCATGCATTTTTTATTTTAATTTTATGAAAATTAAAAGGTATGACATTATGCAATCACCATGATATGCAATGCATGTGGAATGAATCATATGCATTTTTTATTTGGTTTTTATGCAAGTAAAGATGCCACAATATGCTACGCAATGCAACATTTATTTATATGCACAAATACATCCTAAATTAATTATAAAATTGAGCAAGAGAGAGGGAATCAATTTCATAGGCAAATGATGCATAAAAAATACGTTAGAGTTTAATTAACATCATATAATTACAGAGCAAATGACACATGAAATATTTAAAATTTAGCTTTCTAGTCAAAGTGTCAAATCAACAAATAATATACCAGCATGTAGAGCATAAAATTAGCATCAAAATGAAATTGAAATCAACTTACATGGAGTTTGGATGCTCAAGATATTAAATAAAATGTTCAGGGGAATAAATGCAAAAAACATGAGGAATAAAAAGACAAAATATTGCATTCTATTCCTAATAGGGGTCTTTTTGTAATATACAAAAGATGGCAGGGTCCCTTTGCAATTTGCCTTGGCATGGCACGTGAGGCACGCATGCTTAGGCGGGACCTTTCTGTAATGTCTAGAGAAGTGGAGGGCATAGACGTAATTTACTCAACCCGAAAATGATAGGCACGCGCACAAGCTAAGCTCGGGGCGAGGGTCAGCGCTGTTGTAGGTGCCTCGGGCCATGTAGCGACCCGAGATGCTTCGGGCGGGGCTCGGTTCCACTGAGCCTCCGTGCTTCGGAGGGGGTTGACATGGTTGTGCCTCAGTCATTGGATGGATGCCGGAGGGGCGCCCTCCAATGACAATTGTACTTTATGGGGCTCTGATAAACACGGAATCGAGCGGTCATACGGTTTCACAAGGCGAAACCGCAGTCGAAGTCTTGACCACTACAAAATTCCGTATTTAATCAACAATTAACCCACAATATAAATATCAAGAAATGACAAACAAATGTGAAGTTAAAATTTATTTTTAACTCTACATAAAAGATGTATAGATGCAAGTACGTAGAGAGTTCGAACACAGGGAGCAAGGCAGGGTAGATCAACAAGTGTGTGTATGTGAATGTGATTTATTGTCTATACTATGCAAATATAAATGTTTTTGTGGGTTTTTAATTTTTGGTTTTTTATTTAATTTTTAATTTTGTATTTTGATTTTTAATTTTCTGATTTTATATTTTCTTTTTATATTTTATATTTTTTTATTTTCTTTTTCAATATTGGAATATATATAATATAGGAAAAGCGATGCTAGGATATTTATAAATATAGGAAAAATAGTCAAAAATTAGGCAATAAAATATTTTTGGTCTTTTTATAATTTTTTTACTATTTTTGTAATTTTTTGGGATTTTTCAGAATATTTTTGGTATTTTTCAAAGTCAAAATAAAGAAAACAGTGAATTAATGTTTTGGCTGAAATTAAAATGGGAAGGAAAAATGTCAAATAATATCAAAATTTTTCCAAACTAATTTAAAAATAAAGATAATCAAAAGGGGAACCTACAAGAATTGGGTTTGCATTTTTTTAATTTTTCTATAATTTTTTAGAATTTTTTGAAGTTTTTAGGTATTTTCTAATTTTTAAGGTTTTGGTTTTTAATTTTTTAGTGATTTTTAGGCTGACACTAGAATACAATAAAATAGATAGTAGATACATTTTTTTAGAATTTTTCAAGGTGTTTTAATATTTTTTTGGTATTTTCTAAGATAGACAGTAGCTAAAATGCATGTTTTTTTATTTTTAATAAATATTAAAATGCAACAAAATACAAAATAAAAATGATAACATGAAAGAGTGACTCAACATGAGCTTAAATAATTTTTTATGGAATTTTTCGAGTTGAAGTGATGCTCCAAATAAATAGATATAACAGCAAGAAACTACAGGCCTAGCAAGGACTATTTTGCAATATTCACAAAGTACCAGGGCCACAATGTAAAATTCCACAAAATTGAATATTGAATCTAAAGTTATCTGAACTAATTAGCAATACATAAAACCACAGGACTTTTCAAGCAAAAACGCCAGGGCGCACGTGACTTGAACACGCACTAGCGGGGGTATAATTGTAATTTCCAGATAGCTGTTGGTCAAAATGCAAATTAACCAAAACTATTACACTGCATATGAAAGTTTGAGTACTGAATGGAAATAACAAGACTCGCGAGGGTCCTTCTGCAAAACGCCTTGTCCCCTCACGCGCACAGGCACATGAGGTGACGTGGCAAAGGTCCTTAGCGTAATAATGGAAAGCCCAGTGGTCTTGATGCAAAACTTACACAAATATTTCAAACTGCAAATGAATGTTTAGGCACTAAATATTTAATACAAAAATGTCGGGGGTTAAAGATGCAATATATCCCGCAAGCGCAGATCGAGCGGCTGTGAGCCACTCACTTGGACACGTGGCGTGACAAGGGCGCGCGATACCCTTTCGCCCTTGGACAGCCCCGATTAGATGACAGATGGGGATCGAATGGTGGAGGTTCTTGAAGATCCAACGGGCGCTGCTAGCTTGGACGATCGACCTTGATCGGACGACGGGGAGGCCAAGACGAAGAACAGGGACGAACTCGCTGTGGAGCGAGTTTCCCCTACCTTGATCTCAGCCCTCCGACCTTCGATGACGCTTCTAAATGGCTGGTGACGTGCTTGGGGTCCTCCTTGATTGAATGGTGGCTCCAAAAAGCTCCTGTGTGGGCTGGAGGCGACAAGCGGAGGCGGCGGAGCTCACGAGCTCTGAGCACCTTGCTCGCGCACAAAAACGAGCCCCAGACGCGTTGGAAGTACCTGAACCTGCAGGAAAGTGATGTGAAAGGGCCGAGGGCAAGTTGCCTCGACCCCGCGGTGGTGGGCAAATGGCGGAGATAACGTGAAGGTCGTGGCCGGAGGAGCACTCCGGCGAGGATTGAGATAATGCGATTTGATCGATTGGATGTGGTGATTAAGGATGCTAAAGGTTCCTACGACGACAGAGAATAAAAAGGAACAAAGACAAGAGGGAAATGGGTACTGATTTGGCCGAAATTCACGGAGTCTAAAAGTGGTATCTCACACAAGGCGGAGACACCGGTCGCTGTGACGACTCACGATAAATCTCGGACTAAAATCAACAATTAACATTTACTAGGGTTTTTTAGGCCAAAATGATAGAATAAAGATGATGAAATGTGGATTCATCAGGCTCCTTCCTCTATTGTTTGGTGGTGACATGATTGGAGCTTAAGCGAGGAGACCGAGCTCCACTACCTTCTTCCGTGTGTGTGCTGAAGACCCCGGGAGACTCTGGAGGTCCTTGCAATAAAGTTCGAAGAGCAGAGGAGGCACGAAGTAAGCTGGAGGCAACTAACAACGAACCCACACCGAAGGTGGAGCTTTGGAATGGTTCCATCCGATGTCTGACGATTGAAGAGGAGATCTACAAAGAGGGATAGCAAGGGAATAGCCGAAACATGGGGAATGGAATAGCGGGTATCGGATGCGAAGAAGGGGGTGCCCAGAGTGAGTTCTCCTCTACCTCTAGTGGAGGAGAATGCATGGAGTAGAGGGGGGTTGGAGGATCAAAGGAGGTCATCTGGACCTCCCACGGGGATGAGGGAGATCCAACGAAGCTCGGAGGTTGGTCGAACGACAGTGGAATATTATGTGTGCACCTAAAAAAATAAGAGAAAGTAAGATGAAAACTAGAATGTGTTTACCTAGAGATTGAAGGAGGAAGAAGGTGGCGGAGCGGGGCTTGGGCTAATCTTTGGTTTTATTTCATATATGAGCTCATTGTGCTCAGCCTAAGCACGAAGCTCAAATGGTCGTCAGACGGTCGTCGAATGGTAAGTCGACCATGGGTTGACACCTGGAGGCGACTCCATCGTCTAAAATGAAGTCTACCTCCCCCTGTCACGGGAGGATGAGAGTCCTAGGGGGACATCCGTAGAATGGTGGATGAAATGAAAGGAGCGGTGTAGGAGGTGTATTTGAAGGGGGGTTTCCGGTCGTTGCAGAAGGGTGGGTGATGAGTTTTGTTACGGTCGTACATTGGCCCTAAGATAGGGATATGCGGGAGTGAGGTCAACGAGTGGAGAGGCGTCGTGGGGAGATAGGGAAAATGGGAGAACAATGAGGTTCGACGAGGAGGCGGTTGTTATGGAGGAAGAAGATGACACCGTGGCTGTTGAATCAAGTTATCCAACGACCTCGAGAGAGACGCAAAGCGAGGGTTGAGATCAGATCAAGAGCTCTGATGTAATGGCTGAGAATGAGGTGAAAAGGAACATAATAGATCAAAACAAGAGGTCTTATCCAAAGGTCGAGGAGGAAGGCGGGTGGCGGATGAAGATTCAGGTCATGTGGTAGCTCCAGAGAGCGCCACATGGCCCAATGAAATCAAAGAAAAAGATAAAATAAGGATAAAATCAAAAAAGAAATAAAAGGAAGTTGAATCATTAAAAAGTCAGATATGAAAGTTGTTGATCTCGATGAGATCTACAAGTTTCATATTGAGCAAAAAGCCAAAATAAATAATATGTGCAAATTAAAATTTTGAAAGCATTTTTAATAAATAAAAATACTTGTTTTTAATTCTTTTGCAACCGTTTTGTATTTTTTTATTCCTTTTTATACCAAAATAAATAAATAAAAAATAAATATTTTTTTGTCTTTTTAATAAAAATAAAATAAGAGAAAATAAAGAAAATAAAAAGATGTTAACTATATACAATAATTATTAACAGAGGGTCTGTTGTTAATAATAGTGAAATAAAGATGAATTTTATTGAGAAGTCTAAGCCAGGAGGATAATAAATGAATACTGAGATGATAAATCAGGGATTCATCAATCATCTGATCAGAGGACTGGGAGGTGAAGAGAGAGGGAACAACCCAGATCAAAATCCATCAATTTGGATCCAACGGTGGAGGAATAATGCGAGGAGTGAAGAAGAGCCAGGACACGTGGGCTCTCTAGCGAGATCCATGTGGCCCAATCGGAAAAAAAAAGAAAAAAGTTAAAAAAAATAAAATAAAATATGTAGAAGCTTCAAATTAAAAAATTTTGAATATGAAAGTTGTAGATCTTTTTAAGATCTACAAGTTCCATGTAGAACACAAGTCAATATATGTCATATTTACAAAGATAAATTTTTGTAAGTATTTTAAGTGAATAAAAATAATTGTTTTATTTTTCATTTGAGATTTTTTTGCATTTATTATTTATATTTAATGTTAGAACATATATGTACAACATCACTCTGGTTTTTATGTGATTTCTAATAATAATAAAATACATGAAATAAAGGCACAATAATATGTTTATTTATGTATAATTAGTTGAGGTTTGTTATATATAAGGTGTTAGTTGTTAATGTTAGTATTATTAATGAATCTTATTGGATTGTTTAAGTTAGAGGGATAATAAATGAATAATATAATGATAAATCATGGATTATCAGATATGTCTTTATTTGATGAATCTCTGATTCTCATTCTTTGTTCTTTTATTTTTATCTTCATCTTTTAGCAAAAACATCTATAAATATATGCAAATATAATAAATTATCATTATGCATGTCACTGTCAATATGGCATAATTAACACATATTTTCCAAAATAAAAGAATAAAGAGAAAAGAAAAAGGAAATAAAGATGAATGTAATAAGTACATACTGACCCAAACCCCGAGAGAAGGTCAATAATTGACCTGATAGACAATGAATAAAGTAGGGGGAGATAAGGTCATTATATATACATTTGACACCTATACCTATAAATATCTATACTTAATTACACTTTATGCATGTTGTATTTTTAAACACTTGAGCATATTCCTAAAAATAAAATAAGAATAAAATAAAAGGTAAAAAATGCAAAATAAAAAATAAATAAAATAAATCAAAAACCCATTGTACAAAAGCCACACTTCCGTATATTGAATACACTATCTATTAATTTAGTTTATTTATTTATTTTGTAAAAATCAACTAAAAATCATTTTACATTCCTTAAATTATTTTGAAAATAAATAAAATACAAAATAAAGGATTTTGGTATAAAAATAATACAATAAAAAAGGAATAAAATATACAGGTATACTATATGTATATACAATACCCTATACTGTATATACTAAATATTTCATAAAAATGATTAAAAATCGCATTAAAACATTTGTAAAATATTAAACAATTTCTATTTTATTCGTATTTTATTTTGAAATTATTTTCTATTTTTATTTAATATTATTTCATTTCGTAAATTCCGAAATTCCTAGTGGTCCACCTCAAAATGTTGACCGCAGTCAACCCTTACCCCCAGTTAGTCAGGCCCGTTTCTGCTTCGTTGGAGCTCCTTCTCGCCATTACCCTACCCGGGTACGACCTCCATTTGCCTTGAGATTCGGACCCAAGATTCCTCGTAGATCCGAGAATTTTGTGGATCCCCATGTTGGTCCGGATCTCCCTATGGTTTGTGCCATCCTATAAATGTTTCGCTTCACCACCCTTGTTATCTAGCTTACTCTGCACCACATTCTTCTTCCTCCATAGCCTTTAGGGTGGTGACAGTCCTCGTTGGTCTAGCTGGGAGTCCATATAGAAGCCGATTGAGTCAAAGCTCTCTCGTGGCCGGAGTACGCCATAGCGATCAGCCTCTTCTGCCTTTCGCAGCAGAACTGAGGTCACAACCTCGCCATCAACTTCGCCTTACTCCGCCCTTCGTTCACACACTCTTAGGTACCTTCAATCACTTCCCTTTTGCCATTCGTTCTAGATTCCGTCCATCATCCATCGTCCTCCATCTTTACTCCGACTAGCCACTTGGAGACCCGTACCTTCCATCTACCCGCACCGATCACATTCCAGATGCATCGTCAACCTTCCCCCACGACCTAACCACCCTGAATCTTTCTCATCAGAGTGATATTAGTCTTGACGTCTTGCCTCCATTTCCGTCGGGCGTCACTTGCATTCCCCTACTGCTTCTCTATATGTTTACCAACAATAACATGACTGGAGCAAAGCCCCCGAGTCCCTCTCTCCTTTGTAGGTGTAGGCACACGTGAGGCAACCCATTTTGGGCTCATGCTGCTCAGGCGGAGCAACTCCAGGTGGTGGAGCACCACCATGCTGATCCGACCGTCCATAACCTCATCGGAGCCAGCCAGTCGAAGCGAAGCACCATTGCGAAGGTGCTGGACCTCTGGGAGCTTCGATCCGACTAGCAGATTGCCACACATCTTCGATCGAAGTTCCCTAGCTACTTGTTCTTCCAGCACCCTTCACGTCTGTCATATCCGAAGACTCTCGCCCATATTTGATCTGAGTCGCACATCCATCCCTTTTTCAGAGGCATCAGATCAGTTTTCTCGGTGGATCTGACATGCACGCTCACCTACAATCTGAGCAGTCAGAACCACCTCCTAACAGGCATCAGGGTCGTACACTACAGCCGAGGTTAGAACTGTCAAATCGAGCCACGTGTCGCCCCCGCTTGTAAGGGTATCTTTTAATTTTATTTTAGTCCAACAAAAATAATTTGTAGTTAAAAACTTTTGCAGTAAGGTCCTTGTTGTTTTCGTCTTTACATTTCAGTCCACTTGAGTTGTAGTCAAGTACATCCGCACATGCGTTTTGGGATATTTGTGATATTCCTCCAGAACTTTCTGGTTGTTATGTAATGAATTATTATTTTTAAAATTGCATGTATACCCCCTGTGTCTGATTCGTGTGTTGCGCATGACTATTGTGGAGGAACTGCATAAGTGGTCCATGGACTTTCTTGACATGTTATTTGTTAGGTCCCATAACTTAATATAATTGCATATTGATCCATGTGAACAGCTTTTAATTACTTATCTTGTATTCAGTGCAATAAATATTAAATAACCTCAAAAATTGCCTAAAAATTGTATATGACTCCTACTAGCATTATTATTTGTGGTATTTTTGTTTGTTAATTTTCTTGCATTTTCTATTATTAAAAATTCAAAAATACCTTAAAAAGTCCATGTTTGTTCTGGAAAATACATAAAATTTGGAAAAATCATTAAAAATTATACAGAAGTTCTTATAGTTGCCTTTTGTTACCCTTTAACTCATATATAAATTTAGTTGAAAAATATCCTATAAAAACCTAAAATTTTATAAAATACTTGAAAACTTATAAAAATCATATAAAATTGTATAAAATACAAAAATATCGATTTCAATTCCTATTTATAGGTATTTTGTCATAATTTATCCTAAAAATAACTCTCAAGAATTTTGAGCTTTTTACTTATTTTTAAATTGCAAAATATTTCTGGTTGTGCGTTGTTTTCTTATTTTCTCACTATTTGATTTTTAAAAAATTACAAAACATTTTATCATCAAAAAAAGAAAATTTCAAAACATCTGAAAAATACATAAAAATGATCAAAAATACTACAGAATATATAAAACCCAAAAATAATTTTACTTAATTTTTTGACCATTTTTGGCTTATTTGAAAATCCAAAAAAATTATGTGTGCATATTTTTATCCCTTGTGTTGATTTCTTTTATATTGAAAAATTAAAAATCTAAGGAATTAAAAACCACCTAAAACCATAAAAATCACTTGATTTTTGATATCGATTACTTAGTATATGATTGTGCTCCTTGAGTTCGACCCTGGTCGCTATTAATAAAAGTAGCAAATCCACTCATTTTCTTTGATTGATTTCTTAAGTTATTTATTTTCTCGTTGATCGCTTGATTGATTAGGGTCACAATGACATATTTATTTTATACTTAACCCTAGTCGGTCTTTGCACTCATCAGAATGGCGTCGTTGTCGGGGAGCACAGCTAAGTAGTTATATTGAATTTATTATTATTTATTTTTGCTTCTCTCTTTTATAACTATTTCTAACCATCTTCTATTTCGCTTTTTATGCGAGGTACCGCTTGGAGGATGACTCGGTTCGCTTTGGAGGGACCTGCCTATGAGGAGGAGCAGAGGAGCAGAAGAAACAGTTATATTTGATAGAATTTAGTTTCATTTTATTTTTTTGCAAATATTCTTGTAATAACTTAGACATTTGGACACTTCTGGACTTGATCATTATTCGAGGTCTGTTTCACCGAGAGTCGGTGCAGTCGGGGGACCTCATTGAATTTTTCATGATTTTTACCTTTTATTTTTATTTGCTTCTCAAGGTTTTAGCCCCCTAGAGTTAGGTTTTATTTTGGTTGAGCTCGGTAGCAACTAAGGTCCAAACACTCTAATAGAATATTTGTTCCTATAGATCACTTTCGAATGTAGTCAAATAAAAAGCTGACTTAATTGGATTAGAGACCATGCGCTGTGAGAAGTCACATACAACGCTAGCAGGACTCGTTGTGGTAGGCACCCAATGGCTTCCAAGACTGGACTCACGTCTCTTTTCTTATTAATTAGCACCAGTTCTTCCCGCAATAGAAGCTATCATCTTTGGGTGATTTCCTCGTGCATCACTTAGATTAGTTTAATTTTGTCTTTAATTTATACGCGGATCATTTTTCATGTAGACCGTTGAAGCAAGATACACATTTCTTACTCTGCATGCATCATTGATTTCATCGCGCATAGGCTTTTCCATCTTCCTCCCCCTGTTTTCTTGGACTTACATAAAAAGGAAATCAAAAAATTCATTAGACATTGTTTTTGATCGAAAAAATACTTAAAATAGAAAATCAATAAATCGGTACTGTTGAAGCATACTTGACCTAAAATCGATTTCATTTAAAAATTTTGTTTTGTGGAGAGTAATCCCCTCCTTGTCTGATTTTACTTGCCGAGAGTTGAGCGACCCATACACCTGGAAAGAGCCATGCCTGAACTCTCTTCAGACTGCCAATTCTAACCAAAACGATTAGCTATTCTCCTAAGGATTTTATGGTAGCTGGTAGATGGCACGAACTTCCTTAGCAGAGTGGATGGTTTAGAGGACATTGCATAAGGCTCCGTCCTATAGTAAATTAGGTAGCCAGAAATGGTCCGTACTTACACCTATACTGGCTGGAAATAGGCACAACTAGTCGTAAGAATCCGAGCCAGACTCCAGGGAGAATCGGTCTCATAACAGCTCGCTTACTCGCTCTGTAAGATTGGATTATCATCTCATAAAATTTGATAAGATAAACGACTGAACTTTCACGGTCATCACACTATGTTGAGTAGGTGAGTCGGGGGTTTGTTTTCTCATCCTGCTTTTAGTCCAGATCAAATCTTCATAAATCCCCAGATCAAAATGATGGGAAGGAGGTCCCTTAGGTTGCCTTTGGCAGTACTGCTTTCCAGCACTCCTCCCTGTTCATGTATGGCGGCTTCAGAGAGCTCAGACCTGCTCTCTGAATTAGAGTTCGCTTCTACCATGTTCTCCCTCGATCACCCTTCTTCCACTCTTGAGGTACAAACAGGCATGCCATCACAGTTATACATTCATTTGACATTACCTGAGCTAGGGTTTTTTGCCTTTGCAGAGACTGGAGAAATGGCTAGTGAAGAAAGGACAGATGAACAGCCTCAGATATCATCGTTTATATCGTACCAGGCATCCATCAATAATACATTGCTAGCTTCCTTGGAGACCATGCAGAGACAGATCAGTGACCAAGGGATATTCATGGCAAAGGTGAGGAGAGAGCTCATACAGATGCGAATTGGGCGAGAAGAGACAGAAAGACCAGCGGCGGTGGAGAGATCCCACAACGGAAGGACCGAGTAGACGACAAATGCCAAGACGAGCCGCGAGATTCTCAAAGGCCAGCACGCACCATGAGGCAGTTGCACAACCCTCACCCATCGATGGATCCAGCTTCCAACCATCATGGGCGGCTTTAAGCTTCGCCCTCAAATGATTCAGCTACTGCCCAAGTTCCGTGGGCACGCCACCGAAGAGACCCACCTCCATCTACAAGAATTTGAGATGATCTACAACACCATCCATGACAGATTTGTGGATGAGGACACCATAAAGTTGATTGCCTTCCAGTTCTCCCTGGTTGATCGAGCAGCCTATTGGCTGAAGCATTTAGGGAGGGTAGCCACTACTAGGGAGCATCTCTAGACCGAGTACATGAACAAGTATTACCCACTCGGCCGGACCAATGCAGCCAGAGCCATGATTAGCAACTTTACTATGATCCCCATTGAATAATTCCATGAAGCATGGGATCGCTTTAGAGAGCTCATCGACAGGTGTCCCCACCATGAGATCAACAAGCCCAACCTGGTCCAAAGTTTCTTCTGTGGGCTGACACCTGAGCTGTAGGGGCTAGTGAACGCCTTTTGTGGAGGTTCCTACTTCACCAAGGATGAAGACCAAGTATGGGCCATTTATTTCAAAAACTACACTGTGATGTCCTGGACTAGGGTCTACACTCAGGGGAAGTCTCTCCCGCATGTGGTTTCATGCCAGAGGATAGTACGTATTGAGGTCGGTCCTTCTTCCTCCTCTACGGCAGCAGCACTAGTAGACTCTTCAGCTGCTTATATGGGTATCATCAGCCAGAAGTCGGATCGGATGGAGATTATTGAGAAGAAGATTTTTCAGGTCCTTGATAAGCTCAATAAGGTTGATGAGTTGGCCCAGACTCTTAGTGACCCGAAGACCCTAATCATGTGTCTCCAAGAGTCATAGATGGCTTCTCAGCTACATTCCAGATCACGAACTGATCCAGGGAGTAGTTTGACGCAGCCCTCCGCCTCGTATCATCAAGTTCATCACATTCAGGCAGAGTCGATCCATTCACTTTCGCAATACCAGTTACCACTACCCCCTTATTCAGATACTCAGTTGGTAGGGTATCATCCGGATCAGGCCTTGGAGTCCCTTCTCTCGCTAGTTCGCGAACAGCAGGAGCTGTTGATGGAAGTCAACAGGATTTGGTACTCCCAGTACCAACAACTACCTGTGATCCGTCGTGATCACCCGGGTTCTAGATGGTCGATTAAAGGTTCTTTATCCCAGCAGCAACCTCTAGCATAGGCAGGGCAGGTCGTCCAGCAGCAGCAGCAACCCTAGTACTCCCAACATCAACCATCGCTTGGTCCTCGACCCTCATATCAGAGTCAACAGTGGAGGCAGGAGTAGCCTCATCAGTAGTATCCCCAGCCTCCTCCTCCTCCTCACTACCAGCAGCAGCAGAGCTAGCATCATTTTTAGCGAGGCAACTCATCCCATTCTCATTCACACTCGTATGAGAACCCAGCCCTTGATGATCTCGCATGTCTGCTTTCCGAGCAGCAAGCGACCTTCCAGCAAGAGATGGATGAGTACCGACAAGAAATGAGGGAAATAATCGAGGGCAAGGCTGCCATGTGAACCTAACTCGAACAATCTGAAGAGATATTCTGAGCAGGTACAATCTATAGAAACCGCCTCTCCTAGTGATATTCTGCGTGACATTCATTATTTATTTGATGCAGATTTTGTGACACTTAAGAGCGGTAGGAAGCCAGCCGGTGGTGGCCCGTCTAGGCGATATTACACTATAGATTCTAGGGTGTCAGACGGAGTTAGGAACGGTGCTGATGCCATAAACCATGATGATAACGGTGGTATTGATGCCACCAAGAATGATGATCCATACGAAGGTACTGATGCCATCGTATCCCCAGTAGTAGACGGTGGTACTGGTGCCACCAATTCACCAGATGCCATGTCAAAGCGTAGTGCTGATGCCGCAGTTTCAGATGTTGTCAATGGTACCGATGCCACCAAGAGTCCTATGATTGTTTGGCCTACCATGTACTTGAGGATGTGTTTAGAAAAATAGAAAAAATGGAAAAAAAAAACTTCAAAAATAAAAAATATGAATAAAGGAAAGGTTTCTGTATCTTTTTTGGATCCATATATGGTGATTGATGATGCTTGCATGGATTCCAGCATTTTACATGCCCAGGAACCTACTCCCGACCCTCATTCTTCTGAGGAGGGTCCCTCTATCCCCTTTCCTCGAGCACTCCGCTTACGGAAGGGCCAAAAATCAGAAAATCTCAAAAAGAGACAACAAACAAAGTTCAGCGAGCAGATGATAGACATATTCCAAATCCAACTGACTCTTCAGGAGGCACTTGAGCACATTTATCTTTTCCAAAAGAACCTTAGAGAGAAGACAAATGTTCGTAGGAAGAAGAGGAGAAATCACAATACAAAAATCCAAGTGCTCACTCGTGCCACCTGCTTCGTTGTCCGAAACTGATTGCCAGCTAAGAGACCTGATGGAGGAGCTCCATATGCCAGATTCCATATTAATGAGCAGCAGTTCGGTCAGACTCTATTAGATAGCGGATGCTCGATTAACCTCCTCCTGTCTGCCTTACTCGACTGATTCAAGTTCGATCCTCTTAGACAGAGCATGACAATTCTTCAATTTACAGATAGATCTGTCAAGAGGCTGAAGGGGTTATTAAAGGGCGTTGTCGTCACCATTCATGGTCTAAAATTCTCCGTGGACTTCATTGTGCTGGACATGGAGATCCCTAAATGTGTGATCGATACCCCCATCATTTTAGGACGATATTTCTTGTCCACAACCAAGGTAGTGTCCGATCATTATAACGGGAAGGTATACTTTTGTGTCGAGGGTAAGAGTATACAAATAGAGATGATTAGGATATCAGAGCCATAGATCCTGCTTGCTCCGAGCAGAGTTCAGAGCAGATGAAAGATTCAGAGCTAGACATCCACCAGTAATGTGATTTTGTGATCACAGATGATGAAGTTGTTTGGACAGATCTGATTTCGCGAGCTCTTGTTAAACCTTCAGATATTGTAAAGCCACAGATGGCAGTTGATGAGAGTCCAGAGAGCGCACTCATGGCACAGGACCCTTTAGAGGCTAGTGATCGTGATTTGGGTAGTGAAGCAGATTATGTTTCTTGTGATTCAGATTCATATCCCTCAGGCTCAGACACATATTTTTATTGGTAGGATTTTGATGATTATTTATTGTGTATGATGTCCACAAAGCCCACAGCTAGGACGGAGATTGAGCCAGTACAGTTGGCAGATATACCAACAGGGCCATCTTCGTTAGATTTAGAGATTCAACGAGAGTTCTCTTGTGCAGATTTGGTAGCCTTTACTCAGACTTTTCAGAGACCAGATCCACCGGCTCCCACATGTCCAGACCTAAAAACCTTGTCGTAGAGCATGAAGTACAGATTCCTTGTGGGTGAGCCTGAGATGTTACCAGTCATTATCTCAACAGATTTGACTGAAGACCAAGAATCTTGTTTGATGAAGGTTCTTGAAAGAAACTATAAGGTAATAGGATGGAGTGTAGCTGATCTCCAGGGGATAGGTTCGGCCATGTACGCTCACCACATATATCTCGAAGATGACGCCAAGTCATCGCATGAGTTCCAATGGAGGTTGAACCCGAATCTTCGAGATGTACTCATGAAGGAAATAACATAGTGGTGGAGCACCGATTTTATCTACCCCATCTCCAACTCCAAATGGGTTAATCCTTTGCATGTGGTACCCAAGAAGACAGATATCACCACATTGGAGAATGAATATGGAGAAGAGATAACTACCCGAGTACCCACTTCTTGGAGGGTCTGTGTGGACTACAAACGATTGAATCAGACCACAAAGAAGGATCATTTCCCACTATCATTTATTGTTCAGGTTATTGAGAGGTTAGTTGGGAAGAGTCACTATTGCTTTCTTGACGGGTTCTCGGAATACAATCAAGTAGCCATAGCGCCCGAAGATCAGGAGAAAACAACGTTCACTTGTCCGTTTGGAACATATGCTTTTAGACGGATGCCCTTTGGTTTATGTAATGCCCCGGCTACATTCTAAAGGTGCATGCTTTCCATCTTCTCGGACATGGTGGGTGAATGTTTAGAGATCTTCATGGATGACTTTTCGATCTATGACGATGGGTTTGATGCTTGTCTTGCTTGCCTAGACTGAGTACTTCAATACTGTATAGAGGTTCACTTAGTCTTATCTTGGGAAAAGAGTCATTTCATGATGACTCAAGGGATGGTCCTTGATCACATAATATCCAACATGGGCATGGAGATTGATCCGGCCAAGGTGGATATCGTTAAGAAGCTCACTCCACTGTCCAAATTAAGACAGTTACTGTCTTTTCTGGGGCATGTCGGACGGTTCATATAGGACGTCAGTCGAATTGCCCGACCGCTTACTAATTTACTCTCAAAAGACACTGAGTTCCTCGTAGATGATAAGCGCCCTTCATCCTTTGAGGCTCTCAAGCATCTGGTTATTCAGGCTCCTGTCCTTCAGCCACCCGACTGGTCTCTCCCATTCGACATCATGATGGATACTTCTGATTTTGTTGTAGGGGTTGTGCTTGGATAGAGGGATAATGTACCATTTGACATTCACTACGCTAGCCGGACTTTGGATGCCGCTCAGTGGAATTACACTGTGACTGAGAAGGAGATGACTATCTACATCGATCACACCACCATCCGATATCTTATGGCCAAGAAGGATGCCAAAGACAGATTGACCAGATGGATCCGTCAACTCCAGGAGTTTGATATAGAGATTAACGATAAACCCGGAGTCAAGAATGTGGTGGCGGATCACCTCTCTCGATTAGAGCATCTTGAGGATTTTGATCAAACCACACCTATCACTGAGATATTTCCAGGCGAGGAAATTCTTGCTATCATCTCGTTCCCATGGTACACTGACATTGTGAACTATCTTGTTGCCAAGAAAGTTCCACAAGGTTGGCCCGGGCAGCGACTCGAGACCTTCCTCGTGAAGGTCAAGTCATACCATTGGGAGGATCCCACCCTTTACCACGAAGGAGTGGATAGTGTCTAGCGTCGGTGTATTCCTCGGGAGGAGCACAATAGCGTCCTCACCTACTGCCACAAGCTTGGGGCAGGAGGACATCATTCTGGAAAACGGACAATGCAGAAGGTTCTCCAATACGACCTTTGGTACCCTACCCTCTTCAAGGATTCAGATGAATTCATGGAGAGATGTACTGACTATCAGAGGATGGGCACTTGTGGATGGAGAAATATGATGTCGATGCAACCCATTCACTTATGTGAGATATTTGACACATGGGGCATCGATTTCAGGGATTCATTTCCTAAGATTAAGGGATGCGAGTACGTTTTGTTAGTTGTTGATTATGTAGGACGTTGGGTTGAGGCCATCCCCGCCCAAGCCGTAGATGCAAAAATCGCTTGCAAATTTTTGAGGAAGAATAGTATTTCATTGTTCGGGGTACCTAGAGTCTTGATTTCTGATGGGGGAGACTCATTTTATCAACGACAAGGTAAGGGTCCTTGCTAACGTGTTTAGTATTTACCATAAAGTTGGCACGACGTATCATCCACAAACGAATGGTCTTGTTGAGGTTTCAAATAGGGAGATTAAGACTATTTTGCAGAAGTTTGTCCGTCCAGATCGAAAGGATTGGTCATGGCTTTTGGACTCAGTCTTGTGGGCCTATAGGACTTCCTTCAAGACACCTTTGGGCACATCTCCTTTTCAACTCGTTTATTGCAAGCCATTCCACTTATCTGTGAAAATCAAGCACAAATCACTTTGGGCAGTCACTGAGTTATTATCGGATTCTGAGAGTATAGGAGACCAGAGGAGAACAGAATTGGCAGCCCTGGAGGAGTTGAGACACGGGCTTCTCACGTAGCCTACGGTACAAGGATAAAGTAAAGATATGGCATTATTCTCACATCAATCATAAACAGATAGAACCGAACCAAAAAGTATGGTTACTTGATGTAAGATTGAGATTATTTTCAGGAAATTACAAAGCAAATGGAAGGCTTGGTCTGAAAGGTGCACGACAACGGAAGCATCGACATATATGAGTTGTCTTCTGAATCCACCTTTCGAGTCAACGGTCAGCACCTGAAGCCATATCTTGATCATGATCCTCTCACCATTGACGTTGCCCCTATTCATTTTGTATGAGATGTATTCGTTGATTTGTTTCATTTGCATCTCTTACATGAGTTTCACTTCTACTCCACAGCTGTATAGATCTATACTGTCTATATCATTCATTTTAGTATAATACTTCATATCCATCTTATGAGTTTGCTATACTCAGGATGCACTTTATCCTAAGTATAGAGGGGTATTAAACCTATGATTATTCATTTTTCCATTACCTCTATTTTTGTTGCCCGTACTTAGGGATATTTTACCCGAAGTATAGGGGAGGTAATGTATGTACATGCTACTCATCGGTTTTCCCTTTGTGTATAGTCTTCTATACTTAGGATTGTTTGGTCTTAAGTATAAGGGGATCACTGACTTCTATTGATATTATTCTTTAATTCTTTTGAATCATTGTAGTACATCATTCTTTTCACTCTCTGATCACTTCTCTATACTCAACACGAGTTATGTCTTTCTTCATCTCTTTCTGATCACTTTGAGGGCATCATTCGAGCTAAGTATAGGGGGTGCCGCATATGTTGTATAAACACTTTATCCAAAACTCATACTTGTGTGTTAATAAAATGGCTATTAATTATAAAATGGGGAGACAAAATGCTTTGAAAAAAATTTCAAAATTGTTTGTAAAAATTTCTACAAAAAAAATATTTTTGTACAAATTTTGTAAAAATGTTTGTAAAAAAGTGTTATTTGCAAAAAGATTTGTAAAATTATTTTCTATATAAAAAGTAGGTATACTGTATAACATTTTTGAAAATTATGTGAAAATAAAATGCTTGCAAAAACAATTTGTAAAATTATTTGTAAATGTTTGTAAACCTAGTTTTGAAAAATATTTGCAAAATTATTTTGCCACATAAGGAAATAAGTATGGGGTATGAAAACTACTTGTATATATATATATGTACATTAAAAACCATAATCTACCTCTAAAATTCAGTGTAAATAAGTATCCTTAATAAAGCCAGCACAAGATCTTGTAGATAAAATCCATGTGTACATAAAACTGTAATATAAACCTCTTTATAAACATGTACATATTTTGGTGAAATATTTTCTTTCTTTTACTCTTTCTCAAAAATTCCTAAAATTTTTGAAAATAAAAAATTCATAAAAAAATTTGCATAGTTTGAAAAATTCCCACCAAAAAAGTTTTTGTAAATACTTGCATAAGAATTCTTTTGCATCATGGTTGACATTTAAACAAGTATGGAATTAAATTGAAGAATGGAGCTTGGTTAAGACTTTAATCCACTCAACTCCAGAGGAACCTTATAAGATTTGGGGTTGATACTTTTGAGGTCAATAACGACTTAATTCTTTGAGTCCAGTAGGCTATGTTCACATGTCGTCTTGATAAGCCTAAGCACTTAACAACGCATGCATGACTCTCAGAGACAATGGCTTGACTTGGACACACGCCTTACACGTAGCTCAACACGGATGAGGTAATGAGGAGGCAGAACCCTTTCACTTGTAGTAGCATACGAGGGTAGTACTACTAGTCAGAACCACTCGTCCTCCTATAGGGAGGGATGTGCACCTCAACCTGGTCTAGTAGCATTGAGGTCTAATGACAGGATGTTGTGGGTTGCAATAATGCTTCAAAAGAGGGATAGTCTACGGGCTCAAGAAGAAAAACTGCTTATGTACATGTTGCACCTTGTAGATATGTTGTATATTGTCAAAAAATGTGAAAAAATTCAACTCCAAAAAAGGGGACATGCCTGATTGAAAATAAAATGCATGACGGAGTGTATATAGTGAATAAGCAAAGCGTATGCATTTCACTGTCTCATCTCAAGGTAGCTTGCAACTGGAGACTTAGCTACACTGGTTAATCTCCAAGGGATACATGACTACAGTGGTCACAGTCCATTCTCTTCTTTCCCCCTCTTCTTGAGCTGGTTATACTTGAACTTAGAAGGGAATATCCCGTTCCTCGAGGAAAGAGTTGCTAGATTGGGGGATTAGAGTTACCTTGTTGAGGGAGGCTATTTCTTTGCCATTTCTGAGGTGGAGAGCTACATATCACTTACACAATACAAGGGAAGATTCATAGACATTAGAGTTTGCGTATGTAGACTTGTTTTGACCTAGTTATTATGGAGACATGACCATAGAATTGTGGAACTTAAAGATTGTGAAATTTTAAACCTGTTTCCCAATAAGGTTCCGCCAAACTAATAATCCAAGGGTTGGATTGATCTCCAAACTCCAATTTTATGAAGATAAGTTTAATAATCAAATTTGACCCTTTCTTTTTCTTTTCTTCTTCTTTCACTTATTTTTCAAATAAGTGTTTGCTAAGGGACTAGCAAAATTAAAGTATAGGTGGATGATGATTCTCATTCTTTATTTTTTATTTTAGCTTCATCTTTTAGCAAAAACATCTATAAATATGTATAAATATAATAAATTATCATTGTGCATGTCACTGTTAATATGGCATAATTAACACATGTTTCCAAAATAAAAGAATAAAGAGAAAAGAAAAAGAAAATAAGGATGTAATTATGTAATAAGTACATACTGACCCAAACCCCGAGAGAAGGTCAATAATTGACCTGATCGACAAGGAATAAAGTAGGGGGAGATAGGGTCCTTGTATAGAAACTTGACACCTTTACTTGTAAATATCTATATTTAATTACGCTTTGTGCATATTGTATTTTTAAACACATGTATATATTCCTAAAAATAAAATAAGAATAAAAGAAAAGGTATAAAATACAAAATAAAATAAAATAAAATAAAAACAATCAAAAACCCATTGTACAAAGGCCACGCTTCTGTATATTGAAAATGATTTTGAGTTAATCTCTAAAGTAGGAGAGACTTAAAGTCATGTGGCATGATCTTGTTCTTATGGCAGAGCATGGTACAAAATTTGCGATCGAGTAGTTTGGATGATTCCATGTGGTTGCTCCTCGGTGCCCAATGAGATATTGATCAAGAGTAGATGATCTCCCATGCTTCAACTGTTGGGTCGATGGAGGGGTGATCAAAGGTTCCCCTTCTTCTTTTTAACCTTCATCTCTGATGATTGGTGTGGAGTAACCTTCTTCTTTTTGGCTACATCGAGAAGTGTTTCACGGCTTTTTTCTAGATGCTTGTTTAGGTTTTTTTTACTCTATCTGCTTGTGCCGCGTAGTTAGTCTTAGGACTCGCAACCTAGGTGCATGCTTTTAGGGTTTTTATAAAAAAAATCGATAGACATTGATTGAAAAAAACCCATAAAAATTACAAAACTGAAATCAGGACTGCTAAATCTATCTGAACTAAAAGCCGTAAATCGACTCAAGTGATTTAGGAGAGTAACCCCCGCACATTTCTCAGAGTGCGCGAGCTCGAGAGCCGACACTTAAGGATAGATCCCAAACCCCGTATTTCTCGCGGGATACTACTGGGTCCATACATTTGATCACTGTTCCTCAGTGGGTAAGCTCGGGTAGCTGGAAACGATCTGGGTTTACTTAGCAGAGTGGGAGGTTTAGAGGACACTGTACAAGGCTCCGTCCTCAAGTAACATGGGTAGCCGGAAACAGTCCGTACTTACTCCCATACTGGCTGAGTGCGAGTGGTCTTGTCTAAGGATTCGGGCCAGTGTTTCGGGGAAATCATCGGGCACCTATTGGCTTGCTCAGCCCGCGTAATTGAAATGTTTGCTAATCACAACCCTAAAACCGAAAAGATAAAAAGACCGAACTCTTACGGTCTTCATCAGGGTTGAGTTGGTGAAAACGGGGTTTGCTTTGTGTTTGTTTGCGGGGCGTGAGTTTCCGCGGCTTTCGCACTTCTCTCTCTTTCATTTTGAATCGTAAACGTGCTCTCCCAACTTCCTCTTGACATCGAAGATGACGTCTCGACGGCTTTTTGGCTCAGACTCTATGAGCTTTCGACCGTCCACCATCGAGCGGATGTCTTCACAGGCTCGGGATGACCCTCTTCCCGAGCCGGTCCCATCCGATCTCGAGGCGACTCAGACCCAGATTCCCTCGCCTCCTGGCCAGACTATTGAGGCAGACCCTGGCCTCAATACATCATCTAGATCTCCTGAGTACTTTTTGATGAGTTCTTACGAGAGTTTTTACTTTACAGACGATCAGATGGCTCGCGGGAAAGGACCAGCAGCAGACGAGAGGCCACCAGCTGGGGAACATCAGGAGGGAAGACCGGAGCTGAACGCAGATGTCACGACAGGCATTCTCGATACATTACAATAGATGAATTTACAGATTCGAGAATAGTATAGAGTTCAGACTGAACTGCAGGCTGAAATAGCCGCACTGAGAGTAGGGGCCGGGAACCAGTTACCGTCTGCGGTTCCCGTAACTTTACGAGACGAGTATGACCCGGGCGCTAGAACGCTCCATCACTGGATTCAACTACCACCGAATCAAGGGCCATACGAACTCCGATCGTCCTTCATATCTTTGCTTCCCAAGTATTATGGGAATGCCGCAGAGGAGCCGTTCACGTTCTTACAGCAGTTTGAGATGATCTCCGGAATGGCTTGTTATCCAGGAGTAACACAGGAAGCCGTGCGCCTCAAGGCCTTCCCCTTTGCCTTAGCCGATAAGGCCCTTTATTGGCTGAGTCATCTGGGGAGAGAAATTTCTACGTGGGACGACCTGAAGTCCACCTTCCTGCGCAAGTATTTTCCTCTAGGAAGGACGAACATGATGAGGAGCCAGATCTCGACCTTTACGCAACTACCGCACGAATCATTCCATGAGGCATGGGATCGATTCAAGGATCTTACGGAGAGATGCCCGCATCATGAGATCCCGATGAATGTGCTCGTACAGAACTACTTCAGAGGACTCCAGCCGGAAGTACAGGGGCTAGTCAGTGCCGCATGTGGCGGCAGCTACTTGAACAAGGACGCCGAGTCAGTTTGGGCCATCTTCGAAGGGATGGCCGAGAACTCGAGAGTCGTAGACTCTACTCGGGCATTTCAGAAAGCCCCATAGCCACCACATCACCGAGAACATCACAAGGTGGCGAACATCTCGGACTCTGAATCCAACACCAACATGGGCTTTATTAGCGAGAAATTAATGTTGGTGGACGTGATTCACAAGCAGGTCCAGGACCTACAACCGCTGCGAGAGTTGGAGAAACTCTCATCTCTACCTCAGCAGCTGAGTGATCTTTCGAAGAAGGTCGCTGATCTTCAGATCCAGTACCAGCAGAGTCAGACCTCTTCGAATGCGCAGCCAGTACAGAGGATCGCACCCGCTCCACCCACCCGTCAGATCCACTACATCCAGAGCGAGCCCGAGATTCCGCAGATCGATTGGCACGAGGATCAGTCTCATGCCAATCCCGGCCAGATCACCAGCACCGCAGAGATGGAGGTGGAGTCGTAATCCACTTTCGAGATCAATGGGATTTGGTATACTCCGATGCATCAGCTGAGTATACCGAATCAGCAGCCGCAGCAGCCGTACGGTCATCCGCAGCATGGACGTCCACAATTTCAGCACCGCCAGAGCTTCATGCCGCAGCAGTCTCATCTGAATGTCTACCATCAGAGACCACAGCCTTCATATCAGCACCCTGCCCAGTTTTCACCGAATTATTCTTTTTAGCAGCCGCAACAGTCTTCCTCCACACCTCAGCGCTACTCCCAGCCTTCCACCTCTCAGCATTTCACGCCAAGGCAGGAGAGAGGAGCAAGCCAGAGGCCACCACACCAAACCGGAGATGTCTTCACAGGCCCAGGCGCTCAACCAGATCATGGATATGCTGAGTACGCTCCAGATCGCACACAAGACAGAGATGGAGCAGGTTAACCGTCGTCTGGACGAGTTAACCGTGCCGAAGACCACTCTCCCAGCCCAGCCTCAGATGAACCCGAACAACAAGAGGAGGCATCCAGAGCAGGTAGATACTACAGGTAAGATCTCGTTTCCTGAATTTTTATCTAACTTCATTCGTCTCAGGAGCTGTAGATCACCGCAAGCACCTGCTGGAGAAGAGGAGAGGGCACTAGAGGAGCACGAGCATGATCCAGAAGCCAAGGAGGAGAAACCGCAAGAGGATGAGGACCAGTACGCAGAATCGAGAGACGGGAGCAATGCCAACACTTCAGATATGGACACTAGCGACTCAGACGATGACATCACGCCAGATCAGGCAGAGAGCCCCGACAAAAACATTTCTTCTCCTGTTCTAGAGAGTTTTGTAAATAATTCTGAGACTCTCGATGTAAATGCTAATTCCTGTTTGAATAAAAATTCTGATTTTCTGACTTCTGGCTTCTGACTTTATTCCTTTTCCCGATGCTTTGTTTGGAAAAGGAAAGAAAAAGACCAAAAATAATCTTGAATCTCCACAGATTGAAAAACTACTCAAAGATCACATCTTTCTGAAGATCCCTCTTCATGATGCCTTAGATCAATTTCCTACGCTCAATAATTAATTGAAAAACAGATGCACCATGCATAGGAAAAAGAGATCCCGAACAGAAAAACATGTCTTGACTAAGGCCACATCCTGTGCGATACAGAATAATCTACCGAAGAAGAAGAAAGACTCAGGTGCACATTATGTCAGATGCGAGATCGCAAAAGCTGAGTTCGATTGCACTCTATTAGATAACGGTTCCTCGATCAATCTGATACCTGCATCCTTACTCGAGAAGCTCGAGTTAGGTCCTCTTTACAAATCCCGCGCGATCCTTCAGTTTGCTGATAGATCCGTAAAGAGACTTAAGGGTATACTTAGGAACATTATCGTAACCGTGCAGGGTCTGCAATTTCTAGTGGACTTTACGGTCCTAGACATGAATTGCCCTGCACAGTTACACCTTACCCCGATCATTCTCGGGAGGCCTTTTTTAGAGACCGCAAAGGCTCTCTTCGATTATGATACAGGGAAGGTATCTTTTCGCGTCGAGGGCGAAAAGGTACATATAAAGATGACGAGAGAATCGAACACTTTCAGTGATGCATCTTCGGATTTTCTGAGTTCTTTAGTCTCCTGTGATTACATGGATGAGGTCCGTCTCGACGACCTCGAAAGGTATCAGGTAGAGACCCAAGAATGTTTGACAGAGGACGGGTCCGAGACCTCAGGGGGTGATTCTTCCGATGGAACCTTATATTTTAGTCAGACTCAGAAACACTACACAATTCCTCCATCTCAGATGATTCGGAATTTTATCTAGCTGACTTATTCTCTTCCGATCATTCTGAGGAGTCGGATGATGTCTTGAACATCTTCTGTAGTCCGACTCTAGAGTACATAGAGATGCTGGATAATCAGAATGCCGACAAATCCAGAACCGATACAGATCCCCATACACATACAGAGGATGTTTCGGCAGATACAGACACTACCTTGCCAGAACTTAAAACTTTGCCACCAAACATGAAATATGCCTTCCTTGCGGGTCCACATCAACGGTTTCCGGTCATTATCAGCTCAACTTTGACCGATGATCAAGAATCTCGTCTGATGGAGATTCTAGAAAGAAACCGCAAGGCCATTGGGTGGATTGTATCCGATCTCCGCGGGATTAATCCTGCTTTGTGTTCACATCATATCTATCTCGATCATGACAGCAAACCCTCCAGAGAGTTTCAGCGTAGGCTGAATCTGGTTTTACGAGAAGTTGTCAAGAAAGAGATCACGAAATGGTGCGACGCAGGGTTCATTTATCCCATCTCCAACTCCGAATGGGTTAGTCCATTACATGTTGTCCCGAAGAAGTCGGGAATTCAGATGGTGAAAAACGAGAGTGGAGAGGAGATTCCAAAGAGAGTAACCACGTCGTGGCGAGTATGTGTTGACTACAGAAAGCTGAACACCGCGACGAAGAAGGACCTCTTCCCTTTGCCTTTCATAGACCAGGTCATAGAACGGTTGGCAGGGAAGGGGTACTTCTGTTTCCTTGACGGTTACTCCGGATACAACCAGGTATCAATTGCTCCTGAAGACCAGGAGAAAACCACCTTTACTTGTCCGTTCGGCGCGTATGCCTTTAGACGGATGCCCTTTGGATTATGCAACGCTCCTGCGACTTTCCAGATGTGCATGCTTGCTATTTTTGCGGAAATGGTCGGTGATTTTCTGGAGGTTTTTATGGATGATTTCTCGGTCTATGGTGAGTCCTTTGACGATTGTTTAGCGCACCTAGACCAGGTTCTGAAAAAGTGTTGTGAGGTAGATCGCGTTCTGTCCTGGGAAAAGAGCCATTTTATGGTTACTCACGGGATCGTGTTGGGGAACGTCATCTCCCAGCGAGGCATGGAGGTTGACCCTGCCAAGGTAGATGTCATCAAGAAACTCGAGCCACCATCCAACATCAAACAGTTATGGTCATTTCTGGGGCATGTCGGTTTTTACCGACGATTTATCCAAGATTTCTCCAAGATTGCCCGACCGTTAACTGAATTGCTAGGCAAAGACATCGAGTTCGTTTTAAATGATAAATGTCTTAATGCCTTCCTCACATTGAAAGAGAAAATAATTAGTGCTCCTGTCCTACAACCGCCTGATTGGTCTCTACCCTTCGAGATCATGACGGATGCTTCAGGTTTTACGGTCGGGGCTGTATTAGGACAGAGGAGGAATGGACTTCCCGTTGCCATTCACTGTGCCAGCAGAACCTTAGATGATGCTCAGAGAAATTACACAGTGACAGAATAGGAGATGTTGGCAGTAGTGTTTGTATTAGACAAGTTTCGATCATATCTACTTGGCTCGAAAATCACAGTATACATTGATCACTCAGCTATCAGATTTTTAATGGAAAAGAAGGATGTTAAGGCACGCCTTCTTAGATGGATTCTCTTACTTCAGGAATTCGATTTGGATATCAAGGATAAACCTGGGGTAAAGAACGTGGTAGCTGATCACCTCTCCCGATTACAGACAGATCAACCTTCAGATGAGTACACGCCAGAGATCGCAGAGAGATTTCCTGATGAGAGCATCTTTGCGGTTGCTGAACTTCCGTGGTATGCAGACATAGTGAACTTTCTGGTCACACAGAAAAGTCCTCAGGGTTGGCCGAAGAACAGAGTTGAGAAACTAGTTTCTGAGGCACGATACTACCATTGGGAGGATCCAATTCTTTTTCGTGAAGGACCGGATTGCGTTTACAGGCAATGTATTCCTCAGGAGGAATATAATAGTGTCCTCACTTTGTGTCATTCTTTAGAATCAGGAGGACATCATTCAGGGAAGAGGACATCGCAGAAGGTACTACAGAGTGGATTTGGTGGCCGACTCTTACTAGAGATGCTTGCACATTCGTGAAGAGTTGTCCAGATTGTCAGAGAGCTGTAGGGACAGTCAGTGCCAGAGATGCAATGCTGATGCGACCCATCATTATCTGCGAGATCTTTGACGCATGAGGCATAGATTTTATGGGACCATTCCCTTCCAGCAGCGGCTTTGAGTACATTCTTCTCGCTATAGACTATGTTAGCAGATGGGTAAAGGCTATACCTGCACGAACCGCAGACAGTAAGACCGTTTGTAAGTTCCTAAGGGAACATATCATTTCGCGGTTCGGCATCCCTCGTATTCTCGTTTCTGATGGGGGTAGCCACTTCATTAATAAGGAGGTGAAAAAGCTAGTGAAACAATACAGCATCAATCACAGAGTAACTTCTCCTTACCACCCACAGACGAACGGCATGGCTGAAGTTTCAAATAGGGAGATGAAATCAATTCTCCAGAAACTAGTACGACCGGATAGGAAGAACTGGTCACTTCTTCTAGATCAAGTTCTTTGGGCATATCGTACTGCTTACAAGACTCCCTTAGGTACTTCACCATTCAGGCTAGTTTATGGAAAGTCATGCCACTTGCCCGTAGAGATCATGCATAAATCTGAATGGGCAATTCGAGAAATACTGATGGATATACAGAAAGCAGGGGCCAAGAGAAAGATAGATCTGAATGAGCTGGTAGAAATTCGAAATCAAGCATACGAGAACACACTCATCTATAAGGACAAAGTGAAGAAATGGCATGACAGACATATTCGGCACAAGAGCTTTGTCCCTGGGCAGAAAGTCTGGTTGTTCAATGCAAGGTTGCGAATTTTTCCAGGCAAATTGAAAAGCAAGTGGGAAGGACCATACATAGTCAGAACGGTGCATGACAATGGCAGTATTGCAATATCAGATGTGTCACCTGGTGCAGAGCCGTTCGTGGTTAACGGGCAGATGCTGAAGCACTTCGTAGAGACTACTGATCATCTGGCCCGTACTGAAGTGATCTATTTTGTACAGGAATCATGATCATTCCTTCACTTCTTCCTGTACAAATTCTTTTGAGCCATTCTTTTCTGGAGATTCACAACACTTGTATATTCTTCGTAGACCACAATCATCCCCGTTTTTGCTCGTCTTCTCTGCTTAGGATACCAAATCCTAAGTATAGGGGGGACCGATTGCCCGCTGATTTACGTTTTATTTTTTGTACTGATTCTTTTTGTATAGCCATTCTTTTCACGAATCACTGGTTCCCAATTTTTGGCTACACTCTTTTCTATACTTAGGATGCCTTATCCTAAGTATAGGGGGGACCGGGTGATTTCAATGATTTCGTATTCTTTTCCTTTTGAACTTTCGTTATTTATTCTTTTCATTCAGTCATCCCGTTTTGCTCTCCTGTGATACTTACGATGACCTGATCGTAAGTATTGGGGGGTTGACTGACTTGTACTCGATATCCTTTTTCACCCACTTTTACTTAGCACGAGTTATGTCCTCCTTTTTCTCTTTTGACGCTATGAGGACATAGCACAAGCTAAGTATAGGGGGTGCGTATATATTGTATATATACTTTCGCCATTGACCTAAACTGGTTGGTTGCCATTGAGTTCTAAGCTCCACTAAGCATATGTACCTTCATTAGACTCTTAGTTACTGATGAATCCATGATTCATTAACTTTTCTGTCGCATTTTGTCTTAAAACCCTTAACAAATACATGTAAATATCCATTAATTCTCATCTTTTAACAAAATACCATTCATGTGTAAATATTCACTTTTAACCACTAAAATCATCTAAATAAATAAAGAACAAGAAAAGAAACAAAAAGGCAGATTGAATAGATGTATATATATATACAATATGACTTAAATATAAATATAGCTGTAAGATATATTTATAAACCAACCCCCGAGACCAAGTCAGCATGGATTGGTCGACAAACCAATAAGTAGGGGGAGATAAGGAAAGAAAACATAAAAATAATTTAATACACACTACACACACCCTCCACTATTTATAAAATAAATACAAAACTTCAAAGATTTTTAATTATTTCATATGAACAAAATTTTCACTAAATCCTTCTAATTATTTCTAAAAATGTATATAAAAATATAAAAATAAGTTAAAAATACTACCCTATATATATATGCTAAGAAACTCAACCTGTAAATGGTCAAAATATCAACTTCCGAACATCATAACTTCCTCATACGAACTCCAATTTCACTCTACTCACCTTTAAAGTTCATAAAATAATATTCTCTAATTAATAAAGGTGGTTTGATCTAATTCGGAGTTCGTTTGCAAAAAGTCGATTTTGGGACCAAAAGACAACGGGGTTTCTGGGCTATTTATTTTCTGTAATACACATTAATTATTATTTTCTTAATTTTATATTTTTTAAATAATTTCATGATCTTGTAGTTTCACCATAAATTATTTCATAATTTTTGGAGACTATTTATTATTTTAATAAAATCAAAAACCCCAAAATATAGGTATAAATGACCTACTTAGATACTAACCTTATTTATTAAAATATGTAAATTAACTCATTAAAATCCATAAAAATTCGTATAAATCTTATTTAATATTCTAATAATTAAGAAAATATAAAATTAATTTTTACTTATTTATTTATTAAATTAAAAATCTAAAACCTATTTATAAATACATATTTATTAATATAATATTTATATTTTAAGTAATATTTATTATTTATCAAAAGTAACGATTCCATAAATTAGATAATTAATTTATTTAACTTTCTTGTATTTATACCTAATTAAAATAACCTTATATACTAATTATTATCTATTTTACAAAGTATTTCAGCCTCTGGACAAACCAGGTGCTGACACTTGTCAGCACCTGGGGTCATCTTCTTCAAGAAGTAGTTCTACCAGAACCTGCTCTGACCGGCCACCTTCAACCATTTCTCCCGCGCCCATCTCGAACCTTTTGACCGATCTCAACCGTCGATCCTCTCCTCCTAACTACCAGCTACCTCGCCACCCTTGGATCTAAGCTTGGTGCCCAAGCAAACGATCTATATAAGGCTCTCAAGGTCCGCCATTAATAACAACTTTTCCAACTACCAGAGCCCCAACTCCAGGTTATCCGACCCCCAACCTTCAAAGCCTCGCTCCGGTCGACCTGAGGTGGTGACAGCGCCGTGGAGACGCCCGCGAGGAGGAGGAGACGTCAGAGAAGGTTCCAGGGCTTCGTCAGCCTTGTATCGCCGCCCACGCGTGCGTCGGAGCTCCGGTCAAAGGTCGCCGTCGAGCATCGTTTCCAGGTAATACACCTTGTTTTATCCCCAGACCTTCGCCTTCATTTCTTCGTTTTTCACCTCGGTTTGCGTGAGTCGATTAGCGACGCTAATCGCTTTTTTAGGAAGGTTAATCATCTAGCTTTGACGTCGATCAAAACTTCATATCCAAAATCGATTAGAATAGCTTCGAATCGCACATAAATCCATCGCCATTTCCACACGTTTGATATATTTTCTGGAAACCTGATTTTTTTATCATATTTGAGCTTGTGATTTCGTCACGTCTTAAGCCGATTCCTGGTGAATCGAGCCTATCAATACTTCATTTGCAGGTTCTACATCTTCGCGAGCCACTTCTCAGAAACTGGAAGCTTCAATCGCCATCAGAAATCCATCTCAAAAGTCGGACGGCAGAACTTAGCAACCTCCAGGAGGACGAGACCGTCGTCTTCATCGTCGCTTCACCGCCGCTCCGAGCAGCCACCGCCAGAATCCTACCGCGGGCGAGCTCGAGGGGTGGAGGAGCCACCCCTCTGGCCCCGCCGGAGAGCCAAAGCTTTCGTCGGTCGGCCGTGAAAAGTCGGAGAAGAACAGCCATCGCCGAGCTTCGCAACGAACTCAAGAACACCAGGAGGCACAGGTGCGCGACACGTGGCGCACCCGCAACCGCCGATCAGCGCCCAGACGTTCTAATCTCAGCCGCCCGTTCTGAAGAGGTGTGAAATTTGCGTACTAAACCCAGGAGCTTCCGGAAATTCATCTCCGCCCCTAGGTTTTCCATAATTACATTTAGGTCCCTCCGCAGGGACCTAGATGTAATCATTTGTATATATTTCTTTCAGAACAGTCCCTGAGGACCAATTTGCAAGCATTTTAATTAGTTTTCTTCTGCGCTTATTCCCCTGGGCTGTAGGGGCTATTTTAACCTCGTGTGACTTCGTTTTTGGACGATTTCTTGAGGGTAGTTACGCAACTACCCCAACTACTTAGTATAAAGTTTCGTGGGATTTTGACGTGTTTTCAACGAGTTTTGATTTTATTGAATCGCACTTCGTTTTGTTTTGTTTTCTTGAGTTGTTCGAGCTCGCGGCTCGAACCCCGATCACTCTACTATATGGTATCATCTATATAATATCCACCTATTATACAATAAATAAATCTTTTTGAAAAATCTCCCTTTTTGAAAATTAAATAAAAATTGGAAAATAATAAAATCAAATAAAAAAAAAACCAACAAAAAAGGGTTTCTTTACTTGATCACTTGGAGAAGAGATTAAAAATAAAATTACAAAGATAAAAATCGAAGGAATTTATTCTGCCTCCTTGAGTTCGACCCAGGAACACTTGCCTGGTAAAATATTAGTGACGGTTTTCCGAAAAGAAAATCGAATTTGTTTGATAGGTTCGAAAATCGATATTTGTTTCGCGGCTTTTTGGCTACATCGACAAGTGTTGTTCTTTTCTTCTCTAATAAAAATGAAAAGCCGCGAAACCGATTTTCAGCTTTATCAAAATGATGATTACATTTAGGTCCCTGCGGAGGGACCTAAATGTAATTATGGAAAACCTGGGGGCGGAGATGAATTTCCGGAAGCTCTTGGGTTTAGTACGCAAATTTCACACCTCTTCAGAACAGGCGGCTGAGATTAGAACGTCTGGGCGTTGATCGGCGGTTGCGGGTGCGCCACGTGTCGTGCACCTGTGCCTCCTGGTGTTCTTGAGTTCGTTGCGAAGCTCGGCGTCTCCGACTTTTCACGACCGACCGACGAAAGCTTTGGCTCTCCGGAGGGGCCAGAGGGGTGGCTCCTCCACCCCTCGAGCTCGCCCGTGGTAGGATTCTGGCAGTGGCTGCTCGGAGCGGCGATGAAGCGGCGATGAAGACGACGGTCTCGTCCTCCTGGAGGTTGCTAAGTTCTGCCGTCCGACTTTTGAGATGGATTTCTGATGGCGATTGAAGCTTCCAGATTCTGAGAAGTGGCTCGCGAAGATGTAGAACCTGCAAATGAAGTATTGATAGGCTCGATTCACCAGGAATCGGCTTAAGACGTGACGAAATCGCAAGCTCAAATATGATAAAAAAATCAGGTTTCCAGAAAATATATCAAACGTGTGGAAATGGCGATGGATTTATGTGCGATTCGAAGCTATTCTAATCGATTTTGGATATGAAGTTTTGATCGGCGTCAAAGCTAGATGATTAACCTTCCTAGAGAAGTGATTAGCATCGCTAATCGACGCACGCAAACCGAGGCGAAAAATGGAGAAATGAAGGCGAAGGTCTGGAGATAAACCAAGGTGTATTACTTGGAAACGATGCTCGATGGCGACCTTTGACCGGAGCTCCGACGCACGTGTGGGCGGCGATACAAGGCTGACGAAGCCCTGGAACCTTCTCCGACGTCTCCTCCTCCTCGCGGGCGTCTCCACGGCGCTGTCACCACCTCAGGTCGACCGGAGCGAGGCTTTGAAGGTTGGGGGTCGGATAACCTGGAGCTGGGGCTCTGGTAGTTGGAAAAGTTGTTATTAATGGCGGACCTTGAGAGCCTTATATAGATCGTTTGCTTGGGCACCAAGCTTAGATCCAAAGGTGGCGAGGTAGCTGGTAGTTAGGAGGAGAGGATCGACGGTTGAGATTAGTCAGAAGGTTCGAGATGGGCGCGGGAGAAATGGTTGAAGGTGGCCGGTCAGAGCAGGTTCTGGTAGAACTACTTCTTGAAGAAGATGACCCCAGGTGCTGACAAGTGTCAGCACCTGGTTTGTCCAGAGGCTGACATACTTTGTAAAATAGATAATAATTAGTATATAAGGTTATTTTAATTAGGTATAAATACAAGAAAGTTAAATAAATTAATTATCTAATTTATGGAATAGTTACTTTTGATAAATAATAAATATTACTTAAAATATAAATATTATATTAATAAATATGTATTTATAAATAGGATTTAGATTTTTATTTTCATAAATAAATATGTAAAAATTAATTTTATATTTTCTTAATTATTAGAATATTAAATAAGATTTATACGAATTTTTATGGATTTTAATGAGTTAATTTACATATTTTAATAAATAAGGTTAGTATCTAAGTAGGTCATTTATACCTATATTTTGGGGTTTTTGATTTTATTAAAATAATAAATAGTCTCCAAAAATTATGAAATAATTTATGGTGAAACTACAAGATCATGAAATAATTTAAAAAATATAAAATTAAGAAAATAATAATTAATGTGTATTACAGAAAATAAATAGCCCAGAAACCCCGTTGTCTTTTGGTCCCAAAATCGACTTTTTGCAAACGAACTCCGAATTAGATCAAACCACCTTTATTAATTAGAGAATATTATTTTATGAACTTTAAAGGTGAGTAGAGTGAAATTGGAGTTCGTATGAGGAAGTTATGATGTCCGGAAGTTGATATTTTGACCATTTACAGGTTGAGTTTCTTAGCATATATATAGGGTAGTATTTTTAACTTATTTTTATATTTTTATATACATTTTTAGAAATAATTAGGAGAAGGATTTAGTGAAAATTTTGTTCATATGAAATAATTAAAAATCTTTGAAGTTTTGTATTTATTTTATAAATAGTGGAGGGTGTGTGTAGTGTGTATTAAATTATTTTTATGTTTTCTTTCCTTATCTCCCCCTACTTATTGGTTTGTCGACCAATCCATGCTGACTTGGTCTCAGGGGTTGGTTTATAAATATATCTTACAGCTATATTTATATTTAAGTCATATTGTATATATATACATCTATTCAATCTGCCTTTTTGTTTCTTTTCTTGTTCTTTATTTATTTACATGATTTTAGTGGTTAAAAGTGAATATTTACACATGAATGGTATTTTGTTAAAAGATGAGAATTAATGGATATTTACATGTATTTGTTAAGGGTTTTAAGACAAAATGCGATAGAAAAGTTAATGTAAAATGGATTCATCAGTAACTAAGAGTCTAATGAAGGTACATATGCTTAGTGGAGCTTAGAACTCAATGGCAACCAACCAGTTTAGGTCAATGGCGAACTTGATGGGCCCAATCTCTATGATTTGGGCAATCTGGCTCTCACGTAGGGGCTGATTTTTAATTCCCATAGACTTTATGTTGAGAATGTTGTCCATTTAGCTAGATCTCTCCTCGAGACATGGTTATTGTAAGTTTTCTTGTAATCCTTATCGCTTAATAAAATTTTGGGACTGACACCTCAAGATTGTCTCCCCATATTTTGACTAAAAACATGGTTTACGAGTTAGATGACACCGATAAGAATGCTACTTATTCTCACCGGTTCTGATGGTCCTCCGGTGAAGCTTTGGATCCAGTGAGAAGATGCCTCGGACCATCTCTGATTGTACTCCAAAAATGAGGAAATACTCAAGCCTCAAAGGCTCGATAGAAGATGAGTGGAGCTCCATGGAGTGCAACAAAGAAAGAGCATTGCATGGTGATTCTCCATTAGGGAGATTAAGGCATGGGTCACTTCTTTGTGGTTTATGGAATGAGTGGAAAGTTACGACAATCGTCGTGCATTCGAAGGTGGATGAGGTAGCAAGAGGTAGAATGTGAAGTGTAGAGGAAAGAAAACGTTGGCGATGGATGATCAGGGTGATCAATCCATGATGTATCGTCATATTCTTTATTTATTATCTCTCTAACTTAAACAATCAATAAACGTAAAGCTAACTAACTAAAATTAACAAACTAACCTCTATAAATAACTATCCCTAATTATTATATATAAATAATTATATTAATGTACATTATTTTCTTTGTTTTATTAATCATCAAAAAATCCCATCACAATTATTTAAATATTGTACATATTTATTTTTGCAATACAAATTTAAAAATAGAAAAATCTCAAAACAAATTATAACTAAGTATTTTTTAATACTTAAAAATATTTAAAAAATATAAGTATGTATATATGACATATTTTGACTTTTTGCTCAACATGAAACTTGTAGACCTCAAAAAATCTACAACTTTCATGTTCTACACTTTTTCATTTGAAGCTCGTATATATTTAGTTTATATTTTACTAACTATTTTCTATTTTTTATTCTTATTGGGCCTTATGGAGCCATCTCCTTATGCCACGTGACTCGGCCCTTCGTATGCATGCCTTCATTTTTAATCGTCAGATCTCCTTTGATCGGATGACCTTCCTTCATCTACTCCCTTATCACTTCTTAGTCCTCTGATCTACTTGATCAGAGGAGATCACCACCCTTCTTTCGCACCCCTTTCGATCGTTGGATCGCTAGATCCATTGGTTGTGGTGTTTTTTCCTCTACGTCATTGATAACACGGATTTTGCGAGGGCCTAAAGTAGTCCACACAAGGCAGAACTATGATGTCGCTGAAGCGACCGCTCTCGAAACTCGGGTTAATCAATAATTAACCCACAACAAGAATAATGCAATGACTAGCAAAAAATGCGGAGTCGAAATTTATTATAACTCTACAACAATGTGTATAGCGTGTAAGTATGTGTAGAGGTCGAACACATGGAATAAACAGGAGAAGGAGGCAAAAATAATGCTCATAAATTCGCCTTTTATCTCTCATCCATGTTATTGTTTTTATGGGATTTTAATTATATATATTATTTGATTTGATTTTTAATTTTCTGTTTTTATATTTTTCTTTTTATATTTTATATTTTTATATTACTATTCTTTGATATAAACAATATATCATATATAAGGTTTTATATATACAATATATAGTAGTATATTGATAAATATTAAAAAATATAGATAGAATACAAATAATAAATTGTTTTGGTGTTTTAAATAATTTTCTAATTCTTTTGTTATTTTCCTAGAATTTTTGCTAATTTTTATATATATTTGAAGTCAAAAATATCCCAAACAAGGGATAAATAAAATAATTAACTATGTTCCAAAATTATCCAAATCAATTATAATATATACATATTTATATAAATAACACTATAAAAAAGGAAAACATATTTTTGGGTTTTTAAAGAATTTTTTAGATTTCTATGAAAGATTTTGGGGTTTTTATTTTTAGGCTTTTTTTTCCAATTTTTTGTGATTTTTAGCTTGTAACTAAAATAGGTCAAAATATACTTTTTTGGAATTTTAGATGCATTTATATGTTTCTTTCGTATTTTCTAAGTTAAACAAGGAATAAATAGGCTCCATTATATTTTTAATAAATAATTAAAATACCCAAAAATGCAAAGTAAATATGTGACATGAAAGTATAAGGCACAAGGTATTTTCCCTAATTTTGTGTATTTTTAGGAGCTCAATAGGTATTTTTAAAAAATTGATAAAACATACAAAAAATCAAAGTCCTAGCAGGGGCATTTTTACAATAAAAATAAAATCCAGGGGCTTGGTGCAAAATTTCCAACATAATAAAAAATTTATTTAATTTTTAAAGACCAATTTACAATATACAAAAATGTTAGGGTGTACATTGCAATTTTGCCACCTCACGTGGGACGGCACATGAGGTGACATGGAATGGACCCATGTGCAAATACATAACATACATGGGGTTCTGTGCAAAATGTCCATTTATTTTTAAACGCTATATTTTATTTACAGAATTAAATATTAAATACAAAAAAAGCGGGGCTGGATATGCAATTACCCCAAAGGTGTGTGGATCGGACGACGGGACTTGATTCACTTGACATGTGGCGCATCCTAAGACTGGAGTGGAATGCAGGAGGCTGAAGGAAGTTGGGCCTGTGGGTGGTCTAGAGGACGCCACGTGTCCCAATGAAAAAAATACAAAAAGTAAAGAAAAATCAAATAAAATACTTACGGACTTCAAATATAAATTGCAATAATGAAAGTTGTAGATCTCAATGAGATCTACAAGTTTCATGTTGAGCTCAAAACAAAACTAAGCAATATGTACAAAATACAATTTTTGGAATCCTTTTATTAATTAAAAACACTTGATTTTCAATTATTTTGTGATATTTATATTTTTAAATTCTTTTGTATGACAAAAAATTTATATACAATAATTACTCTAATTTTTATGGAAAATAAGAAACACATAAAATAGAACATAATATTAGTGTTAAATATATACATTAATTAGGGTTAATTATTTACAACAAACAATAGGTTATCATTAGTTATTTAGTGTTATCTTTTATTAACTTGTTTAAACTAAGACAGTAATAAATAGTAAATAATATGATTAATCTCAGATTCATCATCCCGCTATACTAAAACTATGCTCATCCTCGAGCATTTAAAGAATGAGTTGGATTAATCCCTAACTGTGCAGGTGAAGTTTCAAGACTTAATTCATCAAGAGCCCTTGGCTTTAATGATCCTAAAATTCTAAGCTCAACCAAGCTCTAGTCAAAAGGAAACCAACTTCTCCGATGAGAAAAAAATACAAAGAGCAAAGAAAAATCAAATAAAGTACTTACAGGCTTCAAATAAAAATTACAAAACATGAAACTTGTAGATCTCAATGAGATCTACAAGTTTCATTTTGAGCTCAAAACAAAACTAAACAATATGTACAAAATACAATTTTTGGAATATTTTTATTGATTAAAAACACATGATTTTTAATTATTTTGTGATATTTGTATTTTTAAATTCTTTTTTTATAACAAAACAAATATATACATTAATTACTCTAATTTTTAGGGAAAATAAGAAACACATAAAATAAAACATAATATTAGTGTTAAATATATACATTAATTAGAGTTAATTATGTACAACGGACAATAGTTTATCATTAGTTAATTAGTGTTATCTTTTATTAACCTGTTTAAACTAAGAGAGTAATAAATAATAAATAATATGATTAATCTCATATTCATCATCCCGCTATACTTAAACTATGCTCGTCCTCGAGCATTTAAAGAATGAGTTGGATTAATCCCTAACTGTGCATGTGAAGTTTCAAGACTTAATTCATCAAGAGCCTTTGGCTTTAGTGATCCTAAAATTCTAAGCTCAACCAAGCTCTAGTCAAAAGGAATCCAACTTCTCTAATTGTCGAACTCTCTATATGTACATATAGTATAAGGATATGACGTTTAGTGTGTACTGCATTCATGAGAGTTGAGTCTAAATGTCACCTAAAGTCCTAATTCAAGAGAATTTCCTCAAGACCCAATCCTCAAACTAGGGAATAAATCAATTTTCGCACTCAATCCACTATTTATTTAGTTTGTCAGACTTTGAAAGTGAAGATGGAAGGTTGTTTGATAGAGGGCATAGTTTGTGTGATTTCCTCTCTCCCTCTCTCAATGGAACAAGGAATCTCTCGAGTGCCTTATTACTTAACACTTATGTATTTTTGGTTGCTGATCATTGTGTCCATCAAGAGAATTCGGATTCGTCTGTACTTGTTTTCTTAGGAATACATTGGGGTGTGTCTCTTTTGAACTTCTAATATATCGTCAACTCTTCAACACACAGACTTGTACCGTTTATGATGCAGAGCCCTTTTAATTCCTCTCCCGACTCCAATGGTCCTAATAGGAGTGGTCCAAGTGGACACTTAAAAAATGGTTGGCAGCACTCGCCTTTGATATAATCTCTTGGTATTTGACTTTATATTGAGAGAGCTTTTCTTTCAACATTTCTTTTTTTTCTTTTGGCTAGCTCGATCGCTTTTACCAAGGTGCCGAACATTGATAAACAAATTATTAAGTCTCACCACACCCCGACACATAGGTCAATATCAAGAAATTAGTACAAGAACCATGTTCTCATACTGGCTAAAGGTGTTGGCACTTAGGTTTCATGATGCTTTCATCGATTTTATCCCATCTACGAGCATAATAAAATCACTTATAAACTCAAATATCAAATTCCAGTCCCTCAAGTGAAACCTCAACTCATCGAATCATTCATGCAGTTGTGCAGGTGATGTGTTGATCATATTATTAAAGGCAGAGATGAAGTGTGCAATATAACACCCATATCTTTCAAACTAGGAAAGTGTGGATTATTAAGTCTCAAACCCTAATGACTAAGGTTGGTTAATTTTACTCTTAAGACCTCATAGACCTAGTGTTCTTAATTCATCAAGCCTTGAGTGATAGTGATTGTGTCCGAGATACATCAACTCACTAGTTAACGTTTTTTAGGATTTTTTATTTTTTTTTTTACAAATTTTATCATCCCGCTTTTTTGGTTCTTTAGAGAAATAATGACTGGCCTGAAATAATATGACTAGTTCCATCTACTTTCAGGCAGTATGGGTGTAAGTACAGACTGTCAAATAGCTACCCGTGTTACTTCAAGACTATGTCATTGACGAATCCAAGATAGCTGATGTTAAATGTCGTGAATTATCGTGCGCTTAAATATGAATGTGTCGTTTCGTTGTAGGCGGGCTATCGGAATCGATCGAGAAATAACTACACGGAATTTAGTCAATTCTAATCAATGTGATTTTATGTTTATCTTACTTGGGCAAGTCCTAAGATCGAACTCAAGGAGGCAAAGGAACAACCTAGAAATTTGTCTATCAAAGTTCATGCACGATTTTCGAGGCAGTCTTTTTTTGTAATATTTAATGCAATTTTGGGATGCCAAATGCAACTTTGGCCGATTTTAAGGACTAGAAAATGATTAGCAACCAAACGATGTTCGAAAAATATGAAACTTGGCAAAGATGACATTATAGTGAAATGGATGCATTGTAAATTTTTTGGAATTTTAGGAAGTAAAATAAATATTTTATGAATTTATGAATGTAATTGATGTGAATTTCAATATTTAATTATAATAAATATTAAACCTATTTATTTTTAAGAGATAAAATTATCCAAGATCTAGTACTAGTGATCGTGATCGATCTCAGAAAAATCCTAATCCTCGAAAATATGAGATTTAATACCTATTAAAAATCAAAGATCAAAATAGGTAAAATGATTTTTAGAGGGAAAATTATGCATGTAATTGCAATTCTTTTTGGGCACAATGTAACATGCAACTAAATCTACAATTGTTGATTTTTTGACAATTTTTAAAGCATTGGTTAATCGGTTATGAATTTTCAAGCGCAGAATGGGCAAAATATGCAATTTTTACAAAACAATTAATTATTAATTAACCACTAATCGCAAAAATGTCAAACATATGCCAAGATGTAGAAAATTAGTTGTAGAACAAAATGCATATTTTTAATAAATAAAATAATGCAATATAGAGGTTCGAAACAACGGAGGAATACAAGGGTATTCCTGTAAATGACAATAATTAAAAATAAATATGCAACAAGGACTATATTGTAATTACCGCTATGCCTGGGGGTATGTCTGCAAAAATCCCAAGCGGTCGTGACCCTTGGGTGGCGGGGCTCCTCTATGAATACGTGACGGTCCAAGGTGTTCCTTGTAAATATTCCAAAGTGTCACGTGCAGAGAACGTGGCGTCTGAGGATTTTCTGTGATATCAGGGATTTGTAGGGGTGTCGGTGCAAGTTCCCCTGCCGCACGTGAGATGCACGTGCTTGGGTGCCTCGGGTGTCCCCCCTCGCGGTGAGGCAGAGTGCGGAGGAGGGTCGGAGCTGGGCGAAGTCTTCACAGCGGGGAGGATGTCGGTGAAGTTGATGAAGGACATCTGGAAGATTGAGGAGATGTTGGAGCTTCCATACCCTTTGTTTACTGATGATGAAGCCTGCTGGCCGTTTTGATGATGTGTCATCGTTGGTGGAGGATGAAGGTCGTCGTTGGTGGCGGAGGCAGCTTCTGGGTCGAAGGCAATGGCTGGAGTGCGTTGATGGAAGCGGTGGTTGGTGACGAAGGCATAGATGCAAGATGCGTCGTGGGTTCGACGGTTGAAGGCCGGAGCTGCTGCAGTTGGTGGGATGCCGTTATCCAACGAGCCGCGATGGCTCGGATCTCGCCAGAGGAGATACTACGCGGTGTTGTCACCACCTCGAAGCCATCCGGTGGTGCAATCAGCGGATCAAGGACGACGAGGGGTCGGAGCATTTAAATAGCTGGAGGGCGATCTGGAGATGGAAGTAGGGAGGCGACGGGATTCGATGGAGATTTGACGTAGATCGGAGGTGCGAGATTCATGGACGGAGATCACGGTGAGGCGCGGGCGGCGAGATTCACGGGGATGAGGCGGAGATTTCACGACGGTGAGGAGGCAGACATTTTGGGAAAGGGACTGGGAGGAAGACGAAGCAGCGGTCGTTCGATCGGCCGAGATTGGATAGCCAGAATCGCGATGCATGGCATCAATTTGGGGATGAAGCACGTGCAGGGCACGTACGCGGAGGCATGTGCTCCGCATGAGCGATGTTTTTTAATTAATATTTTTTTATAAAAACGAATATAAATATGGCCCAAAAATGGATGACACGTGGCAGCTCCAGGAGTTGCCACGTGTTAACCCCACAAAAATCGAAAAATGAATACCTTAATAAATATGTAAAAAAATAGTAAATGACCTCAAATTGAAAAAGTTTCTTCACAAAAATTGCTCGTCTCGATGAGATCTGCAAATAGAATGCAAAGTCAAAATCGATCATTTGCATAAAGTAATATTTTTGGGGTATCCCATGTACAAGAATACCTTGATTTTTGGGTTTTATAATTTTTTTGTCATTTTAAACCAAATAAAAATCCGGAAAAAATACGATAAAATCAAAGATAAATATTTACACATTAATCTTTTTTTTATTTTTAAAGTAAGAAAAATAAGAAATAAAATAAAAGATGAAAAATACAATTTTTGTACAGACAGTTAGCGAAGACTCGGACATAGTTAGTTTCTTTGATTTTAAGCTCAGTTTGGATTTAGATTTTTGCACATTTTAATAAAACTTTAATCAAAGAAGATAAATGAAAAAAATAAAATAAAATGAGTCAATTATGTACATAAAATAATAGGTCAAAAACCACTAAAATACAAAATGTACAAAAGAGGCCCAAAACCCAACTTTCACATATGAGCTCTGATTCACTTGAACTTGGTCTTGTTTTGAAGGTAATTGAATGTACATTAGTTAAAAGTGAGTAGGATCAAATCAGACATTGTATGAGGAAGATATTCAGGTTTTAGTCTGGAAATCCTAGAACTAGGGTTTGGGTTTTTGGTCCACTTATTTAGGTTAGTGATTTTTTTTGTATTTTTATTTATTCTTGTTAGTGATATGTACACTGTAGAGGTGGTCTCGGGTCAATGGAGTTAGCATGAATTAGATAAAAAATGGGGAAGTTAGGTTATTTACAGGTCAATTTGACTGGGATTTTTGGCTTCTTATTTTGTGCAAAAATAAGTGATAAAATGCAATTCTTATCAAAACACGCATGAATGCTAATTATGCAGAATTAATAAAGAAATGTCAATGAGTTTTAGGGATTTGAGCTTAATTCATCATTTTTAGAGTGATGAATATGAGATTCATCATCTCCCTATACTTAAACCATGATCGTCCCTGAGCATCAAAAGCAGTGCAATGAGGTGAAATGAGATTGGTTCCTTACCAAGACCATGAGCAGAAGGTGAAAATGAAACTGGACCCGACCTTTGGATTATTAGTTTGGCGGAACTTCTGTGAGACTTAGAATTTTAAAATCAGCAGCCTTCAAGTTCTACACATCATTGTCACAGTTTTGGCTCAGAAGTCATCTTAGATCGATCCTCCTCCCAAAGCATACTACATTAACATTGAACAATCGACTCATGTATGTGAAAGGTTTTAGCTCTTCCCATCCAAAATGTCAGACTACCATGCAAACCTCCTCTCCAGTAACTCATCCTCGGGGAGTCAGGTATTTCCTTCTAAGGTATGTCGTGATGTGTTCACAATCGAAATGGGGGAGAAGTTAGAAGAAGGAGAAAAGAACTGGAGGGTGGCCACTGTAGTCACCTTTCCTTGTGAAGCCGGTCAGTTTAGCCAAGTCTCCACCAAGATCTGTAGGTTTTCTTGAAGCTTGGACCTTTTTGGTCAGATATTTATTTGGTAGTGGCTTACTTTGTATTTGGATTTTTGGTGGTTCTGATTGGATCTTGTTATGCCCCTATGGATATAGAATCTTTTTTTTCGTACATGTTTTGGGGTCTTAGAAAAAATTGTGCCCAGTCGTCCATCCCTTTTCCGAAGCTTTATTTCAACCCATACTCCGGTCTTTAGATTTCCACGCTACCAGAAAAGAAACTCACACAGTCTTCCAACACCTCGTCTGAGCTGAGCTAAGTGTATAGTGCGAGAGTACAAATTAATTCCTTGTTCCACAGTTGTACCCAGAATGAAGAGACCAGGTTAGACACTAAGAGTCAAACGATGCACATTGTCATGTTGAACTCAAATAATTAAGGCATAGACATGAAGTTTCTAAAATCCTATTTCTCGGTGAAGTTCCTCTAAAAATTAGATGGATTAAGGTAAAGTCCAGACCACTCTCGATTTCTGCTCATAACTCGGTTCAGAACCCAAAGACTTTTCACAAATGTAATGGATGTAATGCTAGATGAAGTGTAGGTATGTGAAATGCAGACACAAGTTTTTTTCGATTTTTTTAAAAAGTTTTTTTAATGCAAAAATGAATAAGAAGCCATTTTTTTCAAAAAAGAATGGTTGGACACAGTCAGTGTTAGTAGCAAAATTCTTTTTCTTCTTTTTTTAAAAAGATTTTTTTTTTGAAAAAGTTTTTTTTTGCAAAAGTTAGTTACCCACCCTGTAAATGCATATAGACTTACACAAAAGTACGACATATGGGTAAAATATATACAAAGTATATGTACACCCCCCCTATACTTAGCGAATGTTGTGTCCTCATAGCACAAGAAGAGTAAAGAAGACATAACTCGGGATAAGCGTAAGAGAGTAAAAAAGAAAAATACAAAGAAAGATCGGCTCGCCCCACTATACTTAGGCTGTGAATAGTCTAAGTATAGAAGAAGAGCGAAATTGAGGTGGTCAGGAGATGTGAATGAGGATAGTATACAGAGATGGGTATCGGTCCCCCTATACTTAGGCTTTGGTCCGCCTAAGTATGGAAGAAGGGTGGAAATGGAATGATCGTAAGATGGGGAGAATGGTATGTACATATGGCATCGGTCCCCCCTATACTTAGGCCTTGGCCTAAGTAAAGGAAGAAGATGTATAAGGAGACCGATGTGGTTGGGAGGGAGGGTGGGTAGCCGATGATTAAGGCGGTTTTCGGCCGATCTTTTTGTGAGCATGTGGTGGGAGATCGTAATGATGAGAAGAAGATGAAGCGTATGATTCCCAACTATTATCAGTGCTATCTTCAGAGAAATCATGCTGGATAGTAGATGACGCGTATGAGTCAGATGGAAAATAACCATCATCGGAGTTATCCTTAGAGGAATAGTATTTGGAAGTGGAGGCACTCCAGATATTCTTGTCTTTTAGTTGCTTCTTCAGTTGTTTTCACAGAATTCGTTACTTCTTGGGATCAAGCGATTCATCCTCGGATTAATACTTTGAAGCACCAGTCTCAGTCATCTCATAAGAAATTATTCCAGTGTATTTGATGAGACCATAAGAATCGTCTTTGGATGAATAATAATGAGGAACGGAAGTCGTCCAACGGGAATCGAAGTTTTGGATCCTTGTGAAGATATGGTTTTAGAACTACTGAACAAACCTCACTTATGTAGATTACCTTTTCCGGACCTGATGAGGGATCATCAGATAATTCCTCTTCCAGAAGGTCAAAGGTGACTTTCTTTTTCGATGAAGGAGCAGTCATTTTGTTTCGTGAAGATGTTGGTCCACTTGAGTCTCCAGATGAATAACCGTTGAAATTTTTCTCCTTGGTCGGTGTTCGTCCCGTAAGTTTGTTCTTAGTTTTCTTGATGTTGGTGCACTCCTGAGTTGGATTGATTTATTCAATGTAGTCAACAAAGGTTGACTCGGGGTGAGCCCATGAATATATCTCAGGATCATATAAAAAACATTTTTCTATGGTGAAAGCGGTGGGAAATTAAACAACGAGGAGAGTCTCTGTATGTTCGTTTTCAATTGACTTGATGTTGGAGCATTCCTCTGTCGGGTTGATTTGATCAAGGTAGTCAGAGTAGGTTGACTCAGGGTGCGCCCATGCATAAGTCTCAAGATCATATGAGTCATCTATTTGATTTTCCATGGTGAGAGCAGCGCGGAATGGAATGGAAGGGAGAGTCTCTAAATCAATAGTCTCATCAACAACCGCTATCTCAGGTGTAGCAACGGGGTAGGGCTATTCTACCGCTTGATGGTTACGACTATTGAGGTTTTCATGGGTTGCCTCAGAAAATCGTGGTTCCTCAAAGACTTGTTGAGATCGAAGTGCTCTCATTGCTGTAAAATTGATTTCCCGAGTCTCACACTCAATAATTACCTTAGCCAATGCCAAGAATGGATTTCCGAGAATGATCAGAGACTGGGTGAATTCTCCTTAATGCTCAATATCAATGACCGTGAAGTTTATTTTGAGCAGAGCACCTTGGAACGTAATGATGACTGAAATTGTTCCTCTCGGTTGCTTTATCGATCGATCGACCAATTGAACGATCTCTCGTATCTTCCTGATAGGTCCGAGTTTGAGCGTGTTTAATACAGAGATCGAGAGGATATTAATTGGTGAATCTTCATCAATTCGAGCATGGGTAAATATTATGTCTTTGATTCCACGGTCAAATTTGGGCAACCGCTTCACTATGCGGCTCTTGGTTTTTCTCCTCAACACCAAGAAGGAGGCCATTGACAAGATATGTCTTTCAGTCTTTGTTCTTATCATGCCCAACCTATTCATCATTAATTTGTCCATTACAAATCCTATAAGGTCGGGGAAGTGTTCAATGGCATGTATAAAGGGAAGTTCAAAAATCAATCTTTTCTCTAGTACTTCCCATAAAGCATGATCCAAATTCTTCAGATCTTCTTCAGTTTCAATTTTTATGTATTTTTTTGGATTTTCAATTTTTGAGATGTTTTCGAGTATTTTATTTTTTTGGTATTTTTTATGTGGTGTGTGGATGTGGTGTGTTCTCCAGAGGAGGAGAAGCTTAGATGTTCCGAGTAAGAGTCAGAGGCATAGTCATCCCTAGGGGAGTAATATGGAGAATTGCCGCTGTCAGAGTCGTCCCTAGGGTGAACATATTCTCAAGGGTTCTGAATATCCTCAGAATTTTCAACATGAGATCCAATCTTTTCCTCATCCATTTTTATGTCCGAGCTACCAGAGAGTGAAATTAATTGGTCGGCAAACTTTTGAAATCTATCCTCCATTAAATAAAATCTCTTATTTATCCTCGAAATATCATCCTCCAAAATCTTTTCATGATCAATCATGGGAGCAGTCGGTATGTATTCTTGTATTTTAGATTCAGTCATTTCATCTTTCATTTTCCTGTATGAGCTGAGAGGAGAGTCTCTTGGAATATTCAATATATGATCGTTATTTTCTGAAAATTTATCCTCAAAAGTTATGAAAGGAGGCTGCTCAGTGGAAGATTTTGCGAGAATCTGTAGGTCTCATACTCAGCATACCGTGACTCAGGTATGCAATGTTGGTTTGAGTAGAGTCTACTTCCATGGTCATGATTGATCGTATCCTCAAATAACGGAGTCATACAGGGTTCATATATGTCGATATCATCTGTCTGGTCCTCTGTATGTCTAGGTTGATCAAAGGAGTGGTACTCGGGTTGGTCAATAGGGATTTGATCGTTACGGTCAATCCAACGCTAATGATTATTAAGTGAGAGCCCTCCATCTGGTGTGATCGGGTTTGGTTTCTTGGCCAGTCATGAGCCTCAAAAGTGATTTGATCTTGAAATGGTTCATTAGCAAGAAACCGAGAATAAGATGGTTCAGTCCAGGATGGTAAGGGAACATGTGTGGTCGGATGATTCGAGTAGAGTGGCTTAGAATTCAATGAGGGATCGGATTTGTTGGATTGATTTGTGGGTGAGAGTCTCCTGTGGAAGTTGGATGATGTCTAGTTGGAGGAGGTTTTGAAATTTATGGTCTAGCTGAGACGAATTCATTTTCATAGTATAGCTCTGATGGATACTTGAATAAATGTTCCGTCACTTTTGAAAGAGCTGAAATGAATGACGATTTGGATTTGACCGAGACGAATTTATTTTCATAATATAGATCAGATAGATACTCGGACAAAAGTTCCATAATTTTTGAAGGAGGTTTATCGGTTGTCATCATGGATCTTGATCAACGATGTTCAAGTGCTTAGGATATTCAACAGAAGAAGCCTTAATTGTTTCAGATCAAGAAAGGAGTGTGATGGCACAAAGTGCGGTTTTTGTATATCCGAGATCGGTTCACACACACCAATGCAAACACAAATCAAAGTCCAGGTTCACCTACTCACACGATGAGGCCGTAAGGGTTTGGCAATTATCTTTTCAATTTTAGTTGGTGATAAGATAATCTTGAAAAATAATTAGGGAGTTGTTAGGTGCCGAAAATTTTTTAATGACTGACCCGAATTCTTACGACTAGTTGCACCTACTTTCAGTCAGTATGTGTGTAAGTACGGACCATAAAACGACTACCCGTGTTACTTAAGGACGGAGCCTTACGTAGTGTTCTTTAAACCACCCACTCTGCTAAGGAAATCTGGATTGTTTACCATCTACTCGTAGATCCTCACTGAGAAGTAGCTAATCATTTTTATAGAATCAGTAATCAATACAAAAATTCAGATTTGGGCTCTATCCTTAAGTGTCATCTCTCTTTCACCCAGACAAGTAAATGCATCCAAGGTCGGGGTTGCTCTCCCGCAAAAATTCTTAATTTTATGGGTTGTTTAAAATCGATTATATTTAGCAGTCCAATTTTAATTAGGTGATCACTGGAAATTTAAGGTGAGCACAAATAAATGTCTACCGTCCAGTCCCAATTTTCTTCAAAATTATGTGACAAAACATGTGGGAGAAATTTGGGGAAAACGACGCACGTGAAAAACGATGATGTATGCTCAATTAGAAGACTTGTAGTGATTCCTCGCAATCGCAATGTGGGATGCAATACAAAAATAGAATGATTATTCTAAATGAATGCAAGTCGATAAAAAATCGCACCTAGCAGAAAGTTCTATTAGCCGGGAAGAAATGAGTTAAGTTTTTGACTAAATTGAACGATCTAATGTGCATCTCGATTAAAGTGAAGTTTGGCCCTAGGTCCTACGAGCACAATCAAAAATTTAAAAGCTCTAATAGCCATATGTGCAGGTCTATCCTAAGTGCCACTTAAGTCAGGCCCCACCCTCACCGGAGAGTGAAACAGGCCACGACACACCACAGGAAAAGTTTGAGTTCTTTTACATACACGAGAGTCCAAATGGACATCGCTAGAAATGAGCAATTAATTACAGAAAATAAAACTACAGGAAATAAAATCCTAGACTCTACGCTCTCTCACGACTCGACCCGATCTTAATTTTTAATGCAGCTTTTCGGAAGTTGGTGAGGATGCACCGATTCTTGAAAAACCGCTCTACGTACGTCGGGTACTTCGCAAGAAAAATAAGAGAGAGAATGTAAGAGAGTGACTCAAAAATAAATAAAAAGTAAAACAAGAAAATAAAGGATAAAAATAAAATAAAAATAAATACAGGAAAAAATGGAATTTATACAGTGAAGATTCAGGGGTCAGACTACCCGAATGAAGAAAATCAAAAAAAATTAGACAAAAGCTAAGCCGTTTGCCTCCCCGGCAACGACACCATCGGACAAATCCGAGATAGCTGATGTTAAATGTCGTGAATTATCGTGCGCATAAATGTGAATGTGTCGTCTTGTTGTAGGCGGGCAATCGGAATCGGTCAAGAAATAACCACACGAAATTTAGTCAATTCTAATCAATGTGGTTTTATGTTTATCTTACTTGGGAAAGTCCCAAGGTCGAACTCAAGTAGGCAAAGGAACAACTTGTCAATCAAAGATCGTGCGCGATTTTCCTGATGGTCTTTTTTTGTAATTTTTAATGCAATTTTGGGATGCGAAATGCAACTTTGGCCGATTTTAAGGAATAGAAAATGATTAGCAACCAAACGATGTCCGAAAAATATGAAACTTGGCCATAGCCATAATCACATCATTAAGACTAATTAAGTATGGTTAGTGCTAATTACCTGTCATTAGTGATAATTAAGCGTCATTAGCATAGATTTACACTCATTAGCCATAATCACATCATTAAGATTAATTAAGCATGATTAGTGCTGATTACCCGTCACTAGTGATAATTAAGCGTCATTAGCAAAAGTAGGACACATGGAGAGGAAATCATGGGACACGTGTCGTTATATAGTCAGGACAAGTGTCATTATCCTAAGACTACCACGTGTCGTGGATAAGCCACACCTTGCTTGGGAAACAAGTTATCTCATGGATAAGACAAACCTATTACTTGGGCAACAAGTTTTCTCATGATTAAGCCATGTGCCATACCATGTGTCTTGTAGTCTCCCTTACATGTTGACACATGTCAGACATGTAAAGGGGGTGGAGGCCTATAAATACCCATGACCCCACATACTCCTCCTCACTTGATCCCACGCCCATCTCTCCACCTTAGAGCGGCAAGGCAGCCGAGGTTGCGGGAGGAGCACGAGTGGAGCCACGGCGAAGCCCTGTCCGCATCGAGCCGTAGTACTCAAATCTAGGACGGCTATAGAGGGAGATTTCACAAAAGAAGGCGATCTCGACTCGAGTTAGATATCGATCAGGTGAGGGATTCTCAAGCTTTTACATATAACTAAAATCTAAAATATGAGCATCATGACAAAAATTTATGTTGAATACTGTGAAATAGCTTGGAAGAGACTTTATGAAAGAAACTACATATAACAACATGCTAGCTTTACAAATTAATGCTGAAATAACTTCAAATAAACTGAAATATAATCATCACTATCAAGCTGTTTATACTAATCACCACTGTGGCTAATTTATTGACTCATGAACGCTGAAACAAAGCTAAGTCAAGCGCGCAGACGGTCCCAAAGACCAAAAACACCCTGCATACGGCCCAAAGCCTATATGTATACAGAATGCGGACCCAAAGTCCTCTTGATACCATATCTAATGGTTTGCCATATCTAATGGCGGTTTCATGGTCATATCTATGAAATGAATGCACTGTAATGTTTTTGGAATTTTTGGATGCAAAATAAATATTTTATGAATTTATGAATGCAAATGATGTGAATTTCAATATTTAATTATAATAAATATTAAACCTATTTATTTTCAAGTGATAATATTATCCAAGATCTATCACTGAACGATCGATCTTAGAAAAATCCTAATCCTCGAAAATATGAGATTTAATACCTATTAAAAATTAAAGATCAAAATAGGTAAAATGATTTTTAGAGGGAAAATAATGCATGTAAATGCAATTCTTTTTGGGCACAGTGTAACATACAACTAAATCTACAATTATTGATTTTTCGGCAATTTTTAAACCAATGGTTAATCAGTTATGAATTTTCAAGCACATAATGGATAAAATGTACAATTTTCCACAAACAATTAATTATTAATTAACCTTTGATCACAAAAATGTCAAGCATATGCCCAGATGTAGATATTAGTTGTAGAACAAAATACCTATTTTTAATAAATAAAAAAATGCAATATAGAGGTTCGAAACAATAGGGAATACAGGGGTATTTCTGCATATGATAATAATTAAAAATAAATATGCAACGAGGACTATATTGTAATTACTGTTATGCATGGGGGTATGTCTGCAAAAATCCCAAGTAGTCACGTGTCAGGCACGTGACCCTTGGGTAGCGGTGCTCCTCTGCAAATATGTGACAGTCCAAGGTGCTCCTTGCAAATATTCCAAAGCATCACATGCAGAGCACGTGACGTCTGGGGCGTTTCTGAGATATCGGGGATTTGTAGGGGTGTCGGCGCAAGTTCCCCCCACCTCACGCAGGATACACGTGTGTGGGGGCCTCGGGTGTCCCACCCGGCGGTGAGGTGGAGTGCGGAGGAGGGCCAAAGCTAGGAAAAGTCTTCACGACGGGGCGGATGTCGGTGAAATTGGTGAAGTACAGCCAGAAGATAGAGGAGATGTGGAGCTTTCAAACCCTTCATTTGTTGATGATGATGCTTGCTGGTCGTTTGATGATGCATCGTCGTTGGCAGAGGATGAAGGTCGTCGTTGGCGATGGAGACAGCTTCTGGGTCAAAGGCGATGGCTGGAGTGCGTTGATGGAAGCGGGGTTGGCGACGAAGGCGTAGATGCAAGATGCATCATGGGCTCGACGCTTGAAGGCCGGAGCTGCAGCAGCTGGTGAGATGCCGTTTCTCAATGAGCCGCGATGGCTCGGATCTCGCAGGAGGAGATGCTACGCGGTGCTGTCACTGTCGCGAAGCTTTCCTATTGTGCAATCGACGGATCAACGACGATGAGGGGTCAGAGCGTTTAAATAGCTGGAGGGCGAAATCCTTGGAGATGGAAGTAGGAAGGCGACGGGATTTGATGGAGATCAGAGGCGTGAGATTCGCGGGCGGAGATCGCGGCGAGGCGCGGGCGACGAGATTTGCAAGGATGAGGCAGGGCTTTTGCGGCGATGAGGCGATGGACATTTTGGGAAAGGGACTGGGAGGAAGACGAAGCAGCGGCCATCCGATCGGCCAAGATCGGACGGCCAGAATCGCGACATGTGGCATCAATTTGGGGATGAAGCACGTGTAGGGCCCGTGCGCGGAGGCACGTGCTTCGCAAGTGCGATACTTTTTAATTAATATTTTTTTATAAAAACGAAAATAAATAAGGCCCAAAAATGGGTGACACGTGGCGGCTCCAGGAGCTGCCACGTGTCGGTCCTGCAAAAATCGAAAAATAAATATCTTAATAAATATGTAAGCAATAGTAAATGACCTCAGATCGAAAAAGTTTCTTCACAAAAATTGCTCATCTCAATGATATCTACAACTTTCATGAAGGGACCCAAATCAAAATCTATCATTTGCACAAAGTGATATTTTTGAGGTATCCCATGTACATAAAAAACCTAGATTTTCCGGTTTTATAATTTTTTTGTCATTTTTAAACCAGATAAAAATCCGAAAAAATAAGATAAAATCAAAGATAAATATTTACACATTAATCTATTTTTTTGGATTTTTATTGAGTAAGAAAAAGAAGAAATAAAAAAGACGAAAAGACAATTTTTGTACAGATAGTTAGTGAAGACTCGGACTTAGTTAGTTTCTTTGATTTCAAGCTCAGTTTGGATTTGGATTTTCGCGTATTTTAATAAAACTTTCATCAAAGAAGACAAATAAAAAATAAATAAAATAAAATGAGTCAATTATGTACATAAAATAATAGGTCAAAAACCGCTAAAATACAAAATGTACAAAAGAGGCCCAAAACCCAACTTTCACATATGAGCTCCTATTAACTTGAACATGGTTTTTTTTAATGTAATTGAATGTACATTAGTTCAAAGTGAGTAGGATCAAAATCAGACACTATATGAGGAGGATATTCAGGTTTTAGTCCGGAAATCCTAGAACTAGAGTTTGGGTTTTTGGTCCACTTATTTAGGTTGGTGATTTTTTGTACTTTTTTTATTCTTGTCAGTGATATGTACATAGTGGTTTCAGATTAATTGGAGTTAGTATGAATTAGTTAAAAAAACATGGAAGTTAGGCTATTTACAGGTCAATTTGACAGGGATTTTTGGCTTCTTATTTTGTGCAAAAATAAGTGATAAAATGCAATTCTTATCAAAACATGCATGAATGCTAATTATGTAGAATAAATGAATAAATGCCAATGATTTGTAGGGATTTGAGCTTAATTCATCATTTTTAGAGTGATGAATCCGAGATTCATAATTCATGCGTGTTGTTTGTTAACCACCCTGCTAAGGGAGACCGTATTTCCCTCATTGAAAAGTATCTAATCATTTTTAAGTATAGTAGTCAGAATTATTACTAAAGAATTTGTAATTTTTCTGATTTTTATGATTTTGAATAAGGTTAGAAGCATTTATAAACACGTATTAGTCTCATTTTCACCCTTATTTTTGAAAGAATTTTGAAAATATTTTCCTACTCATGTCATATAATATATAGATTTTCAAAACAAGTAAAATCCTCATTTTTCAAATCATTGTCAAACAACTTTCAAAGCAAAGTCACATAGTTAGAAAGTTTTTCAAAGCATTTACAAACATGTTTATACAAATCAGTTCACATGTACTTTACCCTAGCCCTAAAAAAGTTTGAAAACTTTCAAAATATGAGGTATGGCTGAAGTATATATGGAATGTATACGGTACACCCCTTATAGTTAGAGTTTGTTATGTACTCGTAGCACAAAGTGATATAAATGCTGAAATATAGAAAGAAATATGGGAACTGACTCGGGTCTCCCCTATATTTAGGTTATAAATAACCGAAGTATAAGAAGAGGATAAAAGGATAGACTAAATGACTGAAGAATAGAAGATGATATGGCTTCCGGTGTCCCCTATACTAAGGCTGAGAAGAGCAAAAGGATAGAGTTATGAAATGAAGATGGAAGGACCCGAAGTCAACATTCAGAGATGGACATGGTTCCCCCTATACTTACGTTGAAGAGTAGCCTAAGTATGCTGAATGTGGAACTAAGGATGGGGAACCGAGACACTAGTTAGGATTAGAGTGTAATGGATCTACAAGGTGGCTGAATCTTTAAATATGAATGAATCTATGGAGATGGAATAATGGAGTGTCTAGGGTTACAGGAGGGTTGGATATACTACACAATAAACACTCAACCATTCAGGAAAACACCCTTAGTTTACTAGCTCACATATGAAGACCAACAAATGTTGGTCATTTTATCTTATCGATTTTATTGGTGGTCATCCAAAATATATGCATGTGACACAAGGCTTTATGATAAGTTTTGGGCACTATCCTAGGGATACGTCCTCATCTCTCAACATGCAACACATCATGTGTACAATGTAGGTATTGCTTTCCCATTATACAAGTGTAATTTTTACTCCATTTTATTGAGGTTGACTTACATTACCAGTCCCAATGTTATGCTTAGGTTATCACTAATATTAATGTGTATACAATCAAGCAATCATGTCTAACGCCTAGTCCCGATTCCATTTAAAATCCTAGGCGATGTATCAAGAGTGGGATGCCAATAAAAGTCGATACAATAAGAAAGCATGATGCATGCTCAAGAAAAGTACTTGTAGTGCCTCCAGAATTCTCCATGAATGTGCAAGACTGAATTAAATTTATCACTAAATGCTTCCAAGTTGAGATAAGATGCATCCTAAACATGCTTCTATTACCGGGATAGAAATCGATTTATGTGGCTATGTGAAGTGATGCTTATGTACGTCTCATTGAATCTAAGGAGATGAAGTGAGTATCCCAGAGTCTTAATAGTGTGTTCTAACCTATTTTAAATCACATATAATGTGAAATGAAGAAGCTCAAACAATTGCATGCCTAACTTAGATCGAACACTCAAGTTGAGCCCCACCCGGGTGAGGGGTGAAACATGCTCCACACACCATATGCAAGTCCAAGTCCATGAATACACGCATGAGTTCTCGAACGAGAACTGCTAGAAATGCAATTATTACAGACATATATATACAACATAAAAAATGCTAATTAAATTTCGTGATGCTTCAGAAGATGCTTCTGCGATGCCTTGCATCGTGAGCTACCAATTCCACGCCTTTGTGCCTCACGACTGTACTAGATCTCCGTGGGCCCTACCACACAACCTAAGCATTATATATATATGTATATGTATATCAAGAGAGATAATCTGTAGAACACAAGACAAGACAATGCAACTGACACACAAAACAAACATGTTGACCTAAATATCAAACTTATCAACTTAATCCAAAGATTAAATCTAAGAATGGGCCATGTCCTCGATAATAGCACCATCTTATGAACGCCATTTTCACCTCTTTAAGAATGATGTGTTGTAGTAAAGGACGTGAAAATGATCCATGTAGATAACTACGCTTTTGTATATGCGGAGAATTTAACTTGGTAAGTCCACCAAGGTCGAACACAGGGACACTAGCTACCTTAATAATTTACCAGGTCCTAATATTCAGGTTAAGTGATTATTCATCTACTTAGGTCAACTACGCACACTCGATGCACAAAATGATGCAAAAATATGATGAATGAATGACATGTATTTTTATTTATTTTTTATGCAAGTTAAATTAAGGACAAAATGCCACAAAATGACATGCAATGCAAACCTAGACTAATGCATAATTATGCCCTTTAACTAATCAATAGATTGAGCAATATAAATATGTTCGATTTCATGGTTCATTTACTGCATTAAAATAAATGTATGCTCCACAATAGCATTTAAAATGATCGGAATATAACATATTATATCTCAAAAGTAAGCATGATGTTATAAGTGTTGAATCACGAATCAAAGTACACCATCAACAAGAGAATCAAATAAGCAAAAAATGGAATTGAAAACATTGAAAAAGGAGTCCACCTGCTCGAGATATAAGCATTTGAGTTTAGGGACATATAACGTAAGGAAACATGCAAAATATATATAAAAAGATCACAATTAGGTCCCTAGAGGGGCTTTTTTAATTCTAAGAACATGGCAGGGGTTCCTTACCATTTCTCCAAGCATGCCACATAAGGCACGCACATGGGAGGGGCTTATTTGCAATTCTGAAGAGTCACAGGGGTATGGTTGCAAATTCCCATCACCCGCATGCGTGAGGCACACACGCGGAGGCTTGGAGCGAGGCATGGATTGGGGCAGGTGGCTCAGGCCACGTGGGTGGCCCCAGTAGAGTGGACGGTGGATCAAACCCACCAAGTCAGTTTGTATAGAGCGGAGGGGTGCATATGAATCATTCGATCAAGGTGATCAGATGGTACTTGTAGATTGCCTTTGTCTCCTCCTCCGCCTTTACGTAGCGGCAATGATAGGGCTCCGGCGAGGGTGTTTGGGCTCCTCCGTCATCCTTTAAGCTTCCTGAAGATCCATGACCTCTGTTGACCTCAAGCGAAGATCACAACAGTCTCAGGAGCTCCTGATCGGAAGAACAATGCGTCTTCATCGAAGCATAAGCTCAAGATCGGAACCTCTTCTGAATCTCTGATCAATGATGATATGGATATGAAAAGGGGATGAAGAGCATAGCTGAAGCATGTGCGGTGATGTGTGTGCATGAGGGGAGTGAGATGAGGGCATGTATGTGGTGGAGAAGGTGGCAACCCAATGGGTTCCTCTGTCGTCATGGTAGAGGAAAGGGGGAGAGGTAGACAGGAGTGTAGAAAGGAGGAGGTGATGATTGGAACCTCCAGCAAAGGTCGAGGACCTCCGATGAAGGTTGAGGGCCAGTCAAGTCGAGGAGAGGGGGGTTGTGTTGTGCGAGCAAAATGGGAGAAAACAAGTAAAAGTAAAGAAAAAAATACCTGGAGATATTGAAGATGACATGAGGTGATCAGAGGCTTGGGTTGAGGCTCGAGTTGAGCCTCTGATAGTCATTGAACTCCCCCATCCATGGGGAGCATCTTAGATGAGATGGTTAGGTTCGTGGCATGACCTGAAGGTCAAGGGTTGCACCAAGGCTGGAGGTCGTTGTCGTGTCATCGATCCGACTCCCTGTCATCGAGAGGCAGAGAGATGCTGGGCCTAATCTTGTGTGAAGGTGGACAGATGAAATGGATTGGGGAAGGTATTTTTGTAGGTGGAGATGGAGGTTACAGGCAAAGCAGAGGTGGTGCATGTAGCAGCCGCATGTCAACCATAGAGATAGAGTCGTTAGGGAGTAATGGTTGCACGAGATAGCAGGGCGTTAGGGCTTTGACATGGAGGTGGTGGTGAGGGGAGTGACAACGTGAAGAGAGTTGGAAAATGGGAGAAAGGCGCAGTAGAGGTGTGTAACGCATGGGACTGGAAGTTACAAGAGGTAATAGACGATGAAAGGACCATTGGATCATGCGATCCAATGACTAGATGGAGGAGGGTGCGGGCATTGCAGATTTGATCCATCAAATGGATCCACGGCTGAGGAGCGGGTGGAGAGAAGCGACTCTGACGCGATCCATCAGAGCCGATCCTACGACTAGAGTGGAATGCTGGTGGCTGAAGGAGGTCGGGCCATGTGGTGGTCCAGAGGGTACTACGCGGCCCAATGAGAAAAAGGAAATACAAAAAGTAAATAAAAATCAAAATAAAATACTTACATGCTTCAAATAAATGCAAAACATGAAAGTAGTAGATCTCAATGAGATCTACATGTTTCTTGTTGATCTCAAAACAAAACTAAGTAATATGTACAAACTACACTTTTTGGAAGTATTTTTAATGATTAAGAACACTTGTTTTTAGTTCTTTTGTTTTTTTTGTATTTTTAATTTCTTTTTTATGACAAAACAAAAATATACAATAATGACTCCAATTTTTAGGGAAAATAAGAAACATGGTAGATAGAACACAATAATAGGGTTAACTGTATACATTAATTATGGTTAATTATGTACAACATACAATATGTTAATAGTAGTTAATTAGTGCTATCTTTTGTTCAAATTTTTAAGCTAGGAGAAAAATAAATAATAAATAATATGATTAGTTTAAGATTCATCAGTTTTCAAGACCTCAAGTCCAAGCCAACCCTCTTCGCCATGGCGATGTTCTTCAAAGTTAGTTTAACTTTATTTCTTAGTTTTGTTCGATTTTACCTATGCCCCGCATTCATAACCACTTCACTTAGATATGCGCTCTACCTTCATCGAGGATTGGTGATCCTCGTGGAAGGTCTCGCTCATCCTCTCCCTTCTTCCATACCTCGCAGCACCTCGACCCCTTTCCTTTGCCATCTCGGCGGAGGAACCCACTGAGACTCCACCTCCTTCATACAATTAGGCTCCAATTCCATCTCACATCACTCGCACAAGCAAGCTTTGGCTATTCCTAGCCCTTTTCCAGGTCCAAGCTTCAATGGTAGGAGCATTGGGAAGTGCTCCGTTCTAGAGTACACACCTCGACAATGCTTCATCCTCAGCATAGTCCAAGCTGCTCCAGATCTTCAACGAGTGCCCAGGGTTTTTGCGGAGTTTATGCGAAGGTGTCTAGCCAAAGATGGAGAACCCATGATGATGGAGTAGCAAAGGAACCCTCGTCGGAGCTGCGCCATCATTACCAACAGTGGAGGAGGGGTTCCCTTCGAGTAGTAGTTACCGTCCGATCATGATGATCGGATGACCCATATCCTTCCAAAGGCTTGTACATGAGGCAAACCATGCTCGATGAAACCGAGCCACTACCTGATGCACCTGGGCCTACCATGTGGCCCATGAACTTGCAACCGACTCTACCTTGAGCCCAAGCCTCCGCACGCATGCTTATCGAGTAAGGGGATGGGAAAGTATAGACGGAGCCCCACCCACTTCTCCAAATTTACTACATCAAATGAGAATGAATCCATGATACATTTATGTACTCAATTGCTTAATCATTTAGGGGCATATGTGTACATTATTATTTTGTTTGCATTATATAGCATTTCATTGCACTTTTCCATGTAATAAATTTGCGTAAAATTCATAAAAATGCATTCTGTAGCATGCATCTTGTATTGCATCGTATCGTTTGTGCATTGCTGACCTAGGTAGATAGATTAAACACTTGACTTAGGTACTAGGACATGGTTAATCGTCAAGGTAGCTCGTGTCTTGAGTCGACCGTGTGGCTTGCCTATGTTAAAAAAATACATAAACTACACATTTTACTTGATTGATTTCTTCCTCTTGTGGTTATTTTTGATTGATCCTGATTGCCTGACTACAACATAATTCGACATAATTGATTAGGGCGATGAGGCGTTCATCAAATGGCATCGTTGTCAGCGACACAACTTATCTTTTTTATCTATTAGATTTTAATAATTTAATTAAGTTGATGATTTTGATATTTAGGTTATTTTTTGTTTTGTGATGTCTTTGCATTGTCTTATTTTGTGGTTATGTTAATTATATTTCTTGATTTTTTATCTAATGTTTAGCTTTTCTGGTAGGGTCCGCAAAGACTGAGGACACTCATGAAATACAGAGGCGAGGAGTCGGAAGCTCCAGTTGTGAGAAGCAACAGAAGCACCATACGAAGCATCAAGGGACTTAATTAGCATTTTTATTCATTTATGTGTTATAATTTGTGTAATAATTACATTTCTCGCGGTCCTTGTTTGAGGGATCACGGTTGTATATTTGGACTTGGACTTTGCATTATGTGGTTGTGTGGAGCATGTTTCACCCTTAACCTGGGTGGGGCTCCACCTGAGTGTTAGACCTAGGTTAGGCACAGGACTCTTCGAGTTTGATTCATTGAATATCGTAATATGTTGGGTTGTAGGTTAGAACACACAGATAAACATCTATGAGATTTACTTTATCTCATAAGATTCATCGAGACGCATCATAATATCGCTCTACTTAATCAAAATCAAATTGAATTCTTCACGTCAGTAGTAGCATGTTTAAGATGCGGCTTTTTATCGACTTTGCATGCATGTAATGATATATTCAAATTCTGTCTTGCATAAAACATGGAGAGAGTTGGGAAGCACTATAAGTATCTCTTTCCCTAGCATGAATTATAATTCTAGGTTGCATCGACTTTTCTCGATTTCACAATCTTGTTTTACAACTTAGGATTTTAATGGAATTGGGACTGGTCGTTAGATGTGATTGCTTCTAAAATTGGGACTGAAGTGCAAGTTGAGTAAAGTAAAAATGGAGTAAAAATAACACCTATTTTATGGGAGAGAAATATCCACATTGTACACAAGATAGTTTATGCATGTTGAGAGGTGAGGATGCATTCCTAGGATAGTGCCCAAAATCAATATTAAACTTTGCATAAATGGACTCGTATCTTTGATGATCACCAATAAAACCTAAAGATAAATGACAGACATTTGTTGATCTTCGTGTGTGAGTTGGTGAACTAAAGGGGTATTGCTTGATTTGTTGAATGTGATTTATGCATTCTACCCAACCCTCCTGTGAACTCTAACTCCATTCTCCATCTTCAGATTCGCTTCACCATTAAGATTCATCTAACTCTAACTGATGTCATGGTTCCCCATCCTTAGCTCCATATCCAGATTCTCAGACTCCTTTTCATCCTAAGTATATGTGGAATCTAGTCTATCTGATTGTTCAATTAGGTCCCTCCATCTGTTAAACCCCCGAAACCCGAACAAGGACTAAAATGCAAAACTCAACTGGGTCTGGGCCTAATTGCAAATCTGCTTTTATTGCAGGGTCCAAAAAATTTATTTGAGTAGTCCATTGCGTAGGCTCATCGGTAGCTATCCAACGAGTCCAAGAATGCGAAAATCCGAGTTCGGAAGCCCGAGTTACAACCATTTTAATGAGAGGGGGTCCCGACCATATAAGGATCCGGACCCGGATCCGAATCCGGGTTAAATCCAATAAAACCCAATCCATCTCGCCCAAAACTCCCCCAAATCATCCCCCTTCGACCAGCAGCCTTCTTTCCTCCATTTCTCCTCCTTCTCCCTCACCGGAGCATTGCTGGAGCACTTCGGATCGACGATCCGAAGCCAAAATCGAGTAGAGAAGGTCCGAGTTACCCCATGTGCGGTTCCCATCGTGAACGAAGTGTCGATCGCGTCGTGCTTCACCGACGGAGAAACCGAGGTCTGAGTGTTCTTGAGGTACGATGTCTTCCCCTCTTGCTGTGGTTCCCACACGATTCCTAAACATCCTTATAGACGTGCATTCTTAAGGATAAGAGAGAATGCATGAGATAATAATCACATGTCACTGGCTGTTTCAATAAACACAATCAAACATAGATGTTTCCGTTGGACTGCCCACATTACAATAAAATACCCTGCAACATGTACACATCATGCATAATTAACTCAGAAGATCAAGATGGCATGCGCCAAGCATGATATGAAAAATAAGAGTAAACCCAAAAGATCACAAAGTTTGAACCAAACATAGAAGAGGGCTAAAAGGGCACACACGAACACGAATTTTCATCACCCCTCGAAATGCATGTCTATAAGGATGTTTAGGAATCGTGTGGAAACCACAACAAGAGGGGAAGACATCGTACCTCAAGAACACTCAGACCTCGGTTTCTCCGTCGGTGAAGCACGACGCGATCGACACTTCGTTCACGATGGGAACCGCACATGGGGGTGCCTCGGACCTTCTCTACTCGATTTTGGCTTCGGATCGTCGATCTGAAGTGCTCCGGCGATGCTCCGGTGAGGGAGAAGGAGGAGAAATGGAGGAAAGAAGGCTGCTGGTCGAAGGGGGATGATTTGGGGGAGTTTTGGGCGAGATGGGTTGGGTTTTATTGGATTTAACCCGAATTCGGATCCGGGTCCGGATCCTTATATGGTCGGGACCCCCTCTCACTAAAATGGTTGTAACTCGGGCTTCCGAACTCGGATTTTCGCATTCTTGGACTCGTTGGGAAGCTATCGATGAGCCCTACGCAATGGACTACACAAATAAATTTTTTGGACCCTGCAATAAAAGCAGATTTGCAATTAGGCCCAGACCCAGCTGAGTTTTGCATTTTAGTCCTTGTTCGGGTTTCGGGGGTTTAACATCATAAAAATCTCAAAGGAAGTCTCGTCCCCGAGACTTAGGATGACTTTAGTCGATTTCAATGCCCGAACCCCATTGTGTCCAAGCCTCACCGAGAAATGAGCCCATAAAAATCTCAAAGAGAGCAAATCCCATAAAAATCACAAAAGAACTCGACCACGGCTTCAGTTCCATACCTGTGAATAATTGAGGGTATTTCTCCCTCATGTCCGCCTCAGGTTCCCACGTCGCTTCCTCGACATCTTGACTTCTCCACAGGACCTTGATCAAAGGGATCTCCTTCCGCCTCAACTTCTTGACTGTGTGGTCCAAAATCTGCACCGGCTCTTCTGGGAAGGATAGGTAGGGGTGTAAGAAAAATCTCAAGTTCGATATTCGCTCAGGTTCGGCTCGCTAAAAGTTCGATTCAGATTCGGTTCGGAAATAAACGAACCAAACCTGAACACAAGTTTAGGCTCGATTAAATAAACGAACCGAACCTAAAATTCATAGGTTCGTTCAGGTTCGATTCGTTAAAAGCTCGATAAACATACACATATACATATTTACAAATCCTTATCCGTAGAAGTGGACTTATTTTGAGATGAGTGGTTTTTATCCTAGGGTAAGTGAATTTGTCTAGAGATAACTAGATATTTACGGGATAACTAGGTTTTATCTCGGTATAAACTATCCAAAAATAAATAGTCACATCATGCTTACAACAACTATCATCTATGGTCTAGTACTTTTCCCTTCTTTATCTTCAAATCAATAGAACAAGTACAAACATTACTTATCGAATATCTCCGCATTATTTTTATTCTTTATCCCCATCTGAATAGATATAAAATATATTATAATTATACTTTTTTTAAAGAGATGAATCCTTGTTAATCTAATTTTATCAAAAGATGAAGAAGAGTTAGATAAAGAAAAAAACTATATGAATATTTATTCTAACAGTAAATACATATATATATATATTTCCATTTCTCTTCTTTTCACTCCCTCTTATTAGAGAATTCTTAAGTTCGATATTCGTTTAGGTTCGATTCGTTTAAAAAGAGGTTCGATTCGGATTCGGTTCGAAAATAAACGAACCGAACCTGAACACAAGTTTAGGCTCGATTAAATAAACGAACCGAACCTAAAAAACATAGGTTCGCTCAGGTTCGGTCCGTTTACACCCCTAAGGATAGGTTTGGCTCCACCGTCAAGTCCTCGTAGTTGATCACGTGTCGAGGATCTCGGGTGTACTTTCTGAGAATCGACACGTGGAATACGTCATGGATGCCCTCGAGGTGTGGAGGAAGGGCTACCCTGTAGGCTACTTTCCCCACACGGGCCAAAATCTCGAATGGCCCCACAAAACGCGGTGCTAGCTTGTGCCTTTTGCACCGAAACATTGTACGCCCCTCATTGGGGACACGCGTAAGAACACGAAGTCCCCGACCTGTGATCATGAGAAATGCTTAGTCACATAGGCTTGACAGAAAAATCCCATTAAGGCATGAATGCGTGACAACATGCCTGAAACTCGAGGTCTCTACGCCGACAGTTGGCGTAACTCTTCTTACGGCTCTGTGCGGTCAGCAATTTCCTCCTAGCAGTCTCCACCACCCTGGAGGTCTCCTCCATGATCTACGGGGTGACATGGTGTTGTCACCCACTTGTTGCCAACACGAAGGCGTGGTGCACCGCCTCCCGTACAATGCTTCAAAGGTTGCCATGCCTATACTAGAGGGGTAGCTATTGTTGTATGTAAACTCAACTAGTGGGAGATGATCCTCCTAAGATCCATTCCACTCAACCGCACAAGCTCGTAGTAGATCCTCAAAGGTCTGAATGGTCGCCTCAGACAGCCCATCTGTCTGTGGATGGTAGGCTGAACTCATATGTAGCTCTGTCCCCAAGGCTCTCATGAACTCTCCCCAGTAGTGTGATGTGAAACGAGAATCTCTATCTGACACTACTTCCTTGGATATCCCATGCAACCGAATAATGTGTTGAACATATAACTTGGCTAGTTGCACTGGTGTATATGTCATGTTGACCGGGATAAGATGTGCTAACTTGGTCAATCGATCAACGATGACCCATATCGCATCAAGCCCTCCAGCGGTGCGCGGCAATGATGTGATAAAATCCATGGAGATGCTCTCTCATTTCCACACAAGGATGGGAAGAGGCTGCAATAAACTAGGAGGCCTCTGGTGTTCTGCCTTCACCATCCGAAAAGTAAGACATCTGCTAATGTGTTCGGTTATGTTCTTCTTCATGCCTTCCCACCAAAAGTGTTGGAGGAGGTCCCTATACATCTTGGTGCCACTTGGATGTATGAAAAGGCTCGAGCTATGCACCTCATCCAGGATCTCCCTCCTCATATCCTCATCATCTGGGACACACACACGGTCCCCCTCCATACGATGGATTCACGGACTCGAAATCCGTCGATCATCCTTTAAGCATCTGTGGTACAAGTCTTGGATCCTCTGATCTGCCTGTTGCCCTTGAACGATCCTATCCCATAAGCTGCTATACTTGGTTGGCACTGTCACTGCATTGGATGTGTCCTCAAATGGATGCCACTCACTAAGTGCAGTGAGCACATCCCAAGTCTGCAACCAGGCTGTCGAACCCTCAGTGTATGGTCATCTACTCAAGGCGACGGCTACCACATTCCCCTTACCAGGATGGTAGGAGATAGTACAACCATAATCTTTTAGCAGTTCCACCCACCACCTTTGCCTCATATTCAACTCATTCTGATCAAAAGTGCATTTGAGGCTCTTGTGGTCATGAAGATCTCAAATGTCACCCCATACAAATAGTGGTGCAATATCTTTAATGCAAAGACTACGACCGCCAACGCCAAGTAATAAGTGGGGTAGTCGTGTTCGTAGTTCTTCAGCTGTCGTGACACGTATGTCACAACCTATCCATCCTGCATCAACAATGCACCCAAGCCCTCCTTGGAAGCATCTGTGTACACTGTGAAGTCTAAGGTATCTAAAGGAAGGGTGGGGGTGCATAAGTCAATCTCTCCTTGAGCATTCAGAAGCTCAGCTCGCATTTGTTGCTCCAGACAAACAGAACATCTTTCTGCGTCAACCGGGTGAGGGGTAGGTCCAATTGGAGAACCCTCTGACAAATCTCTTGTAGTACCTGACGAATCCAAGGAAACTGCGAATCTCTATAACCGTCTCGGGTCGCTCCCAAGACACCACCGTCTCTACCTTGGTGGGGTCAATTAACACCCCTGCTTGTGAAACTATGTGGCCAAGAAATGCCACCTTAGAAAGCTAAAACTCACACTTCCTATATTTAGCATACAACTGGTGCTCTCGGAGCGTCTTTAGTACGGTGCGAAGATGAGACTCATGCTTGTATTCATCACGAGAGTGGATTAGAATATCATCAATCAATACAATTACGAACTTGTCCAAATACAGGTGGAAGACTCAGTTCATTAAATCTATGAATGCGACAGGTGCATTCGTGAGTCCAAACGACATCACCAAGAACTCATAGTGCCCATATCTAGAACGGAATGCGGACTTCATTACATCGGCCTCTTTGATCCTCAACTAATAGTATCCCGACTGTAGGTCAATCTTAGAGAACAATGATGCTCCCTACAACTGATCAAATAGATCATCTATCTTGGAAGGTGGGTAATGGTTCTTGACCGTTCTCTTGTTCAACTGCATGTAGTCTATGCATAGCCTCAAGGATCCATCCTATTTCTTTACAAAAAGAATTAATGCTCCCCATAGGATGTACTGAGCGGATGAATCCCTTCTCCAACAGTTCCTGCAACTGCACCTTGAGCTCCTTGAGCTCAATAGGTGCCAACCTGTACGGAGGGATGGAGATCGGTTGTGTATCTGGCTATATCAAGATCTCAAACTCCGTATCCCTCACTAGTGGTAGCCCATGTAAGTCATCTGGAAATACATATGGAAACTTACACACAATTCTAACATCCTCTAACATCCAGTCCTCTGTTGTGAGCCTACTACGTAAGCAATAGCCTACACAACCCTGGCAGAGAAATGAGTACGCCCTCAAGGCGGAGATGCACTCAGTCGCACCATCAGATGTGCTTCTTGACTCAAGAGAGACATCAGAGACATATGGATATGGATGTAAGCTTTTTATTTTCCTATAGACTCGTGTTGGGTCAGAAGACTTCCCACACAATCCAATATTCGAATACCAATGAGGAATGATATGCATAACATGGAATGGAGTACCACTGCTCTGATACCAAGCTGTGACGCCCCTAAGATCCGGGTACTCGGCAAACCAATTCCACGCATACACATTCCACATTCGAATACTTGACATTCGTAACAATAGGAGAAAAATAGCAACATGCACAGGAATTTAAAATTTTCTTTTCCATTCATTACCTGTTCACATTCCATATCCCATTACATTCCATTGATCATTTCCATGTCCACAAAATATGCATATAAGAATAAATAAAGATGTCCACAATTATACATATACATGTCATGTCTCTCAACAAAAATGATACAAGTAAAGAAGGATAGTAAAACTACTGACAACTATACCACAAAAAGTATCGTAACGCTGCACAAAAAGGATGGTGCCTCCAACTAGTCACTGCTGCGAACTTGCGGATCCACACGTAGGTACGTTATGAGCAAAGTTACCCAATACGATTTAAACAAAACTACACAAAAACAAGCAGGATATAATTTAAATGTGTGTAAAAGAACAACCATGTACTGGTCTCACAAAGAATTATATTTTTATTTTTTATTTTTCTATTGTTGATCTCGATATGGATATGAGTAACCAAGCTTCGTGGATAGTCTGTGGTCTTGGTCTGGATGAGACCTCACACTATGACTCTAAGGTAAAATAAAACACCTTAAGGTTGGGGTGCCTCCGTAGGCATGCGGTGGGGTACAATGCATCCTAACTAAGTTCCCAACACGTCCACTTAGCCTCACTTCACAATTGTATTTCCGATTCAAAAATTAGATTCCAACCCACGAATCATCGCGACAATCCAATCCTCCTTATGCACAAGAGATTCACGTCTCATCATCAACTTCATTATCCACATTTCCCGGAACTTCCCTCTTAGCGCTCCCGCTCGGAATACTGGCCAATGTGGCCTACATTGGCCCGTACACGAGTGTTAACTCTAAGTGACAAGCGAAACACTAGCCGACCAAACACGACTACTTGGCCCGCGCTCGAGCACCGGGCTAAAGCACACAAGTGCCGAGGCCAACACCGTCAGATTAGCACCTCAGTGTACCAAGCAACATGTCCCCCAACCATCGCAGCTACAATAGCAGTTGGGATCGCGATCAACTAGGCTTCTACCCGGGGCCCCAAAGGTGCATGCCCCTCCCTTGGCGGCAATTACTACACTACCTGAATCACCATGGAATAATTCACCAGATATTTATCTTCAAGCCCTTACTTTGAAACAAGGCAAAGTCATAGCACTTCGTCTCCATACCAGCCAATAGGGTCTGTACTACTATTGCATATACCATTAACATATGGATTCAGTATGACATTCAGATACATGTAAATGTACTTTATGAAGATGTGTAATCGGATATGTTCACAGATGTGTATGAGGATATGCATGTGCATTCATAAATGTATAACTATTTCACCGTGGAGTATTCAGATGTGACTTCAGGTAAGGATATGTAACACAAGGATGTGTAGCATTTCTCACATCGCAATTCAGATATTCACATGCGAGATAGGCATAAATATGCAACAGTCCACACAGTTCAATGATACACGGGTCCTTTGATCCAAAACAAATTAGTTGCCTGAGTTTAGATTCGAAGGGCTATTTCAGACCAATAACTGCAGGATGTTATCTAAATCGCTTTAATGGTGCAAATCTGTAACACCATTAGGGCGTATAGAAGGACATACTTTGTTGGTAGCAGCTTACAAGTTTCAACCCCCCCCCCCCCCTTAAAAACCCCTAAGACCTCTACAGATCAGAGGCATTGATATCATTTCAACCACAATAGTCAAGCATACTGAGAACCATCACTTCCTGAGAAAAGTATTAGCAGATTGACAATGGGAGATAGAGGAGCACACAACAACTATTGGAAATTCCTGATAAAATGTGAAGCCCGATCCCTGCTTACAAACATATATGCACCATAGGGAATCCTACCCTCACAGACAGTGGTTGAACCAAATGATGGATGTGAAAGCTTCGAGCCCCTCCCTAAGCGGTTATAAGGAGGACAATAGATGTTGGTAACTTTCTATTGGAGGGAGAACTTTTAAGAGAAAGTTCAGAATTATTAGGAGATTTCTTGATGCTTTCAACCAAACACAGTAGTATGCTCACAGAACCAAATCCAATTCAAAGATATAAATGAAGACTAAAAGGAGGAAAAGAGATCCCAAAAGAGAAACCAATCATGAAGGCCATATTGCACTAGGAGAGCTGGAGTAGGAGCTGAAGAGGAACTGTCTCAACTGAAATTAGAGTTGATATTGATGGGGAGGTCTACTCTCTTCAATGGTGATTTGATTTAGGCTTTCCACCCTCAATCATCTCAAGCAATATTTTGGTTGGATGGTGGCTATGTATGACCTGCGATGCCTTGGACAAGCTTGACCTGTTGAACTACCTGATCTTCAACTGCTTTTTACTTGGGGGTACTTGGAGGAGCATTTTATCTGGTGTGACACATTTCTGGTTGGATCTGCTCATTGTGTCATAGCCTTTGGTCGAAATCTTTCATATTCCTATCCTGATGGTGTGCATTTATCCTTTTAGATTAAATGTGTTTCCATTGATATGATTACAGGCAACTTCATTGAAGCTTACTTCAAAGTTTGATCTTTCATGGCTCTAGGAACCGTGTTCGTGGGAAATGGTTGGATAGCACTGTAGATGGAATCTGGTGGAGGGTTGTATCCATCTAGTTATTCCTATTATATTACACGTGCATTCTTAAGGATAAGAGAGAATGCATGAGATAATAATCACATGTCACTGATTGTTTTAATAAACATAATCAAACATAGATGTTTCCGTTGGACTGCCCACATTACAATAAAATACCCTGCAATAGGTATACATCATGCATAATTAATTCAGAAGATCAAGATGGCATGCGCCAAGCATGATATGAAAAATAAGAGTAAACCCAAAAGATCACAAAGTTTGAACCAAACATAGAAGAGGGCTAAAAGGACACACACGAACACGAATTTTCATCACCCCTCGAAATGCATGTCTATAAGGATGTTTAGGAATCGTGTGGGAACCACAGCAAGAGGGGAAGACATCGTACCTCAAGAACACTCAGACCTCGGTTTCTCCGTCGGTGAAGCACGACGCGATCGACACTTCGTTCACGAATTATTCCATGGTGATTCAGGTAGTGGAGTAATTGCCGCCAAGGGAGGGGCATGCACCCTTGGGGCCCCGGGTAGAAGTCTAGTTGATCGCGATCCCAACTGCTATTGTAGCTGCGATGGTTGGGGGACATGTTGCTTGGTACACTGAGGTGCTAATCTGACGGTGTTGGCCTCGGCACTTGTGTGCTTTAGCCCGGTGCTCGAGCGCGGGCCAAGTAGTCGTGGTTGGTCGGCTAGTGTTTCGCTTGCCACTTAGAGTTAACACTCGTGTACGGGCCAATGTAGGCCACATTGGCCAGTGTTCCGAGCGGGAGCGCTAAGAGGGGAGTTCCGGTAAATGTGGATAATGAAGTTGATGATGAGACGTGAATCTCCTGTGCATAAGGAGGATTGGATTGTCGCAATGATTCGTGGGTTGGAATCGAATTTTTGAATCGGAAATACAATTGTGAAGTGAGGCTAAGTGGACGTGTTGGGAACTTAGTTAGGATGCATTGTACCCCACCGCATGCCTACGGAGGCACCCCAACCTTAGGTGTTTTATTTTCCTTAGAGTCATAGTGTGAGGTCTCATCCAGACCAAGACCACAGACTATCCACGAAGCTTGGTTACTCATATCCATATCCAGATCAACAATAGAAAAATAAAAAATAAAAATATAATTCTTTGTGAGACCAGTACACGGTTGTTCTTTTGCACACATTTAAATTATATCCTGCTTGTTTTTGTGTAGTTTAGTTTAAATCGTATTGGGCAACTTTGCTCATAACGTACCTACGTGTGGATCTGCAGGTTCGCAGCAGTCACTAGTTGGAGGCACCATCCTTTTTGTGCAGCGTTACGACACTTTTTGTGGTATAGTTGTCAGTAGTTTTACTATCCTTCTTTACTTGTATCGTTTCTGTTGAGAGACATGACATGTAATATGTATAATTGTGGACATCTTTATTTATTCGTATATGCATATTTTGTGGACATGGAAATGATCAATGGAATGTAATGAGATATGGAATGTGAACATGTCATGAATGGAAAAGAAAATTTTAAATTCCTGTGCATGTTGTTATTTTTCTCCTATTGTTACGAATGTCAAGTATTCGAATGTGGAATGTGTATGCGTGGAATTGGTTTGCCGAGTATCCGGATCCTAGGGACGTCACACCATCTATATTCCACATCTCTCTACTTAAGCTCTTCTCAGCCCAAGTATAGGGGAGACCCGAGTCCCCATCCATTTCTACTCATTTAAATCCTCTTCTTATACTTAGGTTGATTTAAGTATAATGGGGAGACCTGAGTCAGTTCTCATGTAGCCCTTTGTGTTTAGCATGAGCTATGGCTTTATATCACTTAATGCGATGAGGACATAGCACAAGTTAAGTATAGGGTGTTATACCGTATATATTTTATATATACGTTAACCACAACTCATATTTTCAATATTTTTTAAACTTTTTGGGGCTAGGGTAAAGTACTTTTGAACTGATTTATGTAAACAAGTGTGTAAAAAGATTTGAAAAATTTTCTAACTATGTGACATTATTTTGAATAATGTTTTGCAATGGTTTTAAAAATTAAGATTTTACTTGTTTTGAAAAATTTTGAAAAATATTTTGAAAATCTATATTATGTGACATGGTTTGCAGGATCTTTTCAAAAATCTTCTCAAAATGAAGGTGAAAATGAGACTAACTTGCGTTGTAAATAAATCTAACTTTGTTCAAAACAACATCAAATTGAAAAAAATCAAAAGTCACAAAAAAGCTAAACAATCAAGTTGATATAATCCTTGACCATTCACATCACTCAAGACTTGAGGAGTTAAGAAACATTGGTTTATGAGGTCTTAAGAATTCTGAGTTAACTATCCTTAGTCATTAGGGTTTGAGACTTGACAATTCACACTTCCCTGGTTTGAAAGATATGTGTGCTATATTTCACACGTAATCTCTACTTTTAAAGAATATGAACCACACTTCACATGCATAATCGCATTGATGATGAGATGAGTTGAGGTTTCACTCAAGGAATTAGGATTTGAGATTTGAGTCTGAACCCGATTTAATGATGCTCGAGGATGGGGTAAAATCGATGAAGGCTTCATGGAACTTGAGTGTTAACACCTTTAGCTACTATGGGAAAAGGTTTGTGTACCGATCTCTTGATATTTACCTGAGTGTCAGGGTATAGTGAAATCTAAAAATTGTTGATCAGTGCACGTCAACTTGGTAAAAGTAGTGTAGCTAGCCAACAAAATAAAAGAAAAAGAAAGAGAAAGAGAAAGAAAAGCTCTCACATTACAAAGTCAAATCAAAGAGCTTCCACCAAAGGCAAGTGCTCCCAACCTTTTAAAATGTCCACTTACACCAACATATTAGGCTTTTATGAGTCGGGCTTGCACCCAAAAAGAGCTTTTGCATCATGTAGTGATACAAGTTTGGATATCGAAGGTATATTAGACACTCAAAAGAGACACACCTCGGTGCATTCCTGGGAAAACAAGTAGAGATGACTCAACATTCTCTTGACGGACGCATTGATCAACATCAAAAATGCATGCATTGCATTAATAATGCACTCGAAAGGCTCCTTGTTCCAATGAGAGGGAGAGAAGAAAAGGCACCATCATATGCCCTCCATTAACTGGCCTTCCACATTCCCTTTCAAGTATGACAATTAAAGAGATGGTGGATTTGAATGCAATGTATAATTTATTCCCTATTGTTGAGGATTAGGTCTTGAGGAGAATCTTTTGGATTGGGACTTTGAGTGACGGGTTGGCTCGACTCTCAAAAAATGCTATTCACGCTTAAAGTCATATCCTTATTATATATGTATAGAAAGAGAGTCTCGTGACTAAGGAAGTTGGATTCCTTTTGACTAGAGCTTGGTTCAGCTTAGAAGTTTTTGATCACTTATATCAAGGGTTCTTAATGAATCAAGTCTTGAATATCTACATACATAGTTAGAGTTTAATCCAACTTATTTCATTCTTTACTTGCTCGAGGACAATCATGGTTTTAGTATAGGGGGTGATAAATCCATATTTTATCATCATATTCTTTATTTATTATCCCTCTTACTTAGACAATTCAATAAAATGTAAAGCTAACTAACTAACATTAGAAAACTAACCTCTATAAACAACTAACCCTAATTGTATATAAATAATTATATTAATGTGCTTTACTTTATGTGTTTTATTGATTATCAAAAAAATTCCATAAAAATTATTAGATATTGTACATATTTGTTTTAACATTAAATATAAATAAAACAATACAAAAAAATCTCAAAAGAAATTAAAAACAAGTACATATAATTTTTGAAAATACTTGCAAAAATATGAGTATGTACATATGACCTATTTTAACTTTTTGCTCAACATAAAAATTGTAGATCTCAAAAAGATCTACAACTTTCATGTTCGTACTTTTCATTTGAAGTTTGTATGTATTTAATTTTTATTTTACTAACTATTTCTATTTTCTTTTATTCTGATTGGGCTACGTGGCGCCATCTCCTTCTACCACGTGACCCGATCCTTCATACGTCTGCCTTCATTTTTAACTACCAGATCTCCTTTGATATGATGGTCTTCCTTCGTAGATGCCTATATCACTTCTCATCCCTCTGATCTACTTAGTCAGAGGCGATCACCACCTTCTTTCGTGCCCCCTTTTGGTCATTGGATCGCTAGCTCCAACGATTGCGACGTTGTCTTTCTTCGTGACGCCTTTCCAGCCATGACGCCCTGCACCAACTGCCCTTCTTCTCCATGATTCCTCAACCGACTCATGACTTCTCTCCGACAACTGACATACTCGTGACTTGGATCAAAACATCCTCTCTCACAACATGCCCTATCTCCTCCACGATCGATCCTCTAAGGCAACTGACATAGATTGGTCTTTGACGTCAAACATCATGGGAACCGATGTTGAACTCACTTCAAATAGCCCTTAACCACCATGATTTGGCTTGGTCCATCCTTGTAAGAGCCACAACCCACTACATCCACCTCCTCTGATGACATAGGAGCGAGGATTCGATGGAGCGATGATGACACATGCTTCGATGAGACCCATGGCCAACCGGTCATGCTACAACATCAATCGATGACTGTTCGAGCTTCTCGGCATGGCTGCGTGAGTAAAGTGAAGACCCAAGGTTTTCAAGACCTCAAGCCCAAGCCAACCCCCTCCGCCATGGTGATGTTCTTCAATGTTAGTTTACCTTCGTTTTCTTAGTTTTATTTGATTTTTCCTACACCCAACATTCATCACCACCTTACTTAGATACATGTTGTACCTTCATCGAGGATTGGTGATCCTCGCAGAAGGTCTCGCTCATCCTCTCCCTTTTTCCACACCTCGCAGCACCTCAACCCCTTTCCTCCTCCATCTTAACTGAGGGACCCATTGGGCCTCCACATCCTTCATACGATTAGGCTCCCACTTCATCTCACATCACTCGCACTAGAGGAGGAGGGGTTCCCTTCGATTAGAAGTTAGTGTTTGATTCTGATGATCGGAAGGCCTATATCGCTTTGAAGGCTTGTACATGAGGTGCCAGCCTCGGAGGAACCGAGCCACTACCCGACGCACTTGGGTCTTCCATGTGGCCCAAGTATCTGCAACCGACCCTACATCGAGCTCGAGCATTTGAGCGCATGCCTAACATGTGAGGGACTGGGAAAATATAGCCAGAGCCTCGTCCACTTCTCTAAATTGCAAATAGGTTCAGTAGCTACATCCATGTGCAGTGCTTGGAAAAATTACGAGGTGGCCCAGTCGGTTCCCAATATTTACATATATGCCCCCATGCACATGAGAAATTACAGGGAAGGCCTTACGCCTTATTTAAATTATATGTGTGCCCCTCGGGAACATGTTTATGATATTTTATATGTTTTCATGTTTTTCTTACATTTGTGCCCCTAGACTATTAAGCTTATATCTTGAGCATCCGAACTCCGTTTTTGTTGATTGCAATTTCATTTTGACACTCTTTTAATTATCTATCTCATGGCTTAGTTTATTTTCTCATTTGACACTTAGAACATGGTGATTGATTTGAATGAGAAGTATTTTTGCCTTATTCTTCTAATAGCCATATGTCTTAGTTTACTGCATCAAACAAGAATGAAATTCATGATACATTTATTTACTCAATGACCTAATCATTTAGGGGCATATCTGTGCATTATTATTTTGTTTTGCATTACATAGCATTTCGTTGCACTTTGTCCATGTAATAAAATTGCATGAATTCATAAAAATACATTCTGTAGCATGCATCTTGTTTTGCATCATATTATGTGTGCATTACCGACCTAATTAGATAAATTAATCACTTAACTTAGGTACTAGGATCTGATTAATCATTAAGGTATCTTGTATCCTTGAGTCGACGCTGGGGCTTGCCTAGGTTAAAAAATACATAAAATCGTGCATAATTCACTTGATTGATTTCTTCCTTGTGTGATTATTATTTATTGATCCCGATTGCCCGATTACAATATAATTCGACATAATTAATTAGAGTGATGCGACGCTCATCACATGGGAAGAATCAAATTGTAATTTAAATGAAGGTGATTGATTAAAGGGGAGAAGGTTCTGCATAGAGGATTTAAGGAGAAACTATGAATAAGAAAGAAGAATAATAAGAGATGAAAATAAAAGGGGTCTACCTAGTTAGGTTCTTCACTTATAGACGAAGCTCCGATGGAGCACCTCTCCAGTTTTCACCTCGAATGGTGTGGCGGAGCACCATGAAGCTCGAGTAACACTTGGAGAAGGTTTGCAATAAGGAGTTGTGTTGCTCCTTGGATCTCGCATTCGAAAGAACCCTTTCTCATCATAGACTCGTTGCCTGGGGTAGTTGTCACCGATCGAGAATCACTTGGATGCTTGGAGATTTGGGTAGATTCTCTCTAAGTTGGTGAATAGAAAAAATGGAAGTGGCAAAAAGGTTTTATACCTCAGTTGGTTCAGTGGAAATGTTTTGGGGTGTGGGGGGGAGTGGATCAATGAGGAAGATCACCTGATGCTTTAACTTGAGATGTAAACGAGCATGGGTCAACCCTAGAAAAAATAATAAAAAACATAAAGAATGAGAATAAGAAAATTTCAATTCAATTTGAAATAAAAAATCTTTACATGAAAGTTATAGATCTCTTGACATCTACAGTGTTAGAAAGTCTAAAAATGAAAAGAAATATGTATAAGATACACTTTTTAATCATTTTATAGGTATAAAACACTTGGGTCTTAGTTTTAAAAAAAAATCTTTTAATAATATATGCATACAATATTGTCATAAAATGATGTTATACTATTTACATATCATTTTAAAATTTTTAATAGTTAAGAAAAAAGAAAGTAAAAATAGAAAAGGATGTTACATATAGGTCTATAGGTCAATATATGCACTGTCATATTTTATTATTTCTTTAACTTTATTGGTTTTTTTATGAAATTTAATTTCTTTATGTTTAGTTAGCTTGTAACTAATATAAATAAAATGGAAAAGAAATTAATTGAATAGGTGCAAATACATACACGAAATGATGGGTTAAAACTGCAAAGACATACAATATACAATATGGTTCCAAATCTAAGTTTCATATATGAACTTTGAATCCTTTGAATTTAGTCTTGTTTTATAGATAATATAGTGTACATAAATTCAAATGTGAGTAGTGTTTCACGTGGTAGTATACGAGGTAGAAAATAAACTTATAATTCTCAAACTTGTCAAACTAGTGCTTTGTTTTATTTGCAATATATTTGTATTACTATTTTCTATAGATAATTAGACTAAGTTAATAATATGTATGATGAACGTGGAATTCACCTCTTTAATTATGGAGAATTATCATAGTATAGAAGATAAATTCGGTTCAGCAAAATACACAAGCTTTGAGTGTCGTGGAAAATTTATACTTGGTAAGTCTACCAAGGTCGAACACAGGGACACGAGATACTTTAATCTATTTATCGAATTTTGGTCAATTAGAAGCATATGTGAATAAATCATCATTTTCAAGTCTTCATGCAGATGTGCACAATAAAATGCAGAACAATGCAGTTATGATGCGTGCAATTTTTATTTGATTTTTCAATGTAGTTATAAGATTATGCATGAAAATAATGCAAGGTTAAATGCAAGATATAAGTATGCAAATTAATCCCTACAAATATGCCCTACAGGTTATGAGCACGGACTAAGGTATGAAATCAGAGTCAGATTGATCATAAAAATCACGAGTGAACATCCATTTAATAGCAAAGACATATAGGGCAAAGACACTATTTAGCCATAAAAATTCGTCACATTTCAATTAATGTCAGATGAGAAAATTAAACATGCTATTAGATAGATGAGGAAATAAGGAACAAAATGACACTAAAATCATGCAAATTGGACCTACGATGCTCGAGTTATGAAGGAAACAATACGGGGCAAAAATGTAATAAAAATGCAAGAAAGAAATGGATAGATAATCACAAATAGGTCCCTCGAGGGACCTATTTGCAATTTACAAAAACCAGCGAGGCCCCTTTGTAATTTCTCCATTGTGTGCATGGGTATAAGTGTAATTCAGGAAACTTACAAGGGCATCCCTGTAAAATACCCAAACGCTTGTGAAGCACGCACTTGGGGACCAAAATGTAAATACAAAAATTTCCAGGGTCTTTTCTGCAAATTACTCAGCCCCCATGCACGGTACACGTGAGGGGCTAGGCTCGGGGCGTGTCGCAGGCTCGGAGACACGTGGATAGCGTTGAAGGCTCGGTGTAAGGCTTGGAGGTCCAAATCCTGCTGGTACGGCGTGCGGCTCGGACGTTCCATGTGTTGTCATCGGGATCGTCCAATCCAGATGATCGGACGGTGACCGCTCTCTGTGCTCCGTCATGGCCCACCGGAAAAGGCTATGCTCTAGCGGGCTCTCCTTTTCTCCACCATACTCCACAACGACTACTGAAGCTCCAAAGAGCTTCCTGGAGGCCACGTGATGAAGATTGTTCGAATGCGATGGCGCAGGAGTGGCTGGAAGCTACTGGCAATGGAGGATCACCGGAGGGGGAGCTCGGAGTGGGGAACCGATGTAAACTCCATCCATTGAGAACCTACAAAGGTTAGAAAAGTAGCCAAGGTGTGCGTGTATTTGCGTGAGTAAAGTGAATGGGGTGAAGGTCCATCAGAGTGGAGGGAGCGGAGGACCTAGTTTCCTTCTCCAGTGAGGTGAAGGAGGAGATGGGTCAGAGCGGGGGAGGTTCTGGAGAAGGGAAGTGGTGATCGAGAGTAGTCGGCGTGAATGAGGGTGGTGAGGCAGAGCTAATTGGATGATTGGTGGCCGGTGAGGGTGAGGAAGATCGTCGGAAAAATTAGAAGAAAATAAAGGAATAGACTGGGGAAGGGTACCTCATCAGAGAGGGAAATCCGATGGAGGAAGAGGTCTATGTTGAGGGTTGAGTCGACCCTCCGATCATTGCTCAACCTGGACGACCGGTCCAGGGAGCTTAGCTACCGCCGGAGAGGCGGAGCAACACGGTGGGTCACTGCAGGTCAACACCTGGGCCAACGACCATCGTCGCCGGCCAAATTCACCTCCTGTTGTCACAAGGAGGGAATGGAAGCTAGGCAGTAAGCCCGTGAATGGTGGACGAGGGTTCTGGCGGCAGGGCGAAGGCTTTTATGGTGGGGGGTGGTCCGACCGTTTTGAGGGTTGTTTGAATGGTTGGCTTGATGGCGAGGGTCGATGGCGGTTACGCAAGGGAGATGGAAGGGTAGGCTTCGTGTGGCGACCATTAGGAGGGGAGGAGCGTGGCTGAGGTGCCTTTAAAAATAGGAAGGGGCGGAGGGGTTGCGAGGGGTAACGGTCGGGTTGGAGGAGGACGATGAGCGGGAGCCGTTGGATCTAGCGATCCAACGGCTCGGGAGGAGGCGCGGTTGGAGGGTTAGGATCAGATCCAAAGATCTGATCCAGCGGAGGAGAATGAGGCGGGGTCGGATGGTTCGGATGGAGCTTGAGGTCCCATCCTACGACAGAGAGTGAGTGGAAGACGTGGCGTGAGGGTAGCCGTTGGATGGTGGGGATCAAGTGGCTATGAATGAGGCAGAGACGAGTGATGATGATTATATCCGAAGGGTTGTTCCGATGGTTGCAAGTGAAGCGGGATTTGAACGACAGAGGTGGAGGCAGCTTGATCCAACGGTGCTGGGAGAGGGCGGGTGGCGGAGAGAGAGCAGGCCATGTGGGCGGCCCAGAGGGTGCCACGTGGCCCAGTCAGAAAATTCGATGCACAAAAATAAAGAAAAATCTAAAAGAATTAGTTAGAGGCAAAATCAGGAAAAAAGTCAAAATATGAAAGTTGTAGATCTCGATAAGATCTACAAGTTTCATGTTGGACAAAAAGTCAAAAGAGGTCATTTGTACAAAAAGTATTTTGGGGGTATTTTAAAGGGGTAAAAAAACTTGCTTTTTAGTTTTGAGTTATTTTTGTATTTTTTAGATCTTTTAAAGGTTAGGAAAATTATAGACAATTTAACTCTAATTTTTAGGGGATTTTTAATGAAAATTTAAAACAAAGCAATTATATACAATATAGGTTAATTAAATACGTATCATATTCAGTATAGTACAAAATAAATTGAATGAATTATCAGTGATTTTTATTGGACTAAATAAGCTAGGGGATTAGATATGGATTTTAATATGATAAATACGAGATTCATCAATGTACATAATGGAGCTAGTCTCATGTCAGTTGGATTTAAGACGTACTTATTAAAAACCATAGATGATTGTACATTATATACAGGTGACTATATACAAGAAGTTAACTCTTATTTGTAGAGTTTTTTATTTTATTTTTTGGACTTGGTTACATCTTAATAATATATGTATAATATACTTTTATTGATAGTATTTTTTACTGTTTTATGCAATTTATTGCATTGTTTCATACAAATCAAAGACAAAATTTTAGTATAATATTAGATGAACATGGTTTCATAGATGGTTGTGATTAAACATAAAACAAATCAAATCTCGTGGACATAAATAAAATTGGAAGGATCTATTTCTAAAAATCAACAAAACCAAGTGATTATTATACAAAAATAACATAGGGAAGACACCCATGTTGTATTGCAGACCTTGCCTCCGTCTTTCTATTTCTTTTTATTGCTCTTCTATTCGTTAAAAAATATAGCATCTTAAAGGTATGCCACCATCACAATCTCTCAAGATGATAACATGCAACATAAATGGAAGTATCAGAAACATCTGAAAAGGAAAAAGGGAAAAACAGAAGAACATAGGTTGAAATAATATTAAGTTGTAAAGAGAAGATGGATTGACGCCATTAATGCATTCTGACCGAATATGCACTTCAAACTATTACATATAAGTTCAAGCCAAAACTTTAATCCTTCTTTGAGGTGATTTTTTGCGACTATTTATAACATGAACACGACAATTCAACGATTTAAGTGAAAAAGAGTCGTGAGAGGAAGCCATCGATCTTTTCCTTCTCCTTCTCCATATAGTTATGAGGAAGGTCGTGTTGCCACCTCTATTGATGACGAGTGAATTTTTAATATTTAAGACAACGGTAAGAAGAAGAACTTCGTGAAAGGAAGGTAGCCTCTCCATTCAGATCCCTTCATTGATCTGAAGCAGTACGCATCGAGGAGCATCGAGGAGCAATGCGGTACGGTCACATAGGCGTACGCACGAAGGTGCACGGTATCGGTATCAAGGAATGGCGATCCAAGGAGGCATGGAGTGTTGTAGGTGCTGAGTCCGAGCATTGTCGAGCATGCTCGGTATTACACGTACGACAGTAATCTGGAGACCACGATAGCGGAGTTCTGGAGGACTTCCCCTTAGCATGCATAACGCTAAGGAAGGGTTTACCGCACGAGGGTCTGGAGGCCGTTGGTTCCCTTAGGCACAAGACCGAGTGTTTGGTGGCACTTGGTGAATTATGGCAAAGCTGCATCAGCAAGCATTGGAGCGCGAGTGTGCTGATGACTGGGCAGTTGATGTGACATCAACCGTGCGAGAAGACGAAAGGACAACAAGGGAGTCAAAGAGACGAGCAGACGAACAATAGCTGAGGAATGCGAAGGGTTGCCGAAGAACTCGAAGGGTATCTTGTGTCTTTATGTATCATTATTGTAGATGTAATAATGAGTGTCCCTTGGCTTGCCTTGAGTGTTGTATATAAAGGGGGGTGGCTCATTTGTAAACACATAACATACACATAGTACACGAGAGAGTGTAGTGTGTCACCCCACTCCTGAGAGAGTTCCCCTTCTAATAAGAGAAGAGCTTTGTGCCCGTGCTTGTATGATCATGTGGTTGCGTTCTTGAGTGTTCTTGAGTGAGTTCTTGAGAGTGTTCTTGAGCGATCCATAGAGTCGAGCTTGTGCTTGTGTTTGAGCATCGGTGCGTTAGCAAGAAGGAGTATCGAGAAGAGTTGGAGCACGTCCATGACCGTTCTACTCGGGAAGGCTGGTTAGCTACGGGTTAGCTAACGTTGCACAAGATTGGTCGAAATCGATAGCAGAATTTTGTATCAGAGCTTGGTTGGTGCCAAGAGAGCGGGCAAGAAAGCGTGCAAAGATACGAGCAGGTTGTTGGTGCAGTCAATCGCGGGAATAGAGGATACTTGTCAGTGCAAGTACATCTTCAATCAGCAGAGTGAAGATGGTGGGTGTTACCGAGCGTATGGTAGCACTGGAGCAAGCGATGGCAGAAGTGGAGTCCACCATTGGGACTCATGCCCATCACATCGCCATCTTGGAGGATCGTTCTTCAAAAGGATCAGATGTTGGGGACGAGACCCAACGCTCGGCAGAGCAGATCAAGACCTTGGAGGACAATCTGGAGGCGTTCAGTATGATGATGGAGGATCTACGTAGCGAGATCTCCCTCATCAAGAAGGTGTTGGCGAACAGCGGGAGCTCCATGGAGGTGTAGCGACGCAAGGTACCCAAACCCCAACCCTTCACAGGTACGCGGAGTGCCAAGGATTTGGAGACCTTCCTATGGGATATGGAAGTTTACTTCGAGGCGAACAAGATGAGGGAAGCTGAGAAGGTCAGTTTGGAATCGATGTATATGTCGAGCGACGCCAAGCTATGGTGGAGGAGCCGTGCAACAGATGAGGCGAGACTGAAGATATCCAGGTGGGATGATCTAGTCACGGAACTGAAGGCGCAGTTCCTGCCGAAGAACACTGCGTGGATTGCACAGGAGGCTCTTTGACGCCTGAAGCAAACAGACATTGTTTGTGATTATGTGAAGCAGTTCACGTTGTTATTGTTGGACATCAAGGGTATGTCAAAGGAGGACAAGCTGTTTAATTTCACGATAAGGTTGCAAAGATGGGCGCAAGCCAAACTGCGGAGGTAGGGCATGAAGGACCTGAATTCAACGATCGTGGTGGCAGAAGCGTTGGTCGACTATGGTGCCCAACCAGGCCACAACATGGAAGAGAAGGAATTCACCAGCAAGCAGAAGGCGCGGTCGAAGGACAAGGGCAAAGGCGTTGCCCATGATCCACCTATGGAGGAACGGGAGTACTCCAAGAAGAAGGAGCAACCCAAGAGCAAGGGATGCTTCATATGCGACGGACCGCATCGAGCGCGGGAGTGCCCAAAGAAGGAGAAGATCAACGCTCTTCGTACGGACAAGGAGGATGGAGAAGAAGGTGAGGTACCCTTGGGAGCAATCGGTGATATGCGCAAGGTACGCCTCACGACACTTCGAGATGGAGATTTGAATTCAATGGAGGGAGGGAACTCCACAACAAAGAGCTTTGGAGGCTCCAAGGCACGATCGAGAATGCACAGGAGTGCGTAGGTGTGTGCGGAGCACCAAGGTGTGCGATGGGCGCACACAACCAAAGCCACGGATAGGAGAAAATCCGTGCACGAGAAGACAATGCAGAGCTCAGGAGGGCGATGCAACATGGACAATGTGTTGAATGTCCATGGAGGTGGAGCAGTGACGAGCCACACCACCAACGATCTTGTAGAAGGCAAGATACCGAAGACGCTCGGGCGTAGGAGGTGCTCATTTTCCAGGATGCGGGGACGCCCACAGGGAACGACAGAGTTCGTCAACGAGCAAGCTTGGAGGTGAGTACTCCACATGTGGAGCTGGAGCTGCCACAAACCGACAATGGAGCTGTTGTATCCAGGAGGGATACACCGAAAATGGGAACTGACAAGGAAGCTCCACTTTTTATGTTGAAGACCAAGTCATGGAGGGATGTGGTTCGTGAGAAGACCAAGTGCAGGAAGGGAGGTGGTGCACGCTTGCACCACCCTTCCAATTAAGAAGCATCAGGTGATGCGTAGCGGATGGAGGATCGTGACAGGACGACAACTGAAGAGAGGATGCTCGGTTGAGGATAACCGATTCTTCAGGTGGGGGAGGCTTATCACCCCCTAAAATCTGTGATCGAGATTGATCGTGCAGACACGGTAGCGGATGCTTGAGAATGATCGATGGAGCAAGGACTTCGGGAGGAGTCTGAAATACATGGATATTAGGGAGGTTATCTATGAGAGTCTGGCGGCTCTACCGTACGTGACAATGGAGAAGCATCACACAGGACACTAGCTCGGTAGCAGAGTGTCGTAAAGCTAGTAGCAGTGCTAGCACAACGAGTACATGCAACAGTACAAGACATGACAATGGATGCACGTAGCGGTACATACACGAGCGTAGAAGGGCGGTGCGTAGTGAAGCAGTACGCATCGAGGAGCAATGTGGTACGGTCACATAGGCGTACGCACGAAGGCGCACGGTATCAGTATCAAGGCGTGGAGATCCAAGGAGGCATGGAGCGTTACAGGTGCTGAGTACGAGCATTGTCGAGCATGCTCTGTATTACACGTACGACAGTGGTTTGGAGGCCATGATAGCGGAGTTCTGGAGGACTTCCCCTTAGCATGCAGAACACTAAGGAAGGGTTTACCGCACGAGGGTCTGGAGGCCGTGGGTTCCCTTTGACATAAGACTGAGTGTTTGGTGGTACTTGGTGAATTATGGCAAAGCTGCATCAGCAAGCGTTGGAGCGTGAGTGTGCTGATGACTGGGCAGTTGATGTGGCGTCAACGGTGTAGGAAGACAAAAGGACAACAAGGGAGTCGAAGAGACGAGCAGGTGAAGAGTTGTTGAGGAACGCGAAGGGTTGCCGAAGAACTCGAAGGGTCTCTTGTGTCTTTATGTATCATTATTGTAGATGTATTAATGAGTGTCCCTTGGGTTGCCTTGAGTCTTGTATATAAGGAGGGGTGGTGGCTAATTTGTAAACACATAGAGTACACAGAGTACATGAGAGAGTGTAGTGTGTCACCCAACTCCTGAGAGAGTTCCCCTTCTAATAAGAGAAGAGCTTTTGTGCCCGTGCTTTTGTGATCGTGTGGTTGCGTTCTTGAGTGAGTTCTTGAGCGATTCATGGAGTCGAGCTTGTGCTTGTGTCTGAGCGTCGATGTGTTAGCAAGCAGGAGTATCGAGAAGAGTTGGAGCGCGTCCGTGACCGTTCTACTCGGGAAGGCTGGTTAGCTACGGGTTAGCTAACGCCGCACATGATCGGTCGAAATCGATAGCGAGATTTTGACCCGGTGATAGTTGCATCCTGTAAATTTCCCCCTCGTGATAATTTAAATGTGACATATTCTTCCACATTATGTTTTCATATGTTACATGATGTTTCCACGTGCCTCGTATTCCTTAGAAGATCGCAATATGCCAAGGGTCACATATAATAGTCAAAAAGTTTGAATCACATGTTAAATGACATGTGATTTGAGTCAGTTTGATCAATTAGTGTGTTATGGTTGATTTAAGCTTTGGCTGACCAATTAAATAAAATTTCTAGTGGATAATCATATCATCTCCTTGGAGCATGTATTTAACCAATGTGTTGATCGACGAAGTCGGTTTGATCAATCAAAAGAACATTCTACGCTAAAAAAGGAGTTCATATATGGAAGAAATCAATTTTGCCTCCCGCTATGGACATGAACAAAAGTACGAACTCGGTTTATGGCGAGCTTAGTGTCTGCGTTGAAAGGGAGCCTCCCAAACAAAGGTGTGGACCTTTTTGTTCATGTTTAAGATGCCGTCTCTCGACACACCTACAAATCTTAGTTGGCTTAGAGGAATCGTAAGGTATATAAATATCATCATGACTCGTACAATTATAACAATGAGGTAGAGTTTATGCAATGTATTCCTTATTCGTTTTGAATGCAGTTGCTTGCGATTACAGAATTCAAAGTACGTTGGTCTCTTGATTATATTCCATGTGTAGAGGAATCCTCAACATATCCTTGCAATATAATCAGAAGTTTATGTTCAAAATGAAAATCAATATTCATGAACCTTCAAAAGGAACCAACCGATCAGGATAAGCAACCGATTTTCTCCAAAGTCTGAACATGTTTGTGTTTGTTATGCTTACCGACTCAATAAAATATATAAGTTCAAGTTATATACGTCTAGAAAGAAGCATTGTGAATCATATTCACGTGTTTTTTTCTTCTTCAAAAATTCCAGTATTTTTTAGAAAGAAATCATTTTATGCATTTATACAAACATAAAATTGTCAAATATAAACATGTTTTCCTCTCACTAAAAACTATGTATCTTCAGAAGGCCGTTGTCAAATATAGTTTTTCATCAAAGTTAAAAGTCATTAGATATAGTTAGTTTCCTGGATTGTGAGATATTACAACGTTCCATTTTCACTTCCTTGAATAAACAAAAACATGTGTATACATGATTCGAAATTCGATTACCATCCGTCTCATTTCGATTTTCAGATGATGGATAAATAAAAAAGTGTCGGGATCGAGAATAAATGAGGTTTATTCATCATTATTGCCTATGATTTGAAAGATGAGTAATAGATAGTTATTGTAATTAGAGATACAACGAACGATGTAATCACCCTTTAACTACTTATCCCTGGATAGCTTTATCCTGAGATAAGGACCCTTCATCCCATGATAAAATGGATGTTATCTTAGTATCCAAACAATAGTGCTAAAAGTTGAGCTCGATTTGCCCCCTCTCCATGTATCTGCATTAATCAATTGCTTGTTGTATGTACCGATTTTGGATAATTCTCTCCACCGATAATTTCGATCATCGGTATAATTTACGTTGCTATTAGTTTTCTTTCTTTGTTAAGTTATTTCTCATATGCCCATTAGTGTAATATTTTTCTCCATACAATTCATTTGACTTGACATTTGTGGTTTAGGAAAATAGCATTTTCCCTCACTTTGATGTGCCATATTTACACTATGTTCGTTTTATGAAGATGCGTGCTACTTGCTTATTTTGGTTGTGCCTATTGATCTTTAAAAAATCACATATCGATATCACATCAATTGGATATATTGGTTTGAAATTTTCTATAATAAATCTTCAAGAACTATTAGACTGATGGTTAAACTCGTTGTATAAGTTCTAAAAACCACATTGTTTCATTAACTTTTAACGACTTATTCAAATAAAAGGAAAAAGCTTCAACTCTCCCCATGTCAACAAAAAAACAAAGCTATCTTAACCAAGGGAAGAGCACTTAAAACTTGAGTAAATGCCTTTTTATCCCGTGTCTCAATTCGGGGAATTTGTCAATGTACGAGGTCAAGTCTTCTAATCATTCACTCTTACCACCCTTGATTTCCCCACCTTGTCCCATCTGAAGATATCTATCAAATTACATAAGCAAAATAAGCCATACTCGAACTTGAACTTAATAATCTAGTTCGAACTCGATAAATTCCAAGCTCGGTATGGCTGACCTAGATTCAAACCTGTTCGATTGCTTGCGAGCTTTCCATGGGTGGATTGTCAGAAAAGGAAGAGGTATCTTCTGTGGAAGAGCTGGGAGGGGACATAGGTCGCACAAACACCACAATGGCATTGGGACAGTATTGTTCATGGATGGATATTTTGCTGGATATACAACGATGGCATGACGGGGAGGAGAGGACGTTTAAGGCAAAGATTGGAAGGTGAGCGGTGCACACTGCTAAGCAGGAGGGATGTGGAGTGAATTAGGTTGGAAGTCAAGAAGTAAAATTCTACGTTCCTTCAATTCATCGAAGGGACATGGGAAATTAGAGAAAGTGTGTCTGTGATTGAATTTAGGTCCCGTTTGTTTGATTGGAAAGGAATTACAATGGAATGGAATCAAGACAAGAATGGAATTAACAATGGAATGGAAAGGAAAAAGTTTTTCCATTCCATTGTTTGGATCTTGTTAGGAATTGAAAATTTCATTATGAGACATGTTCCTTTCTTATATTTGGAAAGGGAAATGAATAGAAAGAAAATAACATTCCTTTGATATATTTCGTTAAGTAGAAACAATAACCAGTATTCTCACACTTATTTTTTCATATAATCGATATATTTCATATAAAGAATCAATAATCAAATTTAAATGGAAATTACTTTTATTTTTTTCATACAATTGATATATTTGATATATCCATATCCGTATCCGCTACAATATTTTATTACCATATCTATATCCTTTTTCTAAAGAAATTGAAAATGTCATGGGTATCCGTATTTGGAAAATAAAATAAAAACACATATCCATGTCCGTATACGTATCCACTAAACTATAACCCGTGTCCATATCCTAAAAAACTAAAGATGGTATATGTATCAATATCTATTACTGTAGAAAATAAAACCTGTTTCCATGTCCATATCCGCTTCCGTAAAAAAATATCATCCATGTCCATATATGTATTCGTAAAAAAAGTAAAATCCATATCCATATCCGTATATGTATCTGCTAGAATATAATCAGTATCCATATCTTAGAAAAAAATTGCATCCGTTTCCATATCCATATTAGAAAAAAACATATATCTCTGTCCATATCCATATCTGGAAAAAAAACAAATCCGTATTTGTATCCGTATCCGTAAACAAATCATATCTGATATATTTTATCTTTCTAATAGATATATTTAATATATATGTATTCGTATCAATTGGAATATCTTGTAACCATATTTGTATCTATATCCAAAAAAAATAAATTGTATCTATACATGTATCTACAAAAAATATCACATATCCATGCGAATATCCATATATGCATATATTTGTAACTTATCCAATCTTTTGCATCCATATATTTGTATCCATGTCAGTGTCCATATATCCATGTCAAAAAAAATCATATCCATGTCGGTGTCCAAAAAATATCCAAAAAAGGAAAACACATATTCATGTTGATAATCATATATTAGTAACAATGATATATTAATTAAAAAATATTGAAGAAGAATACATTCATTAGCATTGGTAAGGAATGGAATCCCAATTCCTAGGGGGATACCTAGGAATGGCAATTCCCATGAATGAGGGAATCCGGTTTCCTTTGTAATTGTTATTCCTGCATAAAGTTCATCTAACAAACAAAGGAATGGAATCGAGAAAGGAATGCCGATTCCATTCCCTCCTCTATTCCTGCATAACAAACAGGGCCTTAATACATACACCAAGTTGAGTCCGGTTAATGATTTGAGCACCATTGAACTTGAACTTCGACTCTGTAATGATAAATTTGCTACATGTCTGTAACTCAGCCTGTTAGCTATTTGTCTTGACTCACGAGCCTCAATCGAATCGAATCCGTGTGAGCTACCCAAGAGCAACTTCACCGGTACTCCGAACCCGTCACTCTGTTTCCCTATTCGACCCCTATCATACTTTTTCTTCCTTACCATCGTAGTTCCCATCGCCCCCACCAGCTCTCGATTTTGTTCCTCCATCGCCGTCCACACCCTCCATCTTTCTTATAGTCCCACCGCTGCACGCAACCCCACACCCTTCTGTCATCCGTGCATCACAGTATCGCTCCTGGAAGTAACCGATCACGACCCTGCCATCGCGATCACAGGCCCATAGGTGCTTCCCGATATATATATATATATATATATATATATATATATATATATATAGGGGGCCTTTCAAATGAGATGTGGTCCTTCCATCCATAAGGAAGGCCAACGATCTGAGCCATCGGATTCAAATCCAACGACATCTTCAATTTTGATGCCCAAAAGGGCATTTTTGTCATCAATTTTTGCATTAATTATGCACGTTAATTAATATTCCGAAATACTAATTTTAGCTACTTTTATTTTTGGAATTTTCGCAATACCATATTTAGAAAATATCTAATTTTTTGCTGGAAGATATTATCTAGGGTATATTTTTGTATCCTCATGTATTTTTTTTGTAGAATTTAAGGTTTCTTTTGTAATGGCTGCATGTTTTTTTGTATAATCCATTGTTTATTCAAAAAGTCATCCGTTATTTGTAAATTTTACATGGTTCTTTGTAAAATACACTTCATATTAGTAATTAATGTGTGGTTCTTTGTATAATAATTATTGTGTGGTTCTTTGTAACGATTGTATGGTTCTTTGTAACGATTTTATACAAGATCTATAAAAATATAATTTTCATTCGCAACCATCTGATTCGTAAAAATACATAACAAATTTGTATAATACATATCCAAATTGTATAATACAGACTAATATTGTAGATTACAAATCAATATTGTATCAAACTGTGAATTGTTCTTCATCTAAGACTGGGTGCATCACTTTTTTATCGTTGTTGCTTGCATGAAGAACGTCTCCGATAGTCACCAATGAGGCCGCACATCACGTCGCCAACTCCGCACCACGATCAGACAATCCATCAAAGCCGACGCGTTCGAACCGATTTGCGCCGATCTCTACGTCGTCGACGCGATCTGCAATGCAGTGGGGGCATGATCTCCTTCCGATATGAAAAGGATTAAAAGGCCGTTGTTGAAAATATAAAATAAAAAATTCTTACGTTTAAAGATCTGAAAGTTTTGATAAAAAATTAAAGACAGATGTATCGGCGGTGCACAGAATCTTTAAACCTAGAAAAAAAATCAAATAATAGAAAACCTCTTCGATCATGCGACCTCCATCACCAGCCGGAGCAATGCCACCCTCGCGCGAGCCTCCGGAACCCCGCCGCCGTCACCTCGTCGTCGACGTGATTGTGGGATTAGGAGAGAATTAGCGAGATATTTTAGATATACGTACGGAATTTTTGGAAAGAGTAGGAGGGAGATAAATGAGGCGATATTTCGGATGCTACATACTATATTTAGAAAATGCATAATGACCAAAATGAGTTTTTGATTAATTAAATAATAGTATTAACATACCTTTTATAATAACCGTCTGATTAATTATTGACGCACAGGATCGCTGGCCTTCCTTAGAGATGGAAGGACCATGTCTCATTTGAAAGATATCATATATATATATGGGGAAGGGGAGGCTGCACCCACCCTCCTGGCCGTCCGATGGCCAAGATGAACGGCGCGGATCAGGAGGCGCGGATGGGGGGCGCGGGTCACTGCTGGGCCGTTCATCTTGGCCATCGGACGGCCAGGAGGGTGGGTGCAGCCTCTTGGCTGCACCACCCGGTGCAGCCACCCCTTTCCCTATATATATATATATATATATATATATATATATATATATATATATATATATATAGGAAAAGGGAGCCTACACCCATGTGTAGGTAACTTACCTACACCCAACTCTTTTTCCCTCAATTTTTTTATTTTTTTGAATTAATTCCTTAGGGAATTTAGATCACACTATATCACCATATCATCATCCAAATTTCAACTTATTTCGAGACTTCTAACTTATCCATCATGACAGTCAAATTTTAACGGTCTGAGATTTGCTGAAATCGGCCCCTTCCTATGGAGCTGTTAGGAATGTCTGTTTTACATGAAATTTGAAACACATATTTCATTTAATATTCTAAGTAAATCCCCTAAAGATTCATTTCAAAAAAAAATAAAAAAAATTAAGAAACAAGATGTGGGTGTAGGTAAGTTACCTACACATGGGTGTAGGCTCCCCAATCCCTATATATATATATATTCCGAGTTGAAATTTATAAAATATAACTTTCACATGTTACCAATATAGACATCAACGACATATCATTGTAGATTCAATTATCAAGAAAATATACGATATGTGTTAGATATGGGTAGACAAAATCACATAGTCTTGCGAAGCTTTTCACAATATGCGAAGAAGTTAAGCTTGGATGTAACATACATTGTTTCGAAGTTTCGAAGCAAGGAGACCTAGGGGTGCACATGGATCGGATTGGATCGGATTTTGGCTTAATCCGTGTCCAATCCACACATAACAGATTTTTTATTTTTCCAGTCCAATCCAATCCATTAAACATGCAAATCCAATCCAATCCAATCCACCGGATTACGGATTGGATCGGGTTGGTTCGGATTTTTAATGCTCACCTAATCTATGATCAAGTTTGTAGCATAGTTGAACTCGACGTTCGAATCATGGTTCTAAACTTGAGATTATGGATAAATGTAAAGAAAAGAATAGCTAATTTTTGGAAAGCATTTTGACTTTATTTTTTTTAAAAGCAAAAATATATATGCTTGTTATGAATTTATTACAACCGATCATTGTATAACTAAATAAAAATAACATACTTGTGATTCGTAGAAATCATAAAAGAATCATATTGACTTTGAATAAAATTGCAAGTTTGTATATATCAAATAGGAACTGCAACTAGATAACTGCGCATGCGTAAGGAAGACCTGGCTGCGCATGTGCACAGCTAGGATAAGGACAACATCCGGCGGAGATATGTGTGCATCTGAGGGTGGAGATGTGTGTGGCGCAGGTGAGTGTTTTGTTTGTAATGGGTCCCGAGTGGGTTTAGGTTTACGTATTATTATTTTTAGAAGTTTGTTTAGTTTGAATAATTGGAAGGGCCTAAAGGACATTGCGGGTACGTATTACTTTTTTCTAAACCAACTAGTAGGGTGAGATAAGGGGTTTTTCAGCAAGTTGCGTGTAGTAAAACTTGAATTGGAATAGATTTAAGTTATAAAAAGACTAGCTTGGATATTTACACATAGCTTTCAAAAAAAATGTAATATATAATATGATTTATTGAGAATAAATAAAGTAGTATATATTATTATTTATTAACGGATTAACGGATTGGATCGGATTGGATTTTGACAATAATCCGATCCAATCCATAAATGAACGGATTTGTAAAATTCCAATCCGATCCGATCCATTAAACTTATAAATCCAAACCGATCCAATCCAATGACAACGGATTGGATCGGATTACGGATTTTATCCGATCCATGTGCACCCCTAAGGAGACCATATCTGAGAGGAATCAATGGTCTCTACTAGATGCCTAACATAAATCTGATAAGAGAAAGAGTCGAAATGAATGAATGAATTGACTTCTGGCGAGATTAATGACCATATTTAGTGGAAGTGTGACCACTTTTGACAGAGGGTTTCTAGCTTTTTTTTCTTGGTGTATGGCCCTGCAGTAGCAAAAATAATGATGTCGTCTTTAGATGTTAAGAAGAGCTCCTCTGTCTCAGTACAACTATCAATCTTAATCGGCTAAGAGAAACGAGAATCGGTTAGCTTTTTAATCTGGTGGTGGAGTGGGGGAGTTAGGGGTGTAGAAAGGTAGGGGATTACGTGATTTCTGGTAGTATAAAATTGTCACAGCTTATGCAACCACAACAACAATGTAAAGTTATTTCGACCTATTATTTTTCTTATGCAATTGGGTGCTATCAAATCATTTAATGCTTGTTAACCTTTTCATTATTCAAATCCGTTGACCAATCCTCTACAAATTCTTGCAATAAATGCTTCAAAACTTGCAATTTATTTTTGCAAATCTTGAAATGGAATCGGTTAGGTTCCGTTTCCGTTTTGTAGCTGGTGTACACGATATACCCCTCGTTCCGACCTTCCTAATCTGGATTGGGATTACTTGTATTGACCATACAATTTCTTTGGTACAATATTTTTTAACTATGTCCAACAAAATCTATTAACATAAAAAATATATAATAATAATTAAAAAGTTAATTTAACACATAATCAATGTCATATCACATCATAATTACCACTCCAACCCTACCAACCGTCTAAACAACTACTATTCACAAGGATACCCCAACCCGTTATCAAACGGATCCTTAGGGCATGTTTGGTAACTGGGTTGGGTTGGTTGGGTTAGACCCATGTGAATAGTAGTTGTTCGGAGGGTTGAGAGGATTGGAATGATAATTGTGATGTGATGTGACACTGATCATGCGTTATATTAACCTTTTTAATGATTATATATGTTTTTTATGTTAATAAATTTATTTGAAAATAGTTAAAAAATATTATATCAAAGAAATTATAAGGTCAATCCATCCCAATTCAAATTGGAAGGGTTGGAACTAGAGGTATGCCAGCAACCAAAGAGGCCCTTAGGATTAAAAACAAACCTATTCTTTTTTCTTTTGAAATGTGCTTTTATATGATCTGAACTCTAATGTGTCTGACGGCAGATATACTGTTCAGCTTCGTCGTCCATTTCTGGCTGGTCACTTGGATGTCTTTTAGGGTTGAGCTTCGTCGTCCTCATGCCGGCAGCCATGAATTGGTTGTGTTCCCGACTGAGACAGGTCTTCTTGTCATGTTTGACTCTCAGTTTCTTATACCCTTTTGATTCTTGTTATTGAACGGTGTAATAATCATGCCAATTTGCGGAACATTGTTCATATGCTTCTCTGGAAACTGCAGCAATTGTGCAGGAGAAGAGCTATCAGGGACTATCGAGGACGTCGTTTCTCCAACTACACCGGCAGAGGTACTTATGTTTCTTCAATTCTTGGAGTTCTCGAGGAGAATGTAATCAGGGTTCATGTTTATGTTTTTTTTTTTTGAGGCAAAAAGGGGAAAACACCCTAAGGTGTCCTCTCTAGATATGCTTATGCTTGTTCAGTTTATCAGTCACACAGAATGAGTTCGCCATTAAGAACGCATACATGGCTCTTTCTTATACATCATAATGGCGTAAGGGGGGCTTACATAGATAATGATTGCAAGATTTTGTGGACTGTTCATGCTCCACTATGAGTGAATATATTCTTTTGGATGATCAAACGGAAGAGGTTGATGATGGGAAGTATTAGCGACATGTTGTCCAGAGTGCTGAGGTTTCTTGCCCCGTTTACGGGTACTTGAGGAGGACATTAACTGTTTTGTTTTTCCAGTGTAACAATGCCGGAGAGGTTTCGAGGAGGGTTGAGGTTATTTGGCTGGATTTTCTAACACAAATCAACTGTGGAAGAGCTTTAGAGCTGTGCTGTACTGGTTGAGAGCCAAGAGGGTCAACCCTTTTGCTATTCTTTGGGCATCGTGGCTCATTAGTAATGATGTGGTTTTTGGAGAAGAGGCATTATGCAAGGCATGATTGCACATATGTGTGCTCTTTAATCGAGTCTCATCCAAAGTACTTATAAGTTATTACTCTACAATGAATGAGTTAGTGGGTTATCACTTATAAAGGGTGAGCATCATTTTTCTAAATGAAGCAAAATATTCAAATCTATCTTGAATCATATTAGGACTTTAATCATTTACATAAAAAAGGAAATCACGCTTATTAGGATGGCTTGATCTATCGATATTGATATCACATCAACAAGTATGGAAAGAGACATATTAGGATATTGACAATATTAATGGAAATCCCAAAAATGTTGCAAGAAAATGTTTTTCTCATGAATCAATATTATCTTATTTTTTATAACAATAAGTAACATACAAGTGTACTTCCGGTGGACTACGCGGGGTTGCCGTGGCTTATCGGGGGAGATTTTAATGTCACGCTTCGTTCGTCGGATAGACCCCGGTCCAGGGGAGGATCTGACCCGGGCTCGGCGGAGTTCAAGGCCTTCGTCAATGACTTGGCTCTGCAAGACTTAACGGCGACGGACGTCAGGTTCACTTGGAGGAACTCTTCTTCGAAGTCGTGCATTGACAGGTTTCTCGCGTCGATGGCTTTCATGGATCTTTTCCCTTTGGCGGTGGTCCTCTCGCGTCCTCGCGCGTTCTCCGACCACTCTCCGATCGTCTGGGAGTCCCAGGTGTCTTCCCCAGTGGCTGGGTTCTTCAGATACGAGAGGTGTTGGATGCTTGAGGATGATTTTCGTGTGCTGGTGGCTTCTTCTTGGGCGGAACCTTGCGAGGGTCGATCGGCGGTTGTCAGGTTTCGGAAGAAATTAGAGCGTCTGAGGGGCGTCCTGTCCCAGTTCAAGAAAAGATCGCAGGAGGCTAGGCTTTCGGCGAGGAAGGAGGCGGAGGCTATCGTCGCCGAGCTGGACTCCTTGGAGGGGCTGAGGGAGCTCTGTGCTGACGAGCTGGCTTCCAGGTCGGCGGCGGTGGCTGCGGTTGAGAGGGAGGAAAGGAAGAGGGTGACGGAGTGGCGCCAACGGGCGAAGCTGAGGTGGATCAAAGAAGGAGACGCAAATTCCTCTTTCTTTCACAGAGCAGCTTCAAACAGGAGGCGGTCAAATTTGGTTCGCTCGATGTCGTTTGGGGGGCGCGAGGTGGTGGGCGACGAGGCGATTGGGAATGCGGTGGCGGGCTACTTCAGGGACTTCTCTTCGGCTCGTTTAACTCGGCGCTGGTGCTGGCTGGGGGAGGATGTTTCTAAGCTTTCCTCCGCGCAATGTGCGGAGTTGACTTGCGGCTTCTCCATCAATGAGGTAAAGGCTGCTGTGTGGGATCTCAATGCCGATGCCTCGCCGGGTCCCGATGGCTTCCCTATCGCTTTCTACAAGGATTTTTGGGATGTGGTGGGGCAAGAGGTTTGGGAGGTTGTGGTGGAATTCTCTACGGGGAACTTGGGCTTCGATGGGATTAATAGGGCTCTTATCGTTCTTATCCCGAAATCTCAATCTCCAATTGCTATTGATGACTTTCGCCCTATTGCTATCTCAAATGCTTTGTACTTGATTGTTGCGAAAGTGCTGGCGAGGAGGCTGGCGGTGGTTTTGGATGTTCTGATCCATCCCTCGCAGGTGGCCTTCATCCCCGTCCGTTTGATCTCGGATGTGACGGCTCTTGCCTCTGAGATGGTCGACAGCTGGGTGAGACGGGGGAAGCAGGGCTTTCTTTGGAAGGTGGATTTCGCAAAGGCGTATGACTCCTTGGACTGGAGCTTCCTCTGGTCTGTGCTGCGTGCTCGCGGCTTCCCAAATATTTGGATCTCCTGGATGCGCCGATGCGTTTCTACGGCATCCTTCTCAATCATGTTGAATGGCCGTATCGTTGGTAGCCGTTTTCAGCCCAGGAGGGGTGTTCGGTAGGGGTGCCCTCTGGCACCCATGCTCTTCGTCATTGCCGCTGATGTGCTCCCGAGAATGGCGGATAGGGTGATCACGAGGGGCTTCTCATCGGGGTTCTCGTGTAACTACAGCAACACTCCAACCCTCCAGTATGCGGACGACACCATCGCCTTCATAGAGGGGGGTCTGGAAGAGGTCAGAGGGATGGCTGTCACTTTCGCCATCTTTAGTGAACTCTCGGGGCTACGGATCAACCATTCCAAATCCAAGTTGATCCCTTTCGCTTGGGATGATCGGTCTGCGGCGGCTTGTGGCGTGCTTCTGGGGTGCTCCCCTTCTGCTCTTCCGATCGATTACCTGGGTCTACCGCTGGGCGCGAGAAGGTCGAGATTGTCCCATTGGAACAGGGTGATGGAAAAGGCGGAAAGAAGGCTTGCTGGGTGGAGTGCGGCGATGCTATCCCGGGGTGGGCGTCTTGTGCTTATTAGGTCGGTCTTGGCCGCTATTCCAATCTATTTTCTGTCGAACTGGGCTATTCCGGTGGGGATTAAGAGGAGGCTTGAGGGCCTTATGCGGAACTTTCTATGGGGAAGAAGGGGCTCCGCGTCGCGGGGCATCCATCTGGTGGCCTGGAAGGATGTGGCGAAAAGGAAATGCGATGGTGGGCCTGGCATTTGTAGCCTGGATCTGGTCAACGATGCGCTGATGCTTAAATGGGTCAACAAGCTTTGGGGTAGCGCCTCCGGGTTCTTTCCCTCTATGCTGCGTGATATCCTCTCCATCGGGGTGGACATGCTGCGGGACGCCGACTCTTCGCGTTCTGGGACGCCTTTCTGGAGGGGGATCGCCTCGGCGGCTAGGCGGTTCTCTCATCTGTTCAAGCCGGTTCTGGGTGATGGCAACTCGTTACTTTTTTGGCACGACGCATGGGCGGGGGACGCCACCCTCGGTAACTCCTTCCCTCGTCTCTGTGCCTTGGCTTCTGACTCTGGTGCATCGGTGGCTTCCGCTTGGGGCGGGGGCAACTGGTTCCCTTCCTTTGCTGCCAACCTCTCCGACGAGCGCTTTGATGACCTCTTAAACCTCCTGCAGCAGCTTAGGGATGCGCCGACACCATCCAATGGCAGGGATCACTGGGTCTGGCGCGACGACGCCTTCTCTTCGAGGCGGGCCTTCAAGGTGATCTCGCATCAACCAATCTCTGATCGGAACCCCCTTTGCAAAGATTTGGGGTGGCTGTGGAGTTTAAATTTGCCGGAGAAGGTGGTTTTTTTCCTGTGGCTTTTGCGCCGTGGTAGGGTATTGACCCGCGATAGATGTGCTAAGTTTCTATCGGGGGTTGACTCCTTGGAGTGTGTGCTGTGTGCCGGCGATCTGGAGACTTTGCATCATCTTTTTTTCTGTTGTCCGTGCTCTGCCACCATTTGGGAGGGCCTCAATGTGGCTTGGGTTGACGCTTCTTCGGCCGACTCGTTTTGGGTCACTTTGCGCTCTCGTGCTGATCGGCCAAGGAGGGAGTTGCTCCACCCCCTCGCTTGCATCTGGGCGCTGTGGCTCGCTAGGAACGCGAAGATTTTCAGGGGCCAAAGGTTCTACAGGGAGAACGTTTTAGCGCATGTGGATTTACTTCTGAGTGACTGGATGCTCCGGTAATGCTGTTGCCGCGTGTTGGTGTTTGGGTTGTGGTCTGGGGTATCGACAGGGATCCTCTCGATCCCTGATGTTTGTATCACTTTGTACTTCTCTTCTCCACTCCCTCGTTTGGTTTTTAATAAAATTTGGGGCGAACACCACCATGTGTCTCCTCCGAAACGTTTTGATTTCAAAAAAAAAAGTGTACTTCCATAGGCAAGAAGGGGGCGTATTTAGCACATTAATGTACTTTACATCGCACGTATTGTAATATCATATACATAATATCCTTTGTTGAGTGTTGTCAGTTGAGTAATTAAAAATCAAATAGTGAAATCCGTACAATAAAAACATATAGAATACACGTTTTCATAAAAATTAAGGACTATATGTGTCCCTCCCTTTTGGCTCAAATAAATAAATAAGGACTACACATTCTAAAAACAAGGAGATACACATTTAAACTAATAATAAAGTAACTCTTATCTGAAGACGTTCAAAACCAAAAATTGCATGGTGAGTTCACATGAACTTCTCTTCCTTGCCATTACTCGTGTCCCATTATTGAATATTTAGGAGTACATAACCTTGTACTCATCACGTGCCACATGTATTCGTTTTCATCCACATATGAAAGAATCCCAATTGCGAGGATGTCCATCAACACCACCGGAGTTGGAGTCGGTATCACAGGTAACTCGATGAGAATGTGAAGAAGCTTGAGAATCTCATGACAATGATCTAGGAATAGGAAACGATCTCTATCATAGGGTTGCTCGTTCGGGAAGAGGAGGCATTGTTGAGTACAAGTTAGGAATTATTCCGTAATTAGCACCACTAAAAATGATCGTCTTAATCTAAGTTTGGGGTTGAGGATGTGGGTTGTTTTGGTAGCTACCTTGATAGTTTTAACCTCAATAATCTTAACCATATCCATAAGATGTCAGAGTTTGAGGAGGATGAGCATGAAAATATGCAGGCAACATAACATATGATCTTTCTTCGTGTTGGGATCCCCATCCGCACAGATGGCTTGATGTTGCTCCACCATCGTAATATGAAATACCTCATACTTCCATACTCAATGAACTAATCGAAGATATCTAGTTGTTTAGGGTTTAATTTCTCGTCGAGAAGAAGCCACGTGTTGGCGTGGATCGTAACTTATCTGCTCCGAAGAAGGAACGTGGGTTGATTGGAAGCCTGTTCGGAGCTATGATCGGAAAGTGCTTTCGATGCGGAGGATCTGGTCATCGACATGTTGAGACCCGGTTCGTTGCTTTGCGTGCGGTGGCTTTGGACATCAGAGAGATAAATGCTCTAACGAAAAGGTGTGGTGGCCTCGGATGTAGATACCATCCAACATGGGAGAAACTATTCTTGTGGGGGTTGGTATGTGGGAGATTTCTTGTCACACCGATGACGGATGTTGGAAATGCGGTGGGACCCGACTTCGCTTGAGATGTTGTCCGGTTAGAAGGCGTAATAGTGTGTGCAAAGGGGTTGCACAAGGAGAAAGCAAAGAAGATTTCAGAGCTTTGTAATACGACTCATGCGAAAATCCATTGGAGGAAGCCAAGATTGCGTGATGGACTGTTGCAAACTCAGATGTGTAGGGATCTTCGTTTTCGAAGTTTCTCGCTGATGTATCGGAGCGCTGTGAGGATCAAGGATGCCCTTGCCTCGGTTGGAATGTTGGGAGAATTGATCTCTGATGGCCTTCATCGTAGTCAGCCAGTCGATGTCTTGGTCTTGGCGGATGCTCACATGGCCATTTCGAGATTTGAGGTGGCTTGGATTGGGAACTTTACGTTCCGACTCAAAATCCTGGAGGCTGTTTCGAGAGAAAGGCGATTGATGCTTGAGCTTTTGATCGAAGATTCGTCGAGGGAGTAGAGATCACCCGTGGCTGCGCCGCCATCGACGAGAGGCTCTCTGATCTCGGAGATGGTGGAACTGTTACTCCCGGAAGCGGATGAGAGCCCAATCGTCGTGGGCGCAATCTGTGCCTGGAGTCTCGGTAGAGTCAGTTGTATCTGAAATCGGTTCATCATGTGCTGGCTGAACTCTAACTGATGGGACTTTTTGGGTTTTCTTATTTTATACCCCTTAGCCAAGCAGAGTGCTTGGGGAAAGGGGACAGCTAGGTCCTTCTCAGATGAAGGACTAGGAGAGGGTCTGCAATGCTCATCGACAGCAGAATCCTCACAAACATAATCATGCAACACAGGTGGATAGAAAAATATCAAACCCTTTCCTTTATTTACAGAAATGTCCTGAGGTGCATGAATTGAAGGAAAAACAACAGGACTAGCAGAAGTAGAAATGGTGGCCTCAGCACCACCCTCGGCATCTGGACTCGTGGCATCAGTACTGCGCTCTGGCACGGCAACTGGTCTGGTGGCATCAGTACCACCTCCTCCATCTGTGAAACGACGACCTCAGTACCGTCGGTTGGATCAACATCTGCGGTGGCGTCAGCACTACTGTCATCATCATGCTCATGAGCAGCAACAACACCGCTCTCCTCCTCGCTTGGTGCTCCTGAAGTGTCATGGGGTCGTCGCTCAGACGAGGCGTCGCCTGCTGGCATCCTACCGCTCCTAAGTGTGACAAAATCAGCATCAAACATATATGCAGTAATATCGCCAAGGGAATCACTAGGAGTGTGGTAGCTGTGAATTCTACCTGCTCAGACTTCCTCTTCAGGCTGTTCGGGTTCGGCTCGAACTGGGCAGGGATAGCGGCCTTCCCTCTCACAATCTCCCTCATCTCCTGACGAAACTCGTCCATCTCCCGTCGGAAGGTGGCATGCTGCTCGGTCATGAGGCAGGCTAAGTCATCAAGTGCGGGGTTCTCATAGGTCGGCCCATGAGAACCTGACGAGTGGCCTCGCTGGTAGTGAGGCTGCTGCTGCTAGTGAGGGTGAGAGGGATACTGGGGATGAAACTGCTGCTGAGGCTGTTGCTGCCTCCAAGACGGTCCCTGCTGATAGGGACGAGGACCATACTGCTGGTGGTGGGATGACTGCTACTGTTGTACTGGGGGCTGATGCTGTTGGTAAGTCTCTCGCTGCTGGCCATAGTGGCCACCCTGAACTGGAGGCTGCTGCTGGGAACTGGTGCCTCTGGCCGATCATTGGAATGCGGGATGGTCTCGTTGGATACCGGGCTGGGGTCGGTCATACCAAATCCCGTTGACATCAATCAATGGCTCCTACACGTAGGTGGGTGGGGGGAGTACTGCTAGGGGCTGATCCGGCTTGTAGACCACCATATGAGTGTCCTGGGATGGTGGTGGCTGGTAGAACTGCGATGGCTGCTGGTATGACTCCACCTGGACATGGTGAACCTGTCTATGCTGACTGGAGTGTTGGACGAGCTACCACTGCTGCTCGGATCTCCTCGTGACCTGAGATGGGGTTGAGAAGCCGTCTGTGCCTCCTGGAGACACATTATTTGTGTCTTCAGGTCACTCGGCGTTTGTGCCATCTGATCCATCTGTGACATGCCCTATCACTGCTTCTTCTCGATCAGCTCGATCTGGTCCAGCTTCTCGCTGATAATGCCCATGTCTATAGCTGTAGACTCTGCCTGTGCGATTGGGTCTGATGAAGTGGAAGGACCAGCATCGACCCGTGCTATCCTTTGAAACTGCACGGCCTGTGGATGGGGGCATCCTTGTGTGTAGAGTCGGGTTTGGAACATCACTATATAGTTCTCGGCCATCTCCTCGTAGATGGCTCAGACCTGTAGGAACCGCCATAAGAAGCGTTCACCAAGCTCTGTAGCTCTGGTGTCAGCCCGCAAAAGAAGCTCTGAACTAGGTTCGGCTTTGTGATGTCATGGTGCAGGCATCTGTCGGTAAGCTCTCTGAACCTCTCCCATGCCTCATGGTGAAGTTGCTGATAATGGCCCTCACTGCATTCGTCCGCTCGAGTGGATAGTACTTGTTCAAGTACTCGGTGCGGAGTTGCTCCCACGTAGTCACAAATCTCCCCAAATGCTTCAGCCAGTTGGATGCTCTGTCTACAAGGGAGAAGGGGAAGGCAATCATCCGAATGCTGTCCTCGTCCATCTGACGATCGTGGAAGGTGCTTCAGATCATCTCGAACTCCTGGAGATGAAGGTGTGGCTCCTCGGTGGCGAGTCCGTGAAAGCGGGGAAGCAACTGATAGTCTATGGTGGGGACTTGAAGTCCCCCGCTATGGCTGGCAACACGATCCATCTGTGGGTTAGAGTTGCACCAGGGTTGTGCAACTCTCTCATCGGACGGAGTCCTGCTGCTGGCTGAGCTGGCTGTACTGGCAGCTCTCCCTGAGGTATGTCCTCTGGTCCACCAGGTCTGCGCTGCTCGCGGTCGGCTTTCATCCGCTCCATCTCCTAGCACATCTTTATCATGAAAGCTCCTTGATCCCTAATCTGCTGTTGCATCATCTCGAGGGAATCTATCAAGGTGTTTTTGATCGCACCCTGGTCCAATACATAAGTCTACTCGGCTCTCGGGCCTCTGGTGCGGGATGAGAAAAGAAAGAATGATTTCCCTTGAGCCTCACCCTTTTTCCCATTCCACCCTCTACCTTCCGGGAAAAGACGAGCTTGACAAGCAACTTTAATGAAATCAGGCCTCTTTGGAAAAGGCGATAGAGAAGAGAAAGCTCTGTCTAATGACTCTGGCAGTTCACTATGAAAGAAATTCCGCACTCGACTTCTTCTGACTGCTCCCGCGATTCCTGCTTCCAGGATGAAGACGCATCTGTCTGCTGCTTCTTCTTTTGCACCTGCCTTTCTCGCCGCTATAGCTTTTGAAATGGGAAACCCCCCTCCTAGCTGGAAAGTACTCTGCCTCTCCCTCTGAACCGGTAGGAGAAGCCTATCAAATGACGTATGGTCGGCCCCGCAACTAGATATCTAACGTCTCGTCAAGACGGGTCCCCTCTTTCTTGCTTCCCTGAACTAGCTGCTCATCTGGGAAAAGAAAATCCCTTGGACGCTTTTATTATATGGGCAATATTTCAGTGAGAGCCACTAGCTGATTGAGTCTGCGCGCTTTCGACTTGCAGGTGTCGGGTTCCTTCTTTCCGCGTTTGCTGGCCCTTGTCCGCTTTCGTTCCTGCCTTTCCGGCCCATCGTATATAAGTTCGCTTGCCTTTCTGTTCGGCTTCTTCAGCTACGAGTTAGGGCTGCAGCGGGTGAAGCTGGAAAGGCCTGACAATCTTTGACACTTGATCAACTGGGCTGAAGAGGCAGCCTCTCAGACTGAGTTGGATGCATATTTCACTAGGGAAGGTCGGATCGGACTTGGAAAACAAGGCCTTCTACTAGACCTATAACCAGGCTCTCATTTGCCCTCTATAGTGTCGGGAACGACTCTTAGCCTCCTCAGAGAGAGGTCGTCTTTTTCCTTTTCACCATTTATTATATAGTCTTTTTCGTCCCCTATAATGACGTCCTATATATCTATATCTGGGGTCGTTGGGTAAAGCAAACTCCCTCCTTGGACGAGCACGGGGCTTAGTCAAGTAGAACCGGGTTGCGCTGCTTGATGCTCCGATCGAAAACAAAGAAGTGGGGCCATGCCGGACAGAATATGCGTCCAAAAGGTAGTTGACTTGCAGATTTCCGGAAGCCCGGAAAAGCAGCCCGCCCGAGGGAAGAAGATCGTGGCAACGTAGACCTCAGTTTATTGGATCCTGGGGAACCATCACAAGGCCGGCCCCTCTTTGTTTGTTCGAACGAGAATGCCGTGTCGTCCAGCGGAGCTTAGAAGAAGGTGACTCGGAGCTTAGAAGAAGGTGACTCGCGCAGACAGCTGACTCCATTGGAATAGATAATTGAATAAGAAGGGGATTGTCCCCTTGTACTTAGGATCAAATAATCCTAAGTATAGCAGACTGTACACAAGGTAGGGAGGGTCAAAGGTGGGAATAAATAGATCACAGCTCGGTCTGTCTCCCCCTATACATAGGGTGAGATATACCTAAATATAGCAGAGCAAATCAACAAGAGAGGAGACAGTGGAGGGTGATGAAAGAATCCGGGGTGCACACCCCCTATACTTAGGACAAAGTATGTCCTAAGTACAAAAAACTGACAAAAAGGGGTGACACCTTTTTTGTAGAAAATGAAGAATGAAAACGTAAAGAAGAAAAGAATAAAAGACATATACATATAGATGACAAGATCATAGAGAATGTACATATCACTCCAACTATACGTATGGTGAACGATCCCTACGTATAAGCAATGACGTGAGTGATGAACAGAACAGAGAAAGAACAACACACTGTGTACCCCATATACTTAGGACTAGGTACTTCCTAAGTATAGATATAAAGATATGGCGTATGATCTGGGGTAGACATAACATAGAAGGAGTGTAAGACAAAACACATATATACAATACGGTAGGTTGCTAAAAATGTAGGACAATATCTGATAAGTGAATACTGTACTCCCGTCATCGTCTCCCTGTGAGAAAGCGACGCAATCAGAACATGAAAAGACACCCGGGTATACAATTAGGTTGGTGTCATCTACCGGGGAAAACATATCAACAACTAAACCATGTCCCGGTAGCATGAAGTAGATCATCGGCTCATAAGGAAGGAATGAGTGAGCGGAGCCGATACCGTAAGACTTGGAGGAAGAAGGAAGTTGGAACAGTACAGACTCCTCCAAGTCAAACATGGTCTCGGAGATGTAAAGACGGTGAGAAATAGGAGACTCTCAATGCATCGGCATGATTTACGGTGGTCATAAGGTCAAAAGGATCAGGGACACACCAAACACCACAATACATGGCTCAACTCTGCGAGGGTCCTCATGGTGAGTAAACTCAGATGAGTCAAAGATCTCAGAATAATCAGAAGACTTGGCTCTGTGCTCCTACAGACAGGAGACAACACGAGGTAGGAGACCGAGTACACAATTCAGAAGACCCGACTTCATGCTCCACCAGAAAGGAGACACCAGAATTGAAGCCGAACACCTAGAAAATGGTGTACCCTCCCGCAGATAACCCTTGGGGAGCGGTACATACTAGTCAATGAATATTCAGAAGAGAGCTCACCCTTGCGAGGATCGTCAAGGTGAGAGAGCTCAAAGGAGTCAGATCCATCAGACGGATCACAGAAGCGGTCTTGATAGGCGACAGATCGGCTACCTTCAGAAGAGACCGGTAAATCAAGAAAATGTGATAGTGTCCCACAGATAACCCTAAGGGAACGTGCTGCCAATTAAGCATCGACTAATCAGAGGCAGATGGCTCATCCTTGCGAGGTCCGTCAAGGAGAGCAAACTCAAAGGAGTCCAGAATGATAGGTCCCATGATCGATCAAATCGGATACATAAGAAGGCAGTGGGGACCGGAAGATATAAAAAGACTCAGCTCCATGGTCCCCCAAATAGAAGACACACTCAGCAAGGGGAACCGAGCGTAAATAAAGTGTCGCATCCTCCCATAGACAGTCCTCGGGGAGGTATGCAAACAAAGCAGAGAATATTCGTATCAGATCTCATCCTTGTGATGCTTGTCAATGAGAGAGGTCTCAAAGGAGTTGGATCCATCAGACGGATCCTCAGAGGCGGTCTCGGTAGGCGACAAGTCAGCTACCATCAGAAGATACTGACGGATATAGAAAAATGTCATAGTCTCCTGCAGCTAACCTTCGAGGAGCATTATGAACTAAACATGGAATACGCAGAACAGAATGAAACCCCTCCTTGCGAGGACCTTTAAGGAGAGCTGATATCTTCAAGGGTCTATTATAAAACATTTGAGAACGCGGATTTTGCGAGGGTCTATTATACAATAGGAGTCGAAAACCCAACTTTTACACAGTAACTCCAAAAAATTTGAAACCACCACCATTAAATAGCTTGTGAAAAGTTATATACAATTAAAGGTGATTTTGATATGTTTTGAGTTTTTTTTAAAGATATGGGTCTGGGAATTTGGGTTTTTAGCTTTTTATTTTGTGTATAAAATGAACATTGTATGTTATTTTCGTACAAACTCAATTTTGTATTTTTATTTACATTATTATCTACAACTTTCAAGAACAAAGTTTCTTTATTTGATGAATAAATAATAAATAATAAAATAGGTGTAAAAATACTTAAATAATGAATAAAAGAATTCGGTTTTTATTCTATTTTTGGCTCTTATCTCCCCCTACCTTATTCCTTGTCGACCAACTCAATTCTTGACTTGATCTCAGGGTTCAGAGTCATAAAATATTTTCGATATTTTATTCATTTTCTTTTCTTGTCTTCATTATATAATTTTGATATTAAAAATCATGTTTTATATAAATAAATACAACAAATAATGAATGATATTTTGTACAAATAAATGCTATTTACATGCATTACCTAGGGTTTTTAAGGCCAAAATGATAGAATACAGGTGATGAAATGGAGATTCATCACCCCCCTATACTTATCTTTACTAGTCCCTAGCAAACACTTATGCAATAAGTATAAAAAGAATAAAGAAGAAAAGAAAAAGAAAGAATAAGTAGGATTGATTTCAATTATTAAACTTGTCCTCATAAAATCAAAGTTTGGGGATCAGGTTAGACCTTGATGTGAAAATGTGTGTGGAACCTGGTCGGGAACCAAATTTTAAACACAACAACCCTCGAGAGTCACAAAACTCGGTTCAAACTACCTCAATAGCCAGGTAAGAACTAGCATACATCATATGCAAACCCTTATGACTATGAAGCTGACTTGTACAGTGTAAGTGATAGTGGCTCTTCCCACTAAAATGACAAAGGAAATGACTTCTTCGAAATGACAACCCAATGATTCCCCAATCCAGCACTCTGTCCTCGAGGAGCGGGGTAATCCCTTCTAAGTTCAAGTGGCATCCAACTCAAGAGGAGGAGGTGAAGAAAAGAATGGACGGTAGCCAGTGTATCTATCTATCCTGGGATGCATGACCAGTGTAGTCAAGTCATCCAGCTGCAGGCTCACATGGTGTAACATTGATGCTCAAGCTTGCTTATTTTTTATACAACATATATACATACTCTAGCAGGCATTTTATTTTCAATCAGGCCTGTCCACTTTTTTGGAGTTTTTTTTCAACATACTATTTACAGCAGCATTTAATAAGGAGTTTTTTCTCTTGAGCTAGAAGACTATCCCTCTTTTGAAGCATTAATGCAACCACATTCTCCTATCTTTAGACTTCATGGCCACTGGACCAGGTTGGGGTGCACTTCCCTCCCTAGACGAGGATGAATGTTTCCACTCGTGTGCATCTCAAATTGGAAAATCCCTTCCCCTCACCACTCCAGCTGAGTAGAGTCAAGGGAAAGGTGCAAGTGTCCAAGTTAGGTCACGACCAACAAAAGTCGTGCATGCGTCTCGAAAAGTTCTAGTTATTCAGTTGAGGTGACTTGAACCCAGCCCCGAGTCTCAAAGAATTAAGTCCCCATGGACCTGAGGCACCTTAAACCTAGTTCCCATAAGGTTCCAATGCAGTTAGGTGCAGTAAGGTCCAACCAAGCTCCAATCTTCGACTTTATTGGACTAGTTCAATCGTCAAGCTCAATTCAAAAGAATGTGAATGATATGCAAATGCTATGTACAATGCAGAAAGAATGATGCAATTTTCAAAAAGAATTTGAAAATGAAAAGAATTTGTACACAAAGAATTTTGCAAAAAAGAATTTTGGCACAAGAAGTATAAAATATGTACAACTCTTTACATGGGCATGCTGCTTTTTATTTATTACAAGGGTTAAGAATTTAAGGAATTTACATGTTTTACCAAGTTATTTATTTAGGTATATATACAATTGGTAAAGAATTTGATTTATTTATATATACGTTTTATTCCTATTTAATGATGCATTTATTCCTCAAATTTTTTCGAAAACAATTTTTAAACTATAGTACACAATAATATTTGCAGATATTTACAAACATTTGAAACACCATTTTGCAAACATTTTTCACACAATATATATATATATATATATTTCACAATATTTTTACAACCATTTTCAAAATCATTTTCAAATAGGTTTTCAAAGCTTTTATTTGACACAAAGAAATATTTTTACAAATAAAAATATTTTTACAAAGGTTGAGAAATATTTCACAAAAAGTTTTCCAAACAGATCACACCATTTTTCAAATCATTTTGCAAAAAATATTTTTAACCTGATTTATTAATTAGTATATATAAAATAATTTGAAGAATGAATGTCGTTATTTATTGATTTTTAATGAAGTAATTTTAGCCATATTTATTATTATCAATACGAAAGTACGAGTTATGGCTAAAGTATATACATAGTATATACGACCCCCTATACTTAGCATGAGCTATGTCCTCATAGATCGAAGAGAAAAAGAGAAGACATAACTCGTGCCGAGTATAGAAAAGCCTATATTACAACGACTGGATTCGAAATGAAAGAATGAAGAGATAAATGAATAAGAAGGTAACCGTCCCCCCTATACTTAAGGTCAAATAATCTGAAGTATAGCAGACTGTACATAAGGCAGGGAGGGTCAAAGGTGGGAATAAATGGATCATAGCTTGGTCTGTCTCCCCCTATACTTAGGGTGAGATATCCCTAAGTATAGCAGAGCAAATCAACAAGAGACAGTAGAGGGGATTGACGAATGAAAGAATCTCGTGTGCATACCCCCCCATACTTAGGACAATGTACATCCTCAGTACAGAAAACTGACAAAAAGGGGTGATACCTTTTTGAAGAAAATGAAGAATGAAAATGAAAAGAAGAAAAAAGATATACAGATAGATGAAGAAGTTCACAGGGAATGTACTTGTCACTCCCCTTATACTTAGGGTAAAGGATCCCTAAGTATAAGTGACGACAGGTGTGATGAACAGAACGGAGAAAGAATAACACGGTGTGTACCCCCTATACTTAGGACAAGGTACGTTCTAAGTGTAGACACACAGATATGGCGAAAGATCTGGGGTACACATGACACACGGGAGAATGAATATAAGACAAATCACAAATATACAACAAGTAAAGACCGGTGAGTACAGGACGGTATCTGATACTCGAATACCATGCTCTCATCGTCGTCTCCCTGTGAGAACGAAGATGTAGTCAGAAAGTGAAAAGAAACCCGGGTATACAATCAAGTGGGTGTCGGCTACCGAGGAAAACATATCGAAAACTAAACCACGGACCGGTAGCATGAAGAATATCATCAGCCCGAAAGGAAGGAATGAGAGATCGGAGTCGATACCGTAAGACTTGGAGGAAGAAGGAATAGTGATGACTCCTCTAGGTCAATCATGGTCTCATGAACGAGCACAAAGTGATGGGCAGGAGACTCTCAATGCGGCGTGATATCCGGTGATCATAATGTCAGAAGGATAGCAAGAACACATCTGAACACCACGAGACATGGCTCAACCCTACGAGGGTCGTCAAGGTGAGCAGACTCAGATGAGTCAAAAATATCAGAAGACTCGGCTCCGTGCTCCTACAGACACGAGACACAACCAGGGAGGAGACTGAGTACACAATTCAGAAGACCCGACTTCGTACTCCACCAGAAAGGAGACACCAGAAGTGAATCCGAGTACCTTCAAACTGAAGTACTTTCTCGCAGATAACCCTCGAGGAATGGTATATGCTAGTCAATGAATAATCAGAAGAGAGCTCACCCTTGCGAGGGTCGTCATGGTGAGCGGACTCAAAAGGAGTCAGATCCATTAGACAGATCATTAGAAGCAGTCTTGGTAGGTGACAGATCGACTACTATCAGAAGAGATCGTCAGCTCAAGAAATTGTCAGTATCTCGCAGATAACCCTCGGAGAGTTCTATGAACTAAACATGGAATAAGAAAAACAAAATGAAACTCATCCTTGCGAGGACCGTCAACGAGAGTTAACTCGAAGGAGTCAATGAATTTGGCCTTGTGCACCGACAGAACGGGCACACAATCAGTAAGTGGGGGCCGAACAATCAAATCAATCGACTCGGTTTCGTGCTTCAACATGATGGCAACAGAGTCAGCGAATGAAACCGATCGTAAAGAAAATGTTGCATCCTCCAATAGATAGTTCTCGGAGAGTAATGCAAGCTAGGGCAATCACATCGTGGGAATGATGGCATCATATCTCAGGTCCTCAAAGTCATCAATTAATCAATCCTCAGGAGGCATATGATCATGAGGGACAAAATATTAATCTCATCGGCCACAATGCGGTCCCTCGAGTCAATCTAATCAGCTGAGATGGCACAAAATATAAGCAGAAATCCTCTAAGTCTCACAGGTGGATGGACGAGTCAGAAGATCGATGATGGGTTAATCAAGGAGAGGAGTGAGATCATGTGGGTTCCAGTCACCGTCACTATGAGGTCAAAATCCAAATAGTCAATCAAATCTCTAAATCAAGATGGGTGGAACCGCAAAATTAATAGATTGATCAGTCATATCTCATGAACTCCTCATCAAATCATCGTAATACATCACATCCTCGATCTGGTTTGCATGATAAAAAACCCTCAAATAAGCATCACATCTAAAAATCGTGCATCATCAAAATCCTCAATAATACCTATGCACAAATCCAAAGTCAAATCCACCAATTGTAGCATACTAATCTCAGCATCCTAAAAAATGGGCCCGACTTACTCAAACAATCAATGCAAGTCATAATCCTCGTTGCAGGCTATTCCTACAAGCACAACAATCCCAGGTGGTAGAGCGGATGACATGGGGAACACGAGGAGGGTGGGCGAGATGAAAACGGGCATAGATAACATTGTGGTTCAAGGAGAGGGTCTCCTCGAACTGGGTCAGAAATGGGTGATTTGGGCAAGGAGAAAAGCCACAAAATCCGACGAAGACGGCGAAGCTCAAGACCCAATATCACAACTCGAATGCAAATGAGGAGATATATGTATAAAAGAGGTAGAAGGACTCAATGATGAAAATGCGCACACACACGGAACGGAAGACTCAAAGAATGGATGAAAACGCTGATGGACTCAAAGTCACAATCAATACACAAAGAAAACCCCCAGTTTACCTACTCATCAACACAGTGAATACCGAGATGTGGTCTTTTATCTTTTCGATTTTAGAGTTGGGTGATCATCCAAAAGTTGTACACACCGAAGATAGGCTTGGGATTTGGGCCCTAATCCTTAGCGTGTACGTGAGAATAAAATGTGCATACAAGGAGGGGGTTGCTCTCCCCAAGGCAAAGGATCTATTACATTTTATTTTAAAGTCCAATAGAATTAGCCGTCTCGGTTTTATTTATGTTATCACTTTTTTGTTTATTTTTCAATGAACGAACCTAACGAGCTTCCAATTCCATTTAACATCCTAGGTGAACAAAATCAGAGGGAGAAAGTTGGAAAAGCCATGCAAGTCGGAAATCGATGATGCATGCAAAGTCAGAAGATTTACAATGCTTCCTAGCTCTCTCCATGAAGGATGCATAACATAGTTGAAAGCCTATGCTAGATGCAAATGCAAGCCGATGAAATCGCCCAAGATATAGAGATTGCTATTATAGTGAAGAACCGCATGCTAAGTATCTAGAGATGAGATCCAAAAGTCTGGTCTCTGAAGTACATCGGTGTCCGCCACAACGGATCCTGCAAGCGTTGTATAGCACTTCTCTCGGCGCTCGATCTCAAATCCAAATAAATAGCAATTCAAAATTTTACTAAGTCCAGAAGCAAAGCTATAGGTACGTGCAATTATATTAGGGGCTTTGGACCTTAATCTATCAAGCAAGTAATTCCTAAGCTAAATCTCATTCACACAAAAAAATAAAACAATATCGGAAAACAAATAAAAATAAAACGAGAAAAATGCGAGAAAACCGGCGAGGCTCCCGAGGGAACAATCCCTCGAGCACTGTACCTCGTGAAGGAGCTGTGTCTGAAAGTCCAAATTATTACACATAGATGTCAATCTCTCACACATAAATATACATATAATAAAAATGCAAAAATCATGGTCTGCTATGCAAAATTCTCCTATGCTTGCCCTTGATGCTCTCTCCTACCGGCTGACTCAGAAGGCCGGCTCCACCTTGCTTGGGTGTGTTGGCCCTCCTACGAGGTCCTCCTTCGTGCAGAGGTCCCTCGCATCAAGGACAAAAAAAGAGAGTGGTCAGAACAGTCAACAATATTATCAAATAATAAACGTAGAATAAATAAATGAATAATCAAAAATAAATAAATGTGATAAATAGATGAACAAGAGATAATAGACAAACAAAATAATCTCCAACTACGCGACGTTGCTACGGAGCAACGACGCCATTTGATAACGCGGATTTTGCAAGGGTCTATTATATAGGGGTCGAAAATCTAAATTTCACATAGTAACTTCAAAAAATATAAAACCACTACCATTAAATAGCTTGTGAAAAGTTATATATAACTAGATGGGATTTTGATATGTTTTGAGTTTTTTATTGAAAGATATGGGTCTGGGAAGTTGTGTTTTGCCTTTTTATTTTGTGTATAAAATGAACATTGTATGTTATTTTTGTACAAACTCAATTTTGTATTTTTATTTGCATTATTATCTACAACTTTTATGAACAAAGTCTCTTCATTTGATTAATAGATAATAAATAATAAAATAGGTGTCAAAAATACTTAAATAATGAATAAAAGAATTGGGTTTTTATTCCATTTGTTGCCCTTATCTCCCCCTACTTTATTCCTTGTCGATCAACTCAATTCTTGACTTGGTCTCGGGGTTCAGGGTCATAAAATATTTTTGATATTTTATTCCTTTTTCTTTTCTTCTCTGCATTCTATAATTTTGGCATTAAAACCATGTTTTAAATACAATAAATACAACAAATAATGAATGCTAATTTGTACAAATAAATGCCATTTACATGCATTAGCTAGGGTTTTTAAGGCCAAAATGATAGAATAAAGGTGATGAAATGGAGATTCATCAGTCGCCCCTCTCCAGCCATGACGCCCTGCACCAACTGCCCTTCATCTTCACGATTTCCCAACCGACTCATGTCTTCTCTCCGACAACTGACTCTCCTACAACTTGGATCAATCCATCCTCTCTCATGTCATACCCTCTCTCCTCCACGATCGATCCTCTAGGGCAACTAACAATGGTTGGTCTTTGACGTCAAAGCTCCTATGAGATGTTGGTGAAATCACTTCGAATAGACCTTAACCACTATGATTTGACTTGGTCCATCCATATGAGAGCCATGGCCCATCGCATCCACCTCCTTCGGTAACAGAGGAGCGAGGATTCGATGGAGCGATGATGACTCGGGCTTCGATGAGATCCATGGTCGATCGGTCATGCTACGGCGTCAGTTGACGACTGTTCGAGCTTCTCTCCATGGCTACATGAGTAAAGCGAAGACCTGATGTTTTTGATGAACTTCATTTTCACCTTTATAAGAGTCATATTTTATCGTAGTACAGGAGGTAAAAATGGACCATATTGAACCACCCTTTGGAATATGTGGAGAATTTAACTTGGCAAGTATACCAAGGTCGAACACAGGGATACGAGTTATCTTAATGATTAATCAGAAATTAATATCTAGACTAAGCGATTATTCCTCAACCTAGTCAACAATGCACAAATGATGTGTAAAATGATGCAAAAATATAATGAATAAATGACAAGAATTCTTATTTTTTATGCAAGTTAAATTAAGGACAAAATAACATAAAATGACATGCAATGCAAACCTCGACTAATGCATGTTTATGCTCTTTAATTAATCAATAGGTTGAGCAATAGAGATATGATCAATTTCATGGTTCATTTATTGCATAAAAAATAGATGTGAGCTCAACAATATCATTTAAAATGATCAGAATATAACACATTATATATCAAAATTAAGCGTGATGTTATAAGTGTTAAATCATGAATTAAAGCATGCCATTAAATAGAGAATCAAATAAGCAAAAAATGAAATTGAAAACATTGAAAAAGGAGTCCATCTGCTCAATATATAGGCATTTGAATTCAGGGGTCTAAACGTAAGGAAACATGCAAAATATATACAACAAGATTACAATTCGGTCCTTAGAGGGACATTTTCATAATTTTGAGAACCCGCAGGGGTTCCTCACAATTTCTCCAGGCATGCCACGTGAGACACGTGCCTGTGAGGGACCAATTTGCAATTTTGAAGAGTCATAAGGGTATGGCTCTAAATTTCCAACACCCACACATACGAGGCATGTGCACAGAGACTGGGAGCGAGGCGTGGATTGGGACAGGTTGCTCGAGCTACATGGGTGGCCTGCGTAGATTCGGTGGCAGCTCAAACCCACCGAGTCAGTCGGTCTGGAGTAGAGGGGCAGAATCCATCTGAGATGTCCGCTCAAGGTGGTCGGATGGTACTTGTAGGCTTGTAGCTTCCCTTGGTCTCCTCCTCCACCTTCGCGTGGCGACGATGATGGGGCTTCGAGAAGGGTGTTTGGGCTCCTTCGTCAACCTTTAAGCTTCCTGAAGATCCCATGACCTTTGTTGACCTTAGGTGAAGATCACGACAGTGTTAGGAGCTCTTAGCGAGGCTCAGATCAGAGGAATGGTGCATTTTCATTGTAGCATAAGCTCTAGATCGAAACCTCCTCTGAATCTTCGGTCAATGATATTATGGACTTGCAAAATGGGTGAAGTGCATAGCTGAAGCATGTGCGGTGATGTGTGTGCGTGAGGGGAGTAAGATGTGGGCATGCATGGGGTGGAGAAGGTGGCAGCCTTATGGGTTCCTCCACCCTCATGGCTTTGGAAAGGGGGCGAGGTGAACATGAATGTAGGAGGAGGAGGTGACAATTGAAACCTCCAGTGAAGGTCGAGGACCTCTGGTGAAGGTCGAGGGTCGATTAAGTCGAGGAGAGGTGGGTTGTGCTGTGCGAGAAAAATGGGAGAAAATAAGTAGAAGGCAAAGAAAAAATTACATGGAGATATTGAAGATATGTAGGGTGATTTGAAGCTTAGGATAAGGCTCGAGTTGAGCCTCCGGTCATCGTTGAACTCCCCCAACCATGGGGAGCATCTCAGACGTCCTAGTTAGGGCCATGGCATGACCTAAAGGTCATGGGTCATACCGAGGCTGGAGGTCGTCGTCGCATCGTCGATCCGACCCCCATATCATGGAGAGGTAGAGAGATGATGGGCCTAAGCTCACGTGAAGATGGACAGTTGGAATGGAGCTAGGGAAGGTGTTTTTGTAGGTGGAAATGGAGGTTACATGCGAGGTGGAGGTGGCACATGTAATGGTCGCACATCAGCCATAGATATAGGGATGTAAACAAAGCCACTCAATCAATCATTTTGCATTGATGGTTGCGCAAGATAGAGGGGCATTAGGGTTTTGATGTGGAGGTGGTGGTGAGGGGAGTGACGAAGTGGGGCAAGAGGAAGAAATGGGAGAAGGGTGCAGTGTAGAGGTGTGTAACATCTGGGACCGGTAGTTACAAGAGGCAGGAGATGATGCGAGGACCATTGGATCGTGCACTCCAACAACCTAGATGGAGGCAGGTGCGGGCGGTGTATATTTGATCCATCTGATAGATTCACGGCTGAGGAGAAGGAGGAGAGGAGTGGCTTCGATGCGATCCATCAGAGCCGATCCTAAGACTGGAGTGGAATGCAGGAGGCTGAAGGAAGTTGGGCCTGTGGGTGGTCTAGAGGACGCCACGTGTCCAAATGAAAAAAATACAAAAAGTAAAGAAAAATCAAATAAAATACTTACGGACTTCAAATATAAATTGCAAAATGAAAGTTGTAGATCTCAATGAGATCTACAAGTTTCATGTTGAGCTCAAAACAAAACTAAGCAATATGTACAAAATACAATTTTTGGAATCCTTTTATTAATTAAAAACACTTGATTTTTAATTATTTTGTGATATTAATATTTTTAAATTCTTTTGTATGACAAAAAATTTATATACAATAATTACTCTAATTTTCATGGAAAATAAGAAACACATAAAATAGAACATAATGTTAGTGTTAAATATATACATTAATTAGGGTTAATTATGTACAACAAACAATAGGTTATCATTAGTTATTTAGTGTTATCTTTTATTAACTTGTTTAAACTAAGACAATAATAAATAGTAAATAATATGATTAATCTCAGATTCATCATCCCGCTATACTAAAACTATGCTCATCCTCGAGCATTTAAAGAATGAGTTGGATTAATCCCTAACTATGCAGGTGAAGTTTCAAGACTTAATTCATCAAGAGCCCTTGGCTTTAGTGATCCTAAAATTCTAAGCTCAACCAAGATCTAGTCAAAAGGAAACCAACTTCTCCGATGAGAAAAAAATACAAAGAGCAAAGAAAAATCAAATAAAGTACTTACAGGCTTCAAATAAAAATTACAAAACATGAAACTTGTAGATCTCTCAATGAGATCTACAAGTTTCATTTTGAGCTCAAAACAAAACTAAACAATATGTACAAAATACAATTTTTGGAATATTTTTATTGATTAAAAACATATGATTTTTAATTATTTTGTGATATTTGTATTTTTAAATTCTTTTTTTATAACAAAACAAATATATACATTAATTACTCTAATTTTTAGGGAAAATAAGAAACACGTAAAATAAAACATAATATTAGTGTTAAATATATACATTAATTAGAGTTAATTATGTACAACGGACAATAGTTTATCATTAGTTAATTAGTGTTATCTTTTATTAACCTGTTTAAACTAAGAGAGTAATAAATAATAAATAATATGATTAATCTCATATTCATCATCCCGCTATACTTAAACTATGCTCGTCCTCGAGCATTTAAAGAATGAGTTGGATTAATCCCTAACTGTGCATGTGAAGTTTCAAGACTTAATTCATCAAGAGCCTTTGGCTTTAGTGATCCTAAAATTCTATGCTCAACCAAGCTCTAGTCAAAAGGAATCCGACTTCTCTAATTGTCGGACTCTCTGTATGTACATATAGTATAAGGATATGACATTTAGTGTGTACTGCATTCATGAGAGTTGAGTCGAAATGTCACCCAAAGTCCTAATTCAAGAGAATTTCCTCAAGACCCAATCCTCAAACTAGGGAATAAATCAATTCTTGCACTCAATCCACTATATATTTAGTTTGTCAGACTTTGAAAGTGAAGATGGAAGGCTGTTTGATAGAGGGCATAGTTTGTGTGATTTCCTCTCTCCCTCTCTCAATGGAACAAGGAATCTCTCGAGTGCCTTATTACTTAACACTTATGTATTTTTGGTTGCTGATCATTGTGTCCATCAAGAGAATTCGGATTCGTCTGTACTTGTTTTCTTAGGAATACACTAGGGTGTGTCTCTTTTGAACTTCTAATATATCTTCAACTCTTCAACACACAGACTTGTATCGTTTATGATGCAGAGCCCTTTTAATTCCTCTCCCGACTCCAATGGTCCTAATAGGAGTGGTCCAAGTGGACACTTAAAAAATGGTTGGCAGCACTCGCCTTTGATATAATCTCTTGGTATTTGACTTTATATTGAGAGAGCTTTTCTTTCAACATTTCTTTTCTTTTTTTCTTTTGGCTAGCTCGATCGCTTTTACCAAGTTGCCGCACATTGATAAACAAATTATCAAGTCTCACCACACCCCGACACATAGGTCAATATCAAGAAATTAGTACAAGAACCATGTTCTCATACTGGCTAAAGGTGCTGGCACTTAGGTTTCATGATGCTTTCATCGATTTTATCTCATCTACGAGCATAATAAAATCACATATAAACTCAAATATCAAATTCCAGTCCCTCAAGTGAAACCTCAACTCATCTAATCATTCATGCTGTTGTGCAAGTGATGTGTTGATCATATTATTAAAGGCAGAGATGAAGTGTGCAATATAACACCCATATCTTTCAAACTAGGAAAGTGTGGATTATTAAGTCTCAAACCCTAATGACTAAGGTTGGTTAATTTTACTCTTAAGACCTCATAGACCTAGTGTTCTTAATTCATCAAGCCTTGAGTGATAGTGATTGTGTCCGAGATACATCAACTCACTAGTTAACGTTTTTTAGGATTTTTGATTTTTTTTTACAAATTTTATCATCCCGCTTTTTTGGTTCTTTAGAGAAATAATGACTGGCCTGAAATAATATGACTAGTTCCATCTACTTTCAGGCAGTATGGGTGTAAGTACAGACTGTCAAATAGCTACTCGTGTTACTTCAAGACTATGTCATTGACGAGTCCAAGATAGCTGATGTTAAATGTCGTGAATTATCACGCGCTTAAATATGAATGTGTCGTTTCGTTGTAGGCGGGCTATCGGAATCGATCGAGAAATAACTACACGGAATTTAGTCAATTTTAATCAATGCGATTTTATGTTTATCTTACTTGGGCAAGTCCTAAGGTCGAACTCAAGGAGGCAAAGGAACAACCTAGAAATTTGTCTATCAAAGTTCATGCACGATTTTCGAGGCAGTCTTTTTTTTGTAATATTTAATGCAATTTTGGGATGCCAAATGCAACTTTGGCCGATTTTAAGGACTAGAAAATGATTAGCAACCAAACGATGTTCGAAAAATATGAAACTTGGCAAAGATGACATTATAGTGAAATGGATGCATTTTAATTTTTTTGGAATTTTAGGATGTAAAATAAATATTTTATGAATTTATGAATGTAATTGATGCGAATTTCAATATTTAATTATAATAAATATTAAACCTATTTATTTTTAAGAGATAAAATTATCCAAGATCTATTACTAGGTGATCGTGATCGATCTCAGAAAAATCCTAATCCTCGAAAATATGAGATTTAATACCTATTAAAAATCAAAGATCAAAATAGGCAAAATGATTTTTAGAGGGAAAATTATGCATGTAATTGCAATTCTTTTTGGGCACAATGCATGCAACTAAATCTACAATTGTTGATTTTTTGACAATTTTTAAAGCAATGGTTAATCGGTTATGAATTTTCAAGCACAGAATGGGCAAAATATGCAATTTTTACAAAACAATTAATTATTAATTAACCACTAATCGCAAAAATGTCAAACATATGCCAAGATGTAGAAAATTAGTTGTAGAACAAAATACATATTTTTAATAAATAAAATAATGCAATATAGAGGTTCGAAACAACGAGAAAACACAAGGGTATTCTGTAAATGACAATAATTAAAAATAAATATGCAACAAGGACTATATTGTAATTATCGCTATGCCTGGGGGTATGTCTGCAAAAATCCCAAGCGGTCGTGACCCTTGGGTGGCGGGGCTCCTCTATGAATACGTGACGGTCCAAGGTGTTCCTTGTAAATATTCCAAAGTGTCACGTGCAGAGAACGTGACGTCTGAGGATTTTCTGTGATATCAGGGATTTATAGGGGTGTCGGTGCGAGTTCCCCCGCCGCACGTGAGATGCGTGTTCTTGGGGGCCTCGGGTGTCCCCCCTCGCGGTGAGGCAGAGTGCGGAGGAGGGTCGGAGCTGGGCGAAGTCTTCACAGCGGGGAGGATGTCGGTGAAGTTGATGAAGGACATCTGGAAGATGGAGGAGATGTTGGAGCTTTCATACCCTTTGTTTATTGATGATGAAGCCTGCTGACCGTTTTGATGATGTGTCATCGTTGGTGGAGGATGAAGGTCGTCGTTGGTGGCGGAGGCAGCTTCTGGGTCGAAGGCGATGGTTGGAGTGCGTTGATGGAAGCGGTGGTTGGCGACGAAGGCATAGATGCAAGATGCGTCGTGGGTTCGACGGTTGAAGGCTGGAGCTGCTGCAGTTGGTGGGATGTCGTTCTGCAACGAGCCGCGATGGCTCGGATCTCGCCAGAGGAGATACTACGCGGTGCTGTCACCACCGCGAAGCCATCCTATGGTGCAATCAGCGGATCAAGGACGATGAGGGGTCGGAGCATTTAAATAGCTGGAGGGCGATCTGGAAATGGAAGTAGGGAGGCGACGGGATTCGATGGAGATTTGACGTAGATCGGAGGTGGGAGATTCGTGGGCGGAGATCACGGTGAGGCACGGGCGGCGAGATTCATGGGGATGAGGCGGAGATTTCACGACGGTGAGGAGGCAGACATTTTGGGAAAGGGACTGGGAGGAAGACGAAGCAGCGGTCGTTCGATCGGCCGAGATCGGATAGCCAAAATCGCGATGCATGGCATCAATTTGGGGATGAAGCACGTGCAGGGCACGTACGCGGAGGCATGTGCTCCGCACGAGCGATGTTTTTTAATTAGTATTTTTTTTATAAAAACGAATATAAATAAGGCCCAAAAATGGATGACACGTGGCAGCTCCAGGAGCTGCCACGTGTTAACCCCACAAAAATCGAAAAATGAATACCTTAATAAATATGTAAAAAAATAGTAAATGACCTCAAATTGAAAAAGTTTCTTCACGAAAATTGCTCGTCTCGACGAGATCTGCAACTAGAATGCAAAGTCAAAATCGATCATTTGCATAAAGTAATATTTTTGGGGTATCCCATGTACTAGAATACCTTGATTTTTGGGTTTTATAATTTTTTTGTCATTTTTAAACCAAATAAAAATCCGGAAAAAATACGATAAAATCAAAGATAAATTTTTACACATTAATCTATTTTTTGGATTTTTATTGAGTAAGAAAAAGAAGAAATAAAATAAAAGATGAAAAATACAATTTTTGTACAGACAGTTAGCGAAGACTCGGACATAGTTAGTTTCTTTGATTTTAAGCTTAGTTTGGATTTAGATTTTTGCACATTTTAATAAAACTTTAATCAAAGAAGACAAATGAAAAAAATAAAATAAAATGAGTCAATTATGTACATAAAATAATAGGTCAAAAACCACTAAAATACAAAATGTACAAAAGAGGCCCAAAACCCAACTTTCACATATGTGTTCCGATTCACTTGAACTTGGTCTTGTTTTGAAGGTAATTGAATGTACATTAGTTAAAAGTGAGTAGGATCAAATCAGACATTGTATGAGGAAGATATTCAGGTTTTAGTCTGGAAATCCTAGAACTAGGGTTTGGGTTTTTGGTCCACTTATTTAGGTTAGTGATTTTCTTTGTATTTTTATTTATTCTTGTTAATGATATGTACACTATGGAGGTGGTCTCGGGTCAATTGGAGTTAGCATGAATTAGATAAAAATGGGGAAGCTAGGTTATTTACAGGTCAATTTGACTGGGATTTTTGGCTTCTTATTTTGTGCAAAAATAAGTGATAAAATGCAATTCTTATCAAAACACGTATGAATGCTAATTATGCAGAATTAATAAAGAAATGTCAATGATTTTTAGGGATTTGAGCTTAATTCATCATTTTTAGAGTGATGAATATGAGATTCATCATCTCCCTATACTTAAACCATGATCGTCCCTGAGCATCAAAAGCAATGCAATGAGGTGAAATGAGATTGGTTCCTTACCAAGACCATGAGCAGAAGGTGAAAATGAAACTGGACCCGACCTTTGGATTATTAGTTTAGCGGAACTTCTATGAGACTTAGAATTTTAAAATCAGCAGCCTTCAAGTTCTACACATCATTGTCACAGTTTCGGCTCAGAAGTTATCTTAGATCGATCCTCCTCGCAAAGCACACCACATTAACATTGAACAATCGACTCATGTGTGTGAAAGGTTTTAGCTCTTCCCATCCAAAATGTCAGACTACCATGCAAACCTCCTCTCCAGTAACTCATCCTCGGGGAGTCAGGTATTTCCTTCTAAGGTATGTCGTGATGTGTTCACAATCGAAATGGGGGAGAAGTTAGAAGAAGGAGAAAAGAACTGGAGGGTGGCCACTGTAGTCACCTTTCCTTGTGAAGCCGGTCAGTTTAGCCAAGTCTTCACCAAGATCTGTAGGTTTTCTTGAAGCTTGGACCTTTTTGGTCAGATATTTATTTGGTAGTGGCTTACTTTGTATTTGGATTTTTGGTGGTTCTGATTGGATCTTGTTATGCCCCTACGGATATAGAATCTTTTTTTTCGTACATGTTTTGGGGTCTTAGAAAAAATTGTGCCCAGTCGTCCATCGCTTTTCCGAATCTTTATTTCAACCCGTACTCCGGTCTTTAGATTTCCACGCTACCAGAAAAGAAACTCACACAGTCTTCCAACACCTCGTCTGAGCTGAGCTAAGTGTATAGTGTGAGAGCACAAATTAATTCCTTGTTCCACAGTTGTACCCAGAATGAAGAGACCAGGTTAGACACTAAGAGTCAAACGATGCACATTGTCACGTGGAACTCAAAGAATTAAGGCATAGACATGAAGTTTCTAAAATCCTATTTCTCGGTGAAGTTCCTCTAAAAATTAGATGGATTAAGGTAAAGTCCAGACCACTCTCAATTTCTGCTCATAACTCGGTTCAGAACCCAAAGACTTTTCACAAATGTAATGGATTTAATGCTAGATGAAGTGTACGTATGTGAAATGCAGACACAAGTTTTTTTCGATTTTTTTAAAAAGTTTTTTTAATGCAAAAATGAATAAGAAGCCATTTTTTTCAAAAAAAATTGGTTGGACACATTCAGTGTTAGTAGCAAAATTCTTTTTCTTCTTTTTTTTAAAAAGATTTTTTTGAAAAAGTTTTTTTTGCAAAAGTTAGTTACCCACCCTGTAAAAGCATATAGACTTACACAAAAGTACAAGATATAGGTAAAATATATACAAAGTATATATACACCCCCCTATACTTAGCGAGTGTTGTGTCCTCAGAGCACAAGAAGCGTAAAGAAGACATAACTCGGGATAAGCGTAAGAGAGTAAAAAAGAAAAATAAAAAGAAAGATCAGCTCGCCCCACTATACTTAGGCTGTGAACAATCTAAGTATAGAAGAAGAGCGAAATTGAGGTGGTCAGGAGATGTGAATGAGGATAGTATACAGAGATGGGTATCGGTCCCCCTATACTTAGGCTTTGGTCCGCCTAAGTATGGAAGAAGGGTGGAAATGGAATGATCGTGAGATGGGGGAATGGTATGTACATATGGCATCGGTCCCCCCTATACTTAGGCCTTGGCCTAAGTAAAGGAAGAAGATGTACAAGGAGACCGATGTGGTTGGGAGGGAGGGTGGGTAGCCGATGATTAAGGCGGTTTTCGGCCGATCTTTTTGTAAGCCTGTGGTGGGAGATCGTAATGATGAGAAGGAGATGAAGCATATGATTCCCAACTATTATCAGTGCTATCTTCAGAGAAATCATGCTGGATAGTAGATGACGCATATGAGTCAGATGGAAGATAACCATCATCGGAGTTATCCTTAGAGGAATAGTATTTGGAAGTGGAGGCACTCCAGATATTCTTGTCTTTTAGTTGCTTCTTCAGTTGTTTTCACAGAATTCGTTACTTCTTGGGATCAAGCGATTCATCTTCGGATTAATACTCTGAAGCACCAGTCTCAGTCATCTCATAAGAAATTATTCCAGTGTATTTGATGAGACCAGAAGAATCGTCTTTGGATGAATAATAATGAGGAACGGAAGTCGTCCAACGGGAATCGAAGTTTTGGATCCTTGTGAAGATATGGTTTTAGAACTACCGAACAAACCTCACTTATGTAGATTACCTTTTCCGGACCTGATGAGGGATCATCAGATGATTCCTCTTCCAGAAGGTCAAAGGTGACTTTCTTTTTCGATGAAGGAGCAGTCATTTTGTTTCGTGAAGGTGTTGGTCCACTTGAGTCTCCAGATGAATAACTGTTGAAATTTTTCTCCTTGGTCGGTGTTCATCCCGTATGTTTGTTCTTAGTTTTCTTGATGTTGGTGCACTCCTGAGTTGGATTGATTTGTTCAATGTAGTCAACAAAGGTTGACTCAGGGTGAGCCCATGAATATATCTCAGGATCATATAAAAAACATTTTTCTATGGCGAAAGCAGTGGGAAATTGAACAACGAGGAGAGTCTCTGTATGTTCGTTTTCAATTGACTTGATGTTGGAGCATTCCTGTGTCGGGTTGATTTGATCAAGGTAGTCAGAGTAGGTTGACTCAGGGTGCGCCCATGCATAAGTCTCAAGATCATATGAGTCATCTATTTGATTTTCCATGGTGAGAGCAACGGGGAATGGAACAGGAGGGAGAGTCTCTAAACCAATAGTCTCATCAACAACCGCTATCTCAGGTGTAGCAACGGGGTAGGGTTATTCTACCGCTTGATGGTTACGACTATTGAGGTTTTCATGGGTTGCCTCAGAAAATCGTGGTTCCTCAAAGACTTGTTGAGATCGAAGTGCTCTCATTGCTGTAAAATTGATTTCCCGAGTCTCACACTCAATAATTGCCTTAGCCAATGCCAAGAATGGCTTTCCGAGAGTGATCAGAGACTGGGTGAATTCTCCTTAATGCTCAATATCAATGATCGTGAAGTTTATTTTGAGCAGAGCACCTTGGAACGTAATGATGACTGAAATTGTTCCTCTCGGTTGCTTTATCGATCGATCGACCAATTGAATGATCTCTCGTATCTTCCTGATAGGTCCGAGTTTGAGCGTGTTAAATACAGAGGTCGAGACGATATTAATTGGTGAATCTTCATCAATTCGAGCATGGGTAAATATTATGTCTTTGATTCCACAGTCAAATTTGGGGAACCGCTTCACTATGCGGCTCTTGGTTTTTCTCCTCAACACCAAGAAAGAGGCCATTGACAAGATATGTCTTTCAGTCTTTGTTCTTATCATGCCCAACCTATTCATCATTAATTTGTCCATTACAAATCCTATAAGGTCGGGGAAGTGTTCAATGGCATGTATAAAGGGAAGTTTAAAAATCAATCTTTTCTCTAGTGCTTCCCATAAAGCATGATCCAAATTCTTCAGATCTTCTTCAGTTTCAATTTTTATGTATTTGTCTGGATTTTCAATTTTTGAGATGTTTTTGAATATTTTATTTTTTTGGTATGTTTTATGTGTTGTGTGGATGTGGTGTGTTCTCCAGAGGAGGAGAAGCTTAGATGTTCCGAGTAAGAGTCAGAGGCATAGTCATCCCTAGGGGAGTAATATGGAGAATTGTCACTGTCAGAGTCGTCCCTAGGGTGAACATATTCTCAAGGGTTCTGAATATCCTCAGAATTTTCAACATGAGATCCAATCTTTTCCTCATCCATTTTTATGTCCGAGCTACCAGAGAGTGAAATTAATTGGTCGGCAAACTTTTGAAATCTATCCTCCATTAAATAAAATCTCTTATTTATCCTCGAAATATCATCCTCCAAAATCTTTTCATGATCAATCATGGGAGCAGTCGGTGTGTGTTCTTGTATTTTAGATTCAATCATTTCATCTTTCATTTTCCTGTATGAGCTGAGAGGAGAGTCTCTTGGAATATTCAATATATGATCGTTATTTTCTGAAAATTTCTCCTCAAAAGTTATGAAAGGAGGCTGCTCAGTGGATGGATTTTGCGAGAATCTGTAGGTCTCATACTCAGCATACCGTGACTCAGGTATACAATGTTGGTTTGAGTAGAGTCTACTTCCATGGTCATGATTGATCGTATCCTCAAATAACGGAGTCATACAGGGTTCATATGTGTCGATATCATCTGTCTGGTCCTTTGTATGTCTAGGCTGATCAAAGGAGTGGTACTCGGGTTGGTCAATAGGGATTTGATCGTTACGGTCAATCCAACGCTAATGATTATTAAGTGAGAGCCCTCCATCTGGTGTGACCGGGTTTGGTTTCTTGACCAGTCATGAGCCTCAAAAGTGATTTGATCTTGAAATGGTTCATTAGCGAGAAACCGAGAATAAGATGGTTCAGTCCATGATGGTAAGGGAACATGTGTGGTCGGATGATTCGAGTAGAATGGCTTAGAATTCAATGAGGGGATCGGATTTGTTGGATTGATTTGTGGGTGAGAGTCTCCTGTGGAAGTTGGATGATGTCTAGTTGGAGGAGGTTTTGAAATTTATGGTCTAACTGAGACGAATTCATTTTCATAGTATAGCTCAGATGGATACTTGAATAAATGTTCCGTCACTTTTGAAAGAGCTGAAATGAATGACGATTTGGATTTGACCGAGACGAATTTATTTTCATAATATAGATCAGATGGATACTCGGACAAAAGTTCCATAATTTTCGAAGGAGGTTTATCGGTTGTCATCATGGATCTTGATCAACGATGTTCAAGTGCTTAGGATATTCAACAGAAGAAACCTTAAATGTTTCAGATCAAGAAAGGAGTGTGATGGCACAAGGTGCGGTTTTTGTATATCCGAGATCGGTTCAAGCACACCAATGCAAACACAAATCAAAGCCCAGGTTCACCAACTCACACGATGAGGCCGTAAGAGTTTGGCAATTATCTTTTCAATTTTAGTTGGTGATAAGATAATCTTGAAAAATAATTAGGGAGTTGTTAGGTGCCGAAAATTTTTTAATGACTGACCCGAATTCTTACGACTAGTTGCACCTACTTTCAGTCAGTATGTGTGTAAGTACGGACCGTAAAACGACTACCCGTGTTACTTAAGGACGGAGCCTTACTTAGTGTTCTTTAAACCACCCACTCTGCTAAGGAAATCCGGATTGTTTACCATCCTACTCGTAGATCCTCACTGAGAAGTAGCTAATCATTTTTATAGAATCAGTAGTCAATACAAAAATTCAGATTTGGGCTCTATCCTTAAGTGTCATCTCTCTCTCACTCAGACAAGTAAATGCATCCAAGGTCGGGGTTGCTCTCCCGCAAAAATTCTTAATTTTATGGGTTGTTTAAAATCGATTATATTTAGCAGTCCAATTTTAATTAGGCGATCACTGGAAATTTAAGGTGAGCACAAATAAATATCTACCGTCCAGTCCCAATTTTATTCAAAATTATGTAACAAAACATGTGGGAGAAATTTGGAGAAAACGACGCACGTGAAAAACGATGATGTATGCTCAATTAGAAGACTTGTAGTGATTCCTCGCAATCGCAATGTGGATGCAATACAAAAATAGAATGATTATTCTAAATGAGTGCAAGTCAATAAAAAATCGCACCTAGCAGAAAGTTCTTTTAGCCGGGAAGAAATGAGTTAAGTTTTTGACTAAATTGAACGATCTAATGTGCATCTCGATTAAAGTGAAGTGTGGTCCTAGGTCCTACGAGCACAATCAAAAATTTAAAAGCTCTAATAGCCATATGTGCAGGTCTATCCTAAGCGCCACTTAAGTCAGGCCCCACCCTCACCGAAGAGTGAAACAGGCCACGACACACCCCAGGAAAAGTTTGAGGTCTTTTACACACGCGAGAGTCCAAATGGACATCGCTAGAAATGAGCAATTAATTACAGAAAATAAAACTACAGGAAATAAAATCCTAGACTCTACGCTCTCTCACGACTCGACCCCATCTTAATTTTTAATGCGGCTTTTCGGAAGTTGGTGAGGATGCGCCGATTCTTGAAAAACCGCTCCACGTACGTCGGGTACTTCCCAAGAAAAATAAGAGAGAGAATGTAAGAGAGTGACTCAAAAATAAATAAAAAGTAAAACAAGAAAATAAAGGCTAAAAATAAAATAAAAATAAATGTAGGAAAAAATGGAATTTATACAGTGAAGATTCAGGGGTCAAACTACCCGAATGAAGAAAATCGAAAAAAAATTTTTAGACAAAAGCTAAGCCGTTTGCCTCCCCGGCAACGACGCCATCGGACAAATCCAAGATAGCTGATGTTAAATGTCGTGAATTATCGTGCGCATAAATGTGAATGTGTCGTCTCGTTGTAGGCGGGCAATCGGAATCGGTCAAGAAATAACCACACGAAATTTAGTCAATTCTAATCAATGTGGTTTTATGTTTATCTTACTTGGGAAAGTCCCAAGGTCGAACTCAAGGAGGCAAAGGAACAACTTGTCTATCAAAGATCGTGCACGATTTTCGTGACGGTCTTTTTTTGTAATTTTTAATGCAATTTTGGGATGCGAAATGCAACTTTGGCCGATTTTAAGGAATAGAAAATGATTAGCAACCAAACGATATCCGAAAAATATGAAACTTGGCCAAGATGACAATTTTTATGAAATGAATGCACTGTAATGTTTTTGGAATTTTTGGATGCAAAATAAATATTTTATGAATTTATGAATGCAAATGATGTGAATTTCAATATTTAATTATAATAAATATTAAACCTAATTTTCAAGTGATAATATTATCCAAATCTATCACTGGATGATCGATCTTAGAAAAATCCTAATCCTCGAAAATATGAGATTTAATACCTATTAAAAATTAAAGATCAAAATAGGTAAAATGATTTTTAGAGGGAAAATAATGCATGTAAACGCAATTCTTTTTGGGCACAATGTAACATACAACTAAATCTACAATTATTGATTTTTCGGCAATTTTTAGACCAATGATTAATCAGTTATGAATTTTCAAGCATATAATGGACAAAATGTACAATTTTCCACAAACAATTAATTATTAATTAACCTTTGATCACAAAAATGTCAAGCATATGCCCAGATGTAGAAAATTAGTTGTAGAACAAAATACCTATTTTTAATAAATAAAAAATGCAATATAGAGGTTCGAAACAATAGGGAATACATGGGTATTTCTGCATATGATAATAATTAAAAATAAATATGCAACGAGGACTATATTGTAATTACTGCTATGCATGGGGGTATGTCTGCAAAAATCCCAAGTAGTCACGTGTCAGGCACGCGACCCTTGGGTAGCGGTGCTCCCCTGCAAATATGTGACAGTCCAAGGTGCTCCTTGCAAATATTCCAAAGCGTCACATGCAGAGCACGTGACGTCTGGGGCGTTTCTGAGATATCGGGGATTTGTAGGGGTGGCGGTGCAAGTTCCCCCCACCTCACGGAGGATACACATGCGCGGGGGCCTCGGGTGTCCCACCCGGCGGTGAGGTGGAGTGCGGAGGAGGGCCGAAGCTGGGAAAAGTCTTCACGACGGGGCGGATGTCGGTGAAATTGATGAAGTACAGCCGGAAGATAGAGGAGATGCTGGAGCTTTCAGACCCTTCATTTGTTGATGATGATGCTTGCTGGTCGATAGATGATGCGTCGTCGTTGGCAGAGGATGAAGGTCTTCGTTGGCGATGGAGACAGCTTCTGGGTCAAAGGCGATGGCTGGAGTGCGTTGATGGAAGCGGGGTTGGCGACGAAGGCGTAGATGCAAGATGCATCATGGGCTCGACGCTTGAAGGCCGGAGCTGCAGCAGCTGGTGAGATGCTGTTTTGCAATGAGCCGCGATGGCTCGGATCTTGCAGGAGGAGATGCTACGCGGTGCTGTCACCGTCGCGAAGCCTTCTTGTTGTGCAATCGACGGATCAACGACGATGAGGGGTCGGAGTGTTTAAATAGCTGGAGGGCGAAATCCTTGGAGATGGAAGTAGGAAGGCGACGGGATTTGATGGAGATCAGAGGCGTGAGATTCGCGGGCGGAGATCGCGGTGAGGCGCGGGCGACGAGATTTGCAAGGATGAGGCAGGGCTTTTGCGGCGATGAGGCGATGGACATTTTGGGAAAGGGACTGGGAGGAAGACGAAGCAGCGGCCATCCGATCGGCCAAGATCGCACGGCCAGAATCGCAACATGTGGCATCAATTTGGGGATGAAGCACGTGCAGGGCCCGTGCGCGGAGGCACGTGCTTCGCAAGTGCGATACTTTTTAATTATTATTATTTTTTTATAAAAACGAAAATAAATAAGGCCCAAAAATGGGTGACACGTGGCGGCTCCAGGAGCTGCCACGTGTCGGTCCTACAAAAATCGAAAAATAAATATCTTAATAAATACGTAAGCAATAGTAAATGACCTCAGATCGAAAAAGTTTCTTCACAAAAATTGCTCATCTCGATGAGATCTACAACTTTCATGAAGGGACCAAAATCAAAATCTATCATTTGCACAAAGTGATATTTTTGAGGTATCCCATGTACATAGAATACCTTGATTTTTCGGTTTTATATTTTTTTGTCATTTTTAAACCAGATAAAAATCTGAAAAAATAAGATAAAATCAAAGATAAATATTTACACATTAATCTATTTTTTTGGATTTTTATTGAGTAAGAAAAAGAAGAAATAAAAAAGACGAAAAGATAATTTTTATACAGATAGTTAGTGAAGACTCGGACTTAGTTAGTTTCTTTGATTTCAAGCTCAGTTTGGATTTGGATTTTTGCGTATTTTAATAAAACTTTCATCAAAGAAGACAAATGAAAAATAAATAAAATAAAATGAGTCAATTATGTACATAAAATAATAGGTCAAAAACCGCTAAAATACAAAATGTACAAAAGAGGCCCAAAACCCAACTTTCACATATGAGCTCCTATTAACTTGAACATGGTTTTTTTTAATGTAATTGAATGTTAAAGTGAGTAGGATCAAATCAGACACTATATAGGAGGGGAAGCTTTTGGAGACTCAAGGCGTCTTTTGGTGTTACTTTTTCAACAACTCGTCAGGGCCCACCTTTGTTGCAATTGTCGGGTTGGGGCCTCTTTATCAGGGCAACAAGTCGGATGCCGTGGGGCTAACTGAGACTCCATCGGGCTCTAAAGCTCCAGCGGCCAAACCAGTACATGGCAGGGGTCCGGGTTTTCGGGCCAAAGAACCAGATTCTCTTACGCGAAGTGGGGCTCCGATAAATGCAAGTGCACATGGACCCAAAACGATGAGTAGTAACGGTCTGGCCTTCTTAGATGAGACCTGTTCGAACATTGAAGATGAAGGTGCGAACCGCTCGACCTCTCAGGACCGTGGCTCTGCTGGAGACGGTGGAGGAGACCTTCGTCCTCTATTACGAAGAAACCTGTACGAAAAAACTTTCTGTGTTCTCTCCCCGCTGCTGGGGAGATTCAGGCAGAGCTACTCCAGGAGGGGGGCTAAAGAGCGGAGAAGGAATCGACGTGCGGGGGTATATCGTATGTTGGAAGCTCTCGACGTTAGGGGGAGTGCTTCGGAGGCGGATGCAAGCGAGGAGGCTTCCCTGGCTGAGACTCCGGTTGCAATGGCGAGCGGGGGTGACGGTATGTGCGAACCACAATATCCATGGTTCTTGGGAGTGAGTATGTCGAATGCCGACGTAGGCGTATGTTGAAAGAGACCTGATGGTATGCCTAGGTTGTTGAGATACTTATATCTCTTTGTCTTTATTTTATATTTTTCTATTTCTTCTGTCTACTTTATGTAATTTTCCCATAGAGCTTTTCTCCTATATAAGAGAGCTCTAGGGCTTTGATGAATGGTACTTTTTATTTCACAACTTTCCACATGGTATCAGAGCGATGATCCTAGACCAGAGCATGTGCTCTAGAGCCTCGCCCCACCGAAAACCCTAATGCGCATCCGCGTCTTCCCCTCTCCAGGGCGCCACCACCATCGCCGCCTAGTGCTCGGGTGGTCGCGGGTCGCCACACAAGCAGCAGGCCGTCGCTCGCAGCTGCTACCACCCGCCGCCGGCTGCTCCCAGCACCGTCGACCGCTCATGTCATCGCCGCCCGCTCTTGGTGTTGTCGTCCACTCGTGCTGCCGCTCCCTTTCGCTGCCATCCTTGATTAGTTTTTTTCTTGGGTTTCTAGGGTGTGATGTGATCATCTAAATCACCCTAGTTACCCAAAGGAGCCACTAACGAATGGAAGAGGTTGTGGTATGAGTCTACACCCACAACCATCTTTCCATATGTCAGTATAGAAGCTGGTATTACTTGTTGCAGACCTAGTCTTGGAGATAGTTGTCATCATGTCTGACAACGAAGCTGATGTTTCATCTCGAGGTGCCTTCAAAGGTCCAACGCCTATCGTCAAAATGGATGGAATCATGGAACAAACTACGAAATGTGGGCCATGCAGTTCATGAGTTTAATGCAGTGCAATGGCAAGAAGCACATCCTCACGATAGAGGAGCCAAGTGACAAGACTGGGGTAAATGCCTCATGGGAGGCAGACGATACTTATACACGTGTGTGGCTATCTGGGACCAGTGTTGTAAAAATCGGCCGACTAATCCGATTAGTCGGTCCGATTAAGCGACTCGGCGGGGTAGCCGAGTCGACTTACAAAAATCGGCCATTAGTCGGGCATGGCCGATTACTCGGCCGATTACTCGGTGTAGGCGGGCGACTAATCGGGCGATTTTTGCAACACGTTATTTCGGGTCCCCATTTTTTGTAAACCGCAAGTTACATTTGGGGAACTTACTGTCGCACAGTAAGTCCCCCATCGTTTTGAAACCCCCACGCCCCTCGACCCCCCGCGCCCTAAGACCTCCTGCTCCCCGCCGCCGGTCCTCTTGCTCCCCGCTCGCGAGCTCCTGGCCATCGCGGCTCCTCCAGCGCCTCTCCGGTAGCCACCTCGCCACTCCTCTCTCGCCGCACCGCCTGAAGGACGCTCCATCTCGTCGCTCGTCTCTCGCCGCACAGGACCTCAGGTTGGGGTTTTTGTTTTTGTTTTCATTTTTTCATTATTTGTATTTTATTATATGATCATAGTATTCTTGATAGCTTATACCATTGACTAGAGTCTAAAACCCTAATGACAAATTATTTAGGGTTTTTGCTTGCTTTAGGGTTTGTTGCATTAAATATCATGCCACTGATTTTTGATATATCATGATATTTAGGGTTGTATGCAATTATAATTATGTTGTATGCTTGATGTTTAGATCTTGTTGTATTGTTATGTTGGATGTAATTATATTTTTTAGGTTGTATGAAATTATAATTATGTTGTATGTTTGATGTTTAGGGTTTGTTCTAGTATTATGTTATATGCAATTATAAATATTTAGGTTGTATGCAAATTTTTATGTTGTATGCAAATATTTAGGTTGTATGCAAACAAATTATGATTATGTTGTATGCTTAGTGGTTATTGTATTGTATATCATGCCACTGATTTTTTTATATTATAATTCATCATTTTTTTATTATGTAGATGGCTACACCACCAAAGAACGTCGCTTCCGGTAGGGACTCGTCTTTTTATGTGCCACCGGGATCAACTGATCCTGCATGGTAATACGGCTACCTTGCGAGCCGTACGGATCCAAATACGGTCACTTGCAGATTGTGCAAGAAGATTGTGAAGGGTGGTGTGTATAGGTTCAAGCAACATCTAGCACACCGAAAAGGGAACGTTGCTGCATATCCCAAGGTTGATGAGGAAACGAAGAACAAGATGATTGCATACCTTGATGATGTTGCTAGGAAGAAATCTCAGAAAAGCCGCTGATGTTCATGAGATGAGGGAGGAAGTTGATATCACTGGAGGTGTGGGTTCGACGAAGAGATCACGAGTCTCTGAATCCCTCGAGCAGACTGTCGCAGTGGAAGGGTCATCACGTCAAATGACCATCAAGGATGCATTCTCCAAAGGATCATCGTGATAGGGTCACATCATTCATATCCAAATGGGCATATACATCGGCAATTTCGTTTAATGCAATGACGATAAAAAACTTCCTGCAGATGGTGGAGGCTATTGGGAAGTACGAGCCTTGACTAAAGCCTCCCACGAGGTATGAGCTTAGTGGTCCGCTTCTAAAGAAGGCAGTGAAGGAGATTCACGATGGATTGCAAGGTCATCGTGATACGTGGACGTCGGCGGGATGCTCTTTGATGACTGATGCATGGACGGACAAGCGTGGAAGGAGCATCATCAATTTTTGTGTCAATTGCACATTGGGGACTTCATTTTTGAAGTCCATAGATGCCTCAAATGAGGCTCACACTGCGGAATACATCTGCAAGTTGGTGGAGGAGTGCCTGAATGAAGTGGGAGTGGATAAAGTGGTTCAGATTGTGGCGCATAATGCATCTGCCAATGCTGCTGCAGAAAGATTGTTGGTCACCAAATATCCACAGATTTGGTGGACTCCGTGTGCTGCGCACTCCATTGATTTTGCTTTGGAGGAGATAAACAGAGAGACAAAGGTGAGAAGTGCAATCACAAAGGCGAAGAGGCTTACGGTGTTCATCTACTCTCATACCAAAACTCTAAGCTTGATGCGCAAGTTCACCAACAAGAGGGACATTGCAAGGTCCGGACAAACAAGATTTGCAAGCACTTTTCTCACTTTTGAAAGCCTAAATGAAAAGAAAGACAAGCTGAGATTGATGTTTTCCTCAGAAGAGTGGAGAAACTGCAAGTGGTATAAGACCAAGAAGGGAGAAGCTGCGAGTTCCATTGTTTTCAGCCCTACATTCTGGAACCATACAACACATGCTATCAGAGTTTTCACTCAATTGGTTCGTTTATTACGTGTGGTTGATGCAGATCGACGCCCATCCATGGGCTTTGTCTACGGAGGGCTTGAAGAAGCCAAGCGAGAAATAATTGCAGCATTCAATGGTGTGGAGTCATCTTATAATTTTTTTGTGGATGCTATTATCTCCAAGACCAAAGGGTGGCTTGATACTCCATTGCATCTAGCAACTTATTACTTGAACCCATTTTACTTCTACACCGAGTCTCATGGTGATCCAGATGTGGTGAGGAGAGGGTTTAAGGAATGCATGGAAAAATTTTATCCAGATTTGATTATACAAGATGCAATTACTAGGGACGAGCTTCCGACATATAGACTCGGTCGTGAAGATTTTGGGAAGCCTTTAGCTGTGAGACAGAGGATGACAAATGATGGCAATTTTGATCCAGGTATCTTAGTCATTTGTTTTCTATTAATGTTAATCACTTATTTTATTATGTTGACCATTTCTCTATTCTAATAGCTAATTGGTGGCATAATCATGGAGATGACACACCTCATTTGAAAGCTATGGCTATCAAAATCTTGAGCTTGACGTCTTCATCATCGGGATGTGAGCGTAACTGGAGTACATTTGACTCGGTAAAGACTCCACTCCACCCACCCAATTCGATTAGTAATAGTAAAATTTAAATGAGTAATTGATATAAAGTTAAAATTTTTGGTCTTCAGATCCATACCAAGAAGAGAAACAGGTTGGAGATGAAGAAGCTGAACGATCTTGTGTATGTGCGTTTCAATTCCAACATGTAGGAACGCCGAGCTGAGAAAGAGAGAGATCCTCTGTCATCTCGTGATCGTGCACACATGGCTAAATGGACCGGGGATGTTGATGCTCATGATGAGGAGGTTTTTGCAGGTTCCGGACTGACATGGGGTGTTGTAGCACATGTTAGTGGCGCCGAAGAGAATTTGGAACCAAGAAGGAGCCAACGAGGTGAGCGTGGAAGGGGAGCTTCATCGTCAAGCTCCAATGCTACGCCGATGAATGAGGAGGAGGAGCTACATCTTGAGGATATAGAAGAAGAAGATGATGACGATGAAGAAGAAGAAGAAGGCGATGATGAAGAAGAAGAGCTGGTCTTGGATGACGACATTGAGGATTGAACCCAATGGTTTTGGACACTTGTCTTACTTTCACTTGTATTATTTTTTGAGCATGTTGTAATTGTTCTTTTATTTTGAACATTTGCTTGTACTATGTGCCAAACATTTTGTTCTTAACTTGCTTCTTTTTTCAATCTCTTGCTATTTTTTATGCTCTTAAAAATATTAAAACTGCTAAATATATGAATATAAATGAGAGTATATGCTATAAAAATTGATTTATATATTTAAAATAATAAAATAATTCCAAACCGACTATTGTCCGACTAAATCCGATTACTCTCCCGACTGCCGATTAATCCTTAGTCAGTGACCCTGCCGACCGAGTACCGACTGCCGACTTCTGCAACCTTGTCTGGGACTGTGTCAACATAGATAGCTAATGATATACTAAGTTAGCCTACTACAAAGGCTATGCGGGGCATCCTCGCCACCACATATTCTTCGACGAAGAATGAGTCGAAGATACTGCAGCTCCAACATGATATCTTCACATCGAAGTAGAAAGGTCGTCCCCTCTATACCCTCTACACTTCTTTAAGGGGTATGTTTGAGAAGCTACATGGTTACATTCCTTTGACTGCTATGCCAGAGCAACTCAAGGCATACATAGACCCTGTGATGTATGTGGTCTTTCTAGAAGCTCTTGATCCTGAGTACGATGCTGCTCAAGTACAGATCCTTATTGATGCCACCATACCTCCAATGGAGGAGGCTTATCGCAGATTGAGTAGGCTTTCCATATCCTCTGGTGGCACCCCGCAGTCTCAGACATCTTCAGCTATAGCTACATCTCGTGGTAGGGGGAGCTCTGCACCGTATCATGGGGGGGACCGTGGCAGCCAGGGGAGGGGGTGATCGACCCCGTCAGCCTTCACCTACTGTCACAGGTCAGGACACTTTGAGGGGACATGCTACTCTAAGCATGGGTTTCCTGCTTTAGCTCGAGTTGCAGAGCAGACTCAACAAGTTGGGAGTCCATCACCTGTTTTTGATCAGAGATTTGATGAACTTGTGGCAAGAATTAGGCAGATTATACCTTCTCTTGGGTCAACCGGCTTTCCTTCAGGATCCTCAGAGGTAGCTGCCTCGGTGTCAACATCCACATCAGGTATAACATATGCCTTTATCAACTGTTACATGGCAGATTTGTCAGAATGGATTATGGATTCAGGAGCATCCCATCATCTTCTCTAGTACTTACAGTCCGACTCGGTCAGGACATTCAATAGTGATAGCAGATGGGACACACTCTCCCATTACTGGTCAGAGGGAGGTGCAGTTGACTTCTGCAATGCGGCTTCAGAATGTTCTTTATGCTCCTGAATTTTCTATGAATTTGCTATCAATTAGTCAAATCACCAAGAATTTACATTGGCGTGCCATTTTTGACCCTTTTGCTCTTGTGTTTTAGGGCGTTCTCACGTCCAGGGTGATTGGATCTGGCCGTGAGCAAGGAGGTCTCTACATGTTGGTTCTATCTCCTTATGCTGGTGCTTCTTCTCTTCACATTGGATCTGTTTCTCCCTATATGTGGCATCTTTGATTTGGTCATCTTCCTCTGCAAAAGCTATGTCATGTTCTTTCACAGATTTCTCCTCATGCTTTTCAGTGCGAGGCGTGCCAGCTTGGAAAGCATCATCAGTCCACATTCAAGAGTCCTCAGGGTCGAAGTAGTCATATTATGTTTGAATTAACTCATTTGGATATTTGGGGTCCTAGTCGTGTCCTAGATCATTAGGGGCATATGTTTTCTCTTGGTGCAATTGATGATTGTTCAAGATTGTCTTGGGTCTTTCTTCTTAAGAACAAGTCTGATGCTGGTCCTGTCATTCAGTCCTTTATTAATGAAATCAGGAATATCTTTTCAACGAATGTTAAGTTTAGACGTTTAGATAATGCGCTTGAATTTTGCAGTACTCAACTTTCCCAATTCCTTAGATCGTATGGTATTGTGCATCAGACATCTTGTGCGTATACTTTTCAACAGAATGGGGTGGCTAAATGAAAACACCACCATCTTTTGGATATTACCCGGACTCTTTTGATACAGAGCCGTGCTCCTCATTCTTATGGGGAGACGCGGTTCTAACTGCCTGTTACCTGGTAAATCATATGCCCTTTTCAGTTCTGGAGGAGAACATTCCGTTCTCGATTGCGTTTCCTGAGACGGATCTTTTCTCACTTATGCCTCGTGTTTTTGGATCGTTTGCGTTTGTTCATCAGATGTCTCCAGGACTTGAAAAGCTATCTCACAGAGCTGTCAAATGTGTATTTGTTGGATTTCAAGACCCAAAAGGGATATCGATGCTTCGATCCTGTTCGACGACGGTATTATTTTAGTGCAGATGCCACCTTCTTTGAGTCCATTATGTATTTCTCTCCTACAGGTGACATGCTTATTCCTCCAGAGAATGGGGAGGAGGTCTATATGCCTCTACCTCCGATTTCGTCTACTCCAGGATCCACTACACCGCCATCATCTCGACCACCACCACCACATTCTCCTCCACAGTCACCACCACTACCTCCTCCACCTCCAGCTATGCCTACTTTCTTTCCGCAAGTTTACCAGTGTCAACCTGGTGCTCATGTGCATCTTCCGTTACCCAGCACACCCAAGGTATGTTCTGAGCATTTGAGTTCTACTAATGGCACTGGTGATTTGCGTGTGCATCCTGAGGTGTACGATGTCTTGGATGATACACTTTCTAAGGAGGCTGAGGACATGGATGTACCTATTATACTTAGAAAGCAGAGGTGTGCTTGCACTATGCATTCTCTTGCTTCACATTTTTCCCTGGCACGACTTTCCAAGGATTTTCAGAGATTTGTTGTGGGACTATCAGCTGTTAAGATACTACGGTCCTATCAGGAGGCATTGTAGAGTAGTCAGTGGCATCTGGCGATGGAGGAGATGGCAACCTTGCAGTCTCGTCAGATGCAGAGTGTTGTACAGGCTCCTCCAGTTGCATCTGTAGTTGGCAACAAGTTGGTGTTTACTGTGAAACACCGAGTGGATGGTATTGTGGACAAATATAAGGTTAGATTAGTCGCTCGTGGGTTCACCTAGACCTATTATGGACTACCAGAATACATTCTCTCCAGTTGCGCATCACTCTACTGTTGGGAGAAAACAATGATCTATTATTCAGAGAAACCCTAGGCTCTCTTATAAAGGGAGAGACCTTAAGGGTAAAGTACAAAGTAGTCCAGAGAAAACAAAGAAATAACAAACAAGTACATAGCATAATAATATCTATCTCTACACTCCCCCTCAAGGTGGAGCATAGATGTCTATCATGCTCAGCGTGGATGAACATCTCGGAAAAGGTCCTCTGAGTAATGGCTTGGTGAATACATCCGCAGTCTGATCCCCTGAGCTCACGTGAGTTGTAGATATCAATCCTCTCTGGATCAAGTCTCTAGTGTAATGGCAGTCAACTTCTATATGCTTGGTTCTTTCATGAAAAGCTGGATTGTTGGCAATGAACAAGGCTGCCTGTTTGTCACACTGAAGCTGCATGGGTAGAGGTACGGCTACATGTAGATCCTCTAGTACAGATCGAACCCACATCATCTATGTGCTGGCTTGCGCCATGGCCCTATATTCGGATTCAGCACTGGACCTTGCCACAACAGTTTGTTTCTTGCTTTTCCAAGAAACCAGAGAGCTTCCAACAAACACTGCGAATCCTGAAGTTGATTTTCGATCCTTAGGGCATCCTGCATAATCGGCGTCTGCACATGCTAAGATAGACAAATCTGTGCCCTTCCGAAACAACAACCCTGAACCTGGAGAAGACTTCAGATACCTCAGTATCATGTGTATAGCATCCATATGAACTTGTCTTGGCTGCTCCATAAATTGAGTCACCCTGCTTACTGCAAAGGCAATATCAGGTTGAGTTATGGTAATATAAAGGAGTTTACCCACCATTTCTCTATATCTCCTTTTATCCACTTCAGCAGTATCACCATCATACAACTTCATTCTTGGATCCATGGGAATACTTGATGGTTTGCATACAGACATGCCTGTTTCAATCAAGAAGTCTGTAATGTACTTCCGTTGGGTCATCACCAAACCCTGTGCATTCCTGGCAAATTCCAATCCCAGAAAATATCTTAGGGTTCCAAGATCCTTCGTAACGAACTGACGGCCTAGGAACGCCTTCGCCCTTTCTATGCCCTGAATATCATCTCCTGTAACCAGAATATCATCAACATAGACCATGATAACAACCGTACATGCCGATGACTTCTGAACAAACAATGAGTGGTCTGCATTTGACCTCTTGAATCCCTGTTGTTCAATAAGATTGGAAAGCTTCTGGAACCACGTTCTTGGACTCTGTTTGAGGCCATAAATTGCCTTGTGAAGTCTACACACCATATGCTTCTCCCCCTCAGCAGTAAACCCTGGTAGCTGCTGCATGTAGACTTCCTCCTGCAGATCTCCATACAAGAAGGCATTCTTGACCTCCAGTTGAGATATACTCCAGTCACGGACCACGGCCACATATAAGATAATGCGAAGGGTAGAATGTCGAGCCACTGGAGAGAAAGTGTCCATATAGTCCACGCCATAGGTTTGTGTAAAACCACGTGCGACCAAATGTGCTTTGTACCGATCTAGACTGTCATATGCATGATATTTAACTGTGAAGACCCACTTACAGCTCACAATAGATGCATCAGGATGAGCAATAACCAAAGACCATGTGCCACGAGACTACAATGCACGCATCTCATCTTTTTTTTTTGAGGCTCAAAAAAGGAGGACACACTCGAAGGTGCTCACCCCAATGCATTAAAAAGAGAAAGAAATACTTACATGGGGGAATGGAAGATCAGAAAATAAAAAGCAAGGTACAGGGGGTAATCAAAGGGCGTTACCCCCGCAGCAAAAAAATCATGTTACAATGAGGTCCATTCACGTAGGAAGCCCGAGGTCGAGGAGCGAATATTCTCCAAATAGAACCGCTGCCGAGCAAAGATAGCTTCATTTCGTCCCAGTCAAAGGCTCCAAAGCCGCGCAATTGGTTCCAGCAGCGATAACCGCGGTCGCCCCCTACCACAGAACAAGCTATGACAGAAAGATGCAAAAGATGACAGATCCAGCCAACCCAAGTCCTCCCACAGGGCACAAACACAGCTGCAATGAAGGAATAGGTGATCAATACTTTCCGTTTCCATGTCACAGAGGCCACAGATAGGCGAAGAATTTGGAAACATCCTAGCACAGCGATCACGAGTTAGCAATCTTCCCCGACGAAGAAGCCAAAGGAAAATACCAACGCGCTCAGGAAGCTTGAGCCCCCACAAGAATCTGCAGTCTCTCAAGAAGATGGCATCAGCCCTTGAAAAGTTGGGCAAGATAGCCTTATAAGCGTCACAGGTAGAGAAGGACCCATTCTTCCAAGCCAAATAGTCACGACCCCGAGAAGGCACGGGGGCTTCATCAAGAGTGGAAATGAGAGAGATATAATCGTGCGTCCGCTGATCCGACAAGAGCTCAGAAATTGGAGGGCACCAAGCACGGCCATCCCAGCAACAGGCCACCGTTACATCCTTGTTGGGCACCAAAGCGTAAAGGCGGGAGAAGAGATTCCGTAAGGGCCCCCTTCCCGTCCAGTCGTCCTCCCAGAAACGAATCAAATTTCCATCACAGAGCTTAATAGAAAATAAAGAGCGATTGCGGTTAAGAGCGTCCATCACCCCTCGCCAAAAAGTTGATAGCTGGCCCTGATAATCGCCACGAAAAGCAGAAACAAAGCCATCCCCAGCCGCAACCCTCAAACAGTTTAACAAGAAATTGTCCTCCCTACCCCAAATTCTCGCCGCCCATTTGAGCAAGAGAGCATCGTTCACCGTCGCCAGGCGCCTCACGCCCAGCCCTCCCTCCTTCTTAGGCCGCGTGACCTCATCCCAGGCCACGAGGTGCACGCCCTTCCCCCCTCCCCCCTTCTTCCCCCACAAGAATCCCCGCATACACTTCTCCAGACGCGAACGAACTCCTTTTGGCATCCCACGCACCGAGAGAAAGTAGATAGGGATGGAAGATAAAACCGATTTGAGAAGCACTAAACTCCCACCACGGGAGAGAATAGCCGCGCGCCACCCAGCCAAGCGATGCTCCATCTTTTCGACAATTGACTTCCAATCACGAATGCGCGCGCGGCCCACCGTCAGAGGTAAACCCAAGTAATCAAAGGGGAGATCAGAGGCAGGACAACCCAGCAATCGCGAGCACTCCGCCTCCTCCGCCGCGGACATGGAGAAAGGGACAGCCTTTGATTTGTTGCCATTGATTTGAAGACCCGAGAGCTCGCTGAAAAGTTGTAGAGTAGTAGCCATAGGGGAAACATTCGAAGAACCACCCTCGATGAAGCAAATTGTATCATCAGCAAATTGAACAAGCGGGACGTGGTAAGGGCCCAATGAGCAGCCGCGAGACAGCCCAGCCGCCACAACACCCTCGATCATGCGCGGCAAAACATCTACCGCCAAAACGAATAGGAGAGGTGCAAGGGGGCACCCCTGACGAATCCCCCTACGAGGTTGGAAAGTACCCCCTACCGAATGACCATTGAGCAATAGTGAAAGGGATGCCGTTGACACACAACGCCGCATCCACGAAATCCAGGTCGAGGGGAACCCCCTTCTCCAAAGAACGGACCATAAGAACCGCCAATCAAGAGTATCATAGTCCTTCGCAAAATCGATTCTCCAGAGAACCCCCTTTGTGGCATTCTTCCGCCACGCCGCAATGATCTCGGAAACAACCGCATAACAATCTGAAATCTGCCTTCCACGCACGAAAGCTGCCTGCACAGGCGATATGAGCGAGTCAAGGAGCGGGGCCAGGCGTCGCGCCAGGGCCTTGGCGATAATTAAGTAGATCGCATTAGAAATGGAAATAGGCCGGAAGTCTTCAATCCGAGTAGCCGAGGTAGATTTTGGTATAAGAACAATATGAGACCGATTGAGTAAATCGAAACCATCGTTCCCCTCGCAGAAGTCCCGCGCCACATCCAGAACATCGTTGGCAAGAACATCCCAGAAATCCTTGTAAAAACAAACCGGGAAGCCATCAGGCCCCGGCGCAGCATCAGAATTGAGGTCCCAAACGGCCCCCTTGAGTTCCTCCATAGAAAGCGGGAGCACGAGCGCCTCCGCAGTAGACGCTGGGAGAGCAGGAGCCCCTTGGCCCGACCACCGCCACCGTCGCGTAGCCGAGGACCCAAACGCGGCCCGAAAATAATTCCCCACAGCCACCCCCACATCATTCTCCCCCTCAAAAAGCGCACCGCTGATGGAAATAGATGAAAAAGAATTAGAGCGGCGGCGGCCACTCGCCACCCTGTGGAAGTATGCAGAATTGGCGTCCCCCTCCTTGAGCCATCTCATCTTCCATAGCCAATCTCTAGCAATCAATCTTCATAGCTTCCTGGTAGGTCCGTGGTATATCCACGGAAGACAAGGCTGCAGCAAATCTCTGAAAGTCGCCAGTGAGACGGTGAAACGACACCTGTGAAGCAAAGGGATAAGAGGCACACATCCGCTTCTGCTTCCGGATAGCAATAGGAATATCAAGATCATCTTCTCCTGTACTGGATGGTGTAGTTTCCTCCTGCAATGAAGAATCCTGCACATGTACCATATCTGACCCGTCAGTAATAATGCCATCTGAACATACCTGAGGCGTGATGGGTGGCTGACGTGTAGCCTGAGCAGGACCTGACCGACGCGTATAGAATTTTGGTAGAGGTGGAATGGGAGGTCGTGGAAGAGGTGGAGGTGGAGGTGGTGGTGGTGAAGTTGATGTAGAGGCAGGAACAAGAGGAGACTCAGGTGAACTCCAAGTAGGAGGTGGAGGAACATAGAGCTCATCATTGGTAGTGGATGGTACCAGTCTATCACCTGCAGGAGAAAAATACATAACAGGCTCAAAGAATGTGACATCAGCACTAACGAAGTATTTCTTGTTTATGGGATCTTAAAACCGATAGCCCTTCTGAGTCTGAGAATAACCAACAAAGACACACTTGACAGCTCTAGGAGAGAGTTTGTCAAGTCCAGGAGACAGAAGATGAACAAATGCTACAGTACCAAAGACACGTGGAGTAAGTGAGAATAATTCCTTGTCAGGAAAAATGATAGAGAGAGGTATTTTCTCACCAAGAACAGAGGATGGCATACGATTGACCAGATAGCACGCGGTAAGAACAGCATCCCCCCAGAAAGAAATAGGAGCACAACTCTGAATCAGTAGGGTTCGAGTAATGTCAAGGAGATGGCGATGCTTTCTTTCCGCCACACCATTCTGCTGAGATGTGTACGCACAAGTGGTTTGGTGAATAATGCCCTTTGATGAAAGAAATTGAGAAAGGGACCGTGTGCCAAATTCTAGGGCATTATCTGTACGAACATATTTGACAGTAGAAGAGAACACATGTTGCACTTCATTAATTAAATTCTTGATCACATCTCCTGCTTCAGATTTATTCTTTAAAAGAAAGACCCAAGATACACGAGAGAAATCATCCACTACCACTAGATAAAATCTGTGCCCCTGATGATCGGGTATACGACTTGGACCCTATATATCTATATGAAACAACTCGAACGGGGAGCTACTGCTCCGACTCTGACGACCAGGAAAGCTCGACCGATGATGCTTTCCCAACTGACATGCTTCACAGCGAAAGGAGGAACTGGGAGAGATATGAGGTAGAAGATGGCGCATTTTCTGGAGCGGGAGGTGACCAAAACGTAGGTGCCAGATGTATGGGGAAACTGGTCCGGTAGAATGAGAGGAGACGCCAGCATAAGAATTCCGAACCAGCCGATATAGACCATTCTGCTCAGAGCCACAACTAATCACCCTGCCCGTTAGTATGTCCTGAAAAATAAGAGAAGACGGGTCAAATATAGCACGACAATGCAAATCCTTCATAATCTGACTAATAGATAACAGATTCATCGAGAACTCAGGAGCATGTAGGACATTCTGTAGATGCATAGTAGAGGATAGGAAGACCTCCCCCTGTCCCACAAAGGGGGAATGAGTACTGTCTGCGATCTGCACTGAGCGGCCGTGAGGAATGTCCCTGTAGGACTCAAGTCTATCTCGATCTCGACAGAGATGATGTGTGGCACCCGAATCTATAATCCAATCAGAGATATCATGAGACGGTGTAAATGCAGTAGATCTACCTGAGGTACTAGCAGCAGCAGATGAATTGGCGGAGGCTGTAGCAGCAACATCTGAAGGTCCACCAGAAGAATCACCAGATGATTGTGGCATAATATCGTGGAGATGTGCCACAAGTTACTCAAAACGGTTGTCTGCAGTAGATGCCAACTGGGACTGAGAGTGCTCTGCAACACGTACCGATGCTGGAAACCCATGCTTAGAATAGCATGGGTCCTCCGAGTGTCCTGTGCGGTGACAATAGGAACATGGCTGACTAAAGCGACCGCCCCTTCCCTGAGGTCCACGTCCACATCCACGTCCACGACCAGAAGACGGGCCACCTCTCCCACGCGAAACTGCCATCGCCGATGGGGGTGGAGTAGAAGAACTGGAAGAAACTGTAATGCGACTGAGTCTCCTGTAAACATCCTCCACTGGAGGAATAACTGCATCGGCTAAGATCTGAGAACGGGCGGCGTCATATTCAGGATCAAGGGCCCAAGTAGGACGCCTACCATGGTGGCATTCCAAAATGTCTTCTGCTGTTCAGGAGTCGCTGTGAGTGGGATAGTACTGTATAACTTCTCAAACATCCCCCTTAGGGATGTGTATAAGGAGTGAAGAGGTCCGCCGCTCTGCTTCATCGTGAATATGTCATGCTGAAGCTGTAACATCTTGGTCTCATTTCGCACCTGCAAATATGTAGCAACTAGGATATCCCACATCGCCTTGGCAGTGGGCTGATGGAGGACATCGTTGGCAATCTCCATCGTCAATGTACCTAGCAACCAGACCCTTGCATAGGAGTCATCAGCCTCCCACGAGGCATATATCCCTGTCTTCTCTACTGGCTCATCCTTGGTAAGAATGTGCTTCTTACCATTCGACTTCATGAGGCTCATGAACTGCATCGCCCAGAGCTCATAATTCGACCCGTCCATCTTGACTATTGACGCAGGACCTTTGAATGCGCATATGGAGGGCATATCAACCTTCGATTCTGACATATTGCTGCTGGAGAAGAACTAGGGTTTGTAGACAAAGTGATAGATGTCTACACAAACTGCATAGGATTCGAGTGCGTATGTAGACGTTACACACTCAAATCCATCTATCCGGAGGAAGGGACGAGTACGGACACGCCGAAGATCGCCTAGGATCGGCTAGGGCACGCCGAAGGTAGGCTTGGGCACACCTTGGGGCACCGTGAATCCGCTAGGGCTGTGGGGGGGGGGGTGGCGGCGATACTAGCGGTCGCCGGGGGTAGCAGCAGGACTGGAGGGGGCCGCCTGGGGTATGCCGGCGTTGCTGGGAGCCGTCGAGGGGTTGGCGGTGTTGCTGGGGGTCGCCGGGAGGGGTTCGGCGGGGATCGGGGACCGCCGGGAGGGTTGGCTGGGATCGGGGATCCGAGCAGGCAGCGGCGGAAAGAGGAGGAGAGAGGGCAGCGGGTGGGGAGAGGGGTGGAGCCCTAGGGCTTGGGCTCTGATACCATGTTGGGAGAAAACAATGATCTATTATTCAGAGAAACCCTAGGCTCTCTTATATAGGGAGAGACCTTAAGGGTAAAGTACAAAGTAGTCCGGAGAAAACAAAGAAATAACAATCAGGTACATAGCATAATAATATCTATCTCTACATCTACGCTGCGAACTCTTATTGTTGTTGTCGTGGTACGTGACTGGTCGCTTTTGAATTAGATGTTTAGAATGCATTCTTGTATGGAGACATGCAGGAGGAAGTTTATATGCAACAACCACCTGGGTTTGTTGCTGAGGGAGAGCCCAGTACGGTGTGCCGACTTCATAAGGCCATATATGGTCTTAAGCAGAGTTCGAGGGCTTGGTTTCAGAAGCTCTCAGAGTTGATTGAGTAGAAGGGATTTGTCAGATCTATAGCAGATCATTCTCTTTTTGTTAGGAGAACCTAGAGAGGTACAGTTGCTATTCTGGTTTATGTTGATGACATTATTGTTACTAGCAGCGATGAACATGGCATTCAGGCAGCTAAGGATTTCCTTGGACAGTTTGTGACCAAGGACCTTGGAGTGTTGCGTTAATTTCTTGGCCTAGAGTTTGCAAGAAATCAACGCGGTATTATAGTGGCGCAAAGGAAGTATGTCACCGATCTCTTGTCTGAGACATGCATGACAGGATGCAGACCAGCTACTACTCCAATGGATCCTAATGCTAGGATCTATGATGATGACTCTGAGGAGGTGGATAAGAGACAATACAGAGAGCTAGTCGGGAAGCTGTTGTGTGTTATTATTACTAGGCCTGATATATCATTTGTTGTTAGCAGAGTTAACCACTTTATGGAGCAACCTAGGCATGCTCCCATGGATGCAGTTAACATGATCTTGAGATATCTGAAGTCTTCTCCAGGTGCATGTCTTTTGTTTAAATGAGATACTTCACAGTTAATGGATTTGCAGATGCGGATTACGCCAGGTGTCCCAAGGACCGGAAGTCTACTTCAGGTTTCACTGTGTTTTTTGGTAGTTTGCTGATTTCATGGAAAAGTAAGAAACAAACAGTTGTGGCTAGATCTAGTGTTGAATCAGAGTATAGGGCCATGGCCCAAGGGGGCACGGAAATGATGTGGGTCAAGTCTGTCCTGACTTACCTAGCTATTGAGGTGCCTCTTCCTATACACCTCAAATGTGATAATCAAGCAGCTCTATTCATAGTTAAGAATCCCATTTTTCCATGAAAGGACAAAGCACATTGAAGTTGACTATCACTACACCCGTGATTTGATTCAGAAGGGACTTATCTCCACTTCTCATGTTGCTTCAGGCGATCAGATTGCTGATATGTTTACCAAAGTTCTTGCAAGGGGTCCTTTTCACTGTTGTTGTTCCAAGCTGAGCACGATAGATATATATGCTCCAGCTTGAGGGGGAGTATTGAGATACTTATATCTCTTTGTCTTTATTTTATATTTCTCTAATTCTTCTGTCCACTTTATGTAATTTTCTCATAGAGCTTTTTTCCTATATAAGAGAGCTCTAGGGCTACGATGAATGATACTTTTCATTTCACAACTTTCCACATAGGTATGATGCTGCTGCGTAGTGAAACACCATGTCCGTAATGAACACAATCTCTTGGAATGTGAGGGGCCTGGGACAACTGGAGAAGTGGTTGGGGGTTCAGGTTCTACTGTTGAATGCAAAAGCTGACGCGGCTCTACTACAGGAGACAGAACTGGTCTACTGTGATGTTAGCTTGTGGCGGTCAGTTGGTGCCTCTTCTTTGTAGGAATTCAGATATAGTACGTCAAATGGAGCCTCAGGCGGGATTGCCGTGGGATGGAATGCAGAGAAGCTGACCCTTATGCATAATGAGATACTTGGGGAGCACTCGCTTACACTACTGTTTAGGCGGGAATCGGATGATGTGCATGTTGTGATTATGAACGTGTATGGTCCACCTAATGGGATGGCTATTGAGGAGCTTATTGGAGACCTGCGACATGCACGAGTGGCCTTCCCTACATACCCTTGGATCATTGGGGGTGAGTTTAGTGTGACGTTCGGCCCCGAGGATCGTCTTGGGCTGCTCATTGGGGCTGACATGGGCCCATGGGAACTTTTGGAGCTGGTTAATGACCTTGGCATGTCAATAATCGATGCTTCAGGATGTGCCTACACATGGAGAAACTCGAAGTTGCGGTCGCAGATTGACAGATTTCTTGCCTCGTCTGAGGTAGTGCATGCACTTCCTTTGGCCAGGGCATGGACGCTTCCTCGGGCGCACTCGACCATACTCCACTCATCTGGTCCTCTGGGGAGGCGTCGAGGTCTATATGCTTTTTCAGATTCGGGCGTGCTTGGCTGTTGGAAGAGTATTTTTGTGACCAGGTCAGAAGCTTTTGGGAGGGTTGTATGGTCAGTGGGATGGCAACAACTAGGTTTGCGGCTAAGCTATGGAGATGACAAGGGTTTCTTACTGGTTACGCCAAGAATACTGGGACCGATGCTGATACAAGAAGGCTAGAGCACTTGAGGAGATAGTCAAACTGGATAGGCTGGACGACGAAAGGGCGCTTGATCTTGGGGTGGTGTTCGAGAGATCTAACTACCTTCAGGAGGTCATGGTAGAGGACAAGAAGGTGGAGGTTGAATGGAGGCAGAGATCGAGGCATCAATGGCTTAAAGAGGGTGATGCCAACACCTTTTTTTTCATTCTGTAGCTTCAGGAAGGAGAAGGAGAAAGAGAAACTACATGCATGCGGTGGAAGTTGACGGGGTTCGGGTCTCTGAGGACCAGGAGGTAGGTAGGGCAATCCTGGCACATTTCCATTCGACGAGCAGAAGAACGTCATGTGCTGGGTGGGGTTGGCGTGGAAGAGGTGTAAAGGAGATTTCTGTGGCCCATACAGATGCACTTGTTATTCCTTTCTCTGAGGAGGAGGTCAAGAATGCGGTTTGTGGACTGAATGCTGATGGCGCCCCTGGGCGGCTGGGCCGGATGGTTTCCTTGTCTTGTTTTACAAAGTTTTCTGGGACATGGTAACGAGGGAGCTAATGGAGGTGGTGCGAGAATTTAGAGATGGTAACATGGGATTTGATTAAGTCAACTGGGTTTTGATGTTTCTGCTACCAAAGAAGGATGTGTTGATCATGATCGAGGACTACAGATCGATTGCACCGTCTAATGTAGTTTACCTTATTTGTATGAAAATAAGATGTGGAAGCATATCAGAAATAAAGAATAGAAATATTGGAACACGAGATTTAACGTGGAACCCTTCTCCTTGAGGAGCGGGATGAAACCATGGGAGAACGCCTCAAAGGGCTGATGTGTTCATTGCACTTTCTCGCCTGATACAGAGGGTGAGGGTCTTCTTATATAGCCCTCACCAAGTCTCCACATCTCACAACTGGTAGATGTGAGACTAAAGACTTGGATGTGGTAAATGATCTTGGAGTGATCTATTTACTCATCTACAACTCAAGTGATGCATAACCAAATACTCCAACACTCTCCTCAAGCTGGAGAATGAAATGCTCAGCTTGAACAAACAGAAAGAAATATCAAACTCACGCTACAAGACACTACTGACAATATCAACTCAACGCGCACAACTGTCGGCTACTGTCGAGGACGTTGCTTCTCATGCCTTGCATGTGAGGAGGATGAATGGGCTGGATTGTGAGTCAAACTGAATCTCCTCGTCGGAGAGCATGTGCTCTGTACTCCGCCTGTTAGAGTTACTGCAATTGAAAATGAGTCTCTACACGGAGAACTCTGAGCCGCCACAACATGTGGACAACTGCTCCATCTCTGAAACGGCCGAATAAAGAACGTCGCTAATTATCCATACGTAGATCTTTGAAGATGGGTCTCTCTCATAGGGACCTCAAAGTGTGTTTTCTCTCATAGGAACCTCGGAAGGATCTCATATTGGAGTTCACGAACAATGGAGAATGGAGTCTGAAAGACTCCTCATCGGAGAACTGGGTCTCTCCAATATTGGCTCAGAGAATGGGATCTCTACTTTGGAGTCCTTATGAAACTATATGAAAACCCTAGCCCACATGGCATAGGGAATGGGATATCTACTCTGGAGTCTCTATGGATTACATGAAAACCCTGACTGAACACAAAAGATGTGGACCATACAAAAGATGACAAACATGTGCACATCTGAAAAGACCGCATACATGTGTGTGTCTGAAACTGAAGACTCAGAACCAATCTGACGTCAAGTTTGAAGTGAACTGTAGAGTCTGAACATCTGGCTGGTCTGGAGAATCTGACATCTGAATCCGGAACAGACATGTGACTCTACACAATACTCCCCCCATACTGATCGGAATGAAGACATTGACCAAGTTGGGAGAAGACAACAAAGATGGGGAAACAAAAAGTATCACAAATGCCCATCTCCTTTTTTTTGGCTTTTCTTGCAATTTTTTTCGTCTATTTCCATTTTTATACCGTCACATTTTTTAATAAGCCGTTCATTTTTTACGGCTTTTCCATTTTTTTGAATCATTTTTCTTTCTCTCTCCCTTTTTTTAGAACTGCCCAACTTGGGCCCAAAGATCACAACTCACACAGGGCTTGAATAAACCTCACTATTTTTTAAACTGGGCCACACATACAATTTTTTTAAATGGGCCCTTACAACGAGAAAAGATAACAATTTCCCCACCTTTTTTTAACGCTACGACTACCTTTCTTTTTATCTAGAGTTCCGGGGAACCCTCTTTCTTCCAAGACTTCCGCCCCCCGATGGGGGTCCTCTAGATGTCGCCGCTGCTCACGATTCTGCTGGTGGCGCTTGGGGATCTCCGACTGGATGCGCGAGGGAGGAGGTGATGTGCCTCGATGGCTGTAGTGGAGCCATCACTGCCTGCTGCGAAGGGAAAAGGGGGTTTCTGCCTGCCGCTCCTGATGGGTGGTTCGTCGAACGGAGACCTTCGGCGCTGCTTGGAGGTGGCGGCAATCGCTGCCTGTTGGGGTTCGAAGAGGGGAGGGGGTGGGCTGGATCTGCCACCGTCGCATGTACTTGAGAGTTCCGAGCTCCATCGCCTGGAGGTGCGAGGGGGTAGGCCTCCGCCTGGAGGCATCGTATGCGTCGCCTGCACACAGGGAGGAGGTACGCGCGGGGAGCTCATAGGCGCCACCTAGGGCTCAGCGGCGATCTGGAGATCGAGTAGGAGGAGGATCATTGCTGCTTGAGTGCGCGACTTTAGAGGGGTTTCGCAGGGGAGATGCACGCGCGAGGGAGGAGCCGTGCTTCTGGAGATCCAGAGAAGGAGGCTGCCTTGGAGTTTCTTGTGTGAAGGAGGAGGGTTGCGGCCTGGAGACGGGCCTGCGTGCTGGACGATGCTATCAGGAGGCTTGAATGATGTAGCCACGATCTTCACGAGCTGTAGATCTAGGGTTTTAGAAAACCCTAGAGATCTGAAGTGGAGAACCAACTTCGCTGCTGAGATTAGGGTTCCGATTCGGGAACCCTAGTTTGCACGATCTCAAGAAAATAATCTTCAATGCAGAAATTTCAAGAATAACTCTCCCATGATGTGAACAATAATATTCAAGAATACACCACCAAAAAAAATCGAATCTCGAATAAATAATGAAAACCAACTCCTCGAGAATCGAACCCGCTTCGATATCATGTTAGAAAATGAACATGGCTCTGATACCATGTTAAAAGATAAGAATGTGGAAGCGTATAAAAAAGAAAGAATAGAAATATTGGAACACGAGATTTAACGTGGAACCCTACTCCCTAAGGAGCAGGATGAAACCACGGGAGAATGCCTCAAAGGGATGAGGTGTTCATTGCACTTTCTCACCTGATACAGAGGATGAGTGGCTTATATAGCCCTCACAGAGTCTCCACATCTCAAAACTGGTAGATGAGGGACTAAAGACTTGGATGTGGTAAATGGACCTGGAGTGATCCATTCACTCATCTACAACTCAAGTGACGCATAACCAAATACTAGTACTGCAAAATGTGCTTGCAAACCGTCTCCTTGAGGTTATGGGTACTATTATTTCCACGAACAGTCGGTGTTTATCCCAAGTAGATCTATTGCGGATAGCTTGGTCTTGGCTTTAGAAATGACTTTAGAAAGTAGATTCTCCCAAGCTTACGGCTGTATAGATTGGCAGTTCCTTTGGACATCTTTAAGGAACCGAGTCTTCCCGTAGCTATGGACATCCTGGTGAAGCGATGTATCACTACGATCTCGTACCCTGCACTGATTAACGGGTGTCCAGAGGGCAGTTTCTTTCTGCCTCAACGTGGCATATGTCAGGGATGTCCTTTGGCCCAATGCTGTTTGTGATCGTGGCTGATGCGTTGGCGGTTATGCTTAGATGTGCAGTTGAAATGGCTGGTGTCCAGGCTACTGCAATGGTGATATCTCTATTATGTTACTCCAGTACACTGATGATACTATAATTTTCTTGGGGGGCAATGCAAGTCAGACATGGAGAGTTGCTCGGATTGTAGATGTTTCTTGGGACTTGTCGGGTCTGAGGACTAACAGAGAAAAGTCAGTAGTGGTTCCTTTTGGCCTCTCGCAGACGAAGGCAAGAGATGGGTAAATACTCTGCGTTGCTCGATTGCCGACTTGCCCATCTCATTTTCCAGGGTTGCCGCTACTTTAGGGGGGGTGGTATAGAGCAATTGATTGGAGACATGGAAGACCATGTCGCGATATATCAGCGATATATCGCCGATATATCGATATCGACATGGTACCGATATCGAAATCGATATATCGATATATCCGATTTTCAAACATTTCCTTCAGAAAGATCCTAGACATAACGATATATCGGCGATATATCGGCGATATATCGATATCGAAACGATATCGATATCGATATTTCCTTCCATGATTGGAGAGTGATGCTAGTTATATTAGAGAGTAAGCTAGCAGGTTGGAAAGCTGTGACATTATCCAAGGGTGGTAAGCTAGTGCTGCTCAAGCATGTCCTTTCATCTATTCCCATTTTCTTTCGATTTACTAGGCTGCTATGTGCAGGGATACAGAAAAAGATCGAGACTCGGATGAGATGTTTCTTTTGGGTGGATGGTAAGCAAGAGAAGAATGGATTCCACCTCATAGGCTGAACCACAATTACTAGGAGTAAGAAAAAAAGGGCTTGGGAGTGCTAAGAATTGATTGCATGAATAAGGCTCTTGTTGCAAAATGGGCAATCAGAGTTTGGGGCGAGTCCGACAACCTGGTTTTTCGTTTGATATGGAAAATCTACGGAATTGATGGTTCAAGGGAGGCCAAGAACATGTGTCTCCCTTCTTCTCTGTGGTAGGGAGTTCAAAGTATCATGCCGGAACTCAAGATGAAGTTGTGTCCAGTGCTTGGCAATGGTGAAACCTTCTGCTTCCATAAAGATGACTCAACCGAGGATGGCCACCTTGGAGAGCGGTTTTCGAGGCTTATAGCTATCTCAGAAAACAAAGATGTAATGATCAAGCATGTTTGGGCACATAACTCCTGGTTACCTAGCTTTGTTGCGGCTCTCTCGGACCTGAGGTTGGAAGATCTTTTGCGATTACAGAGGGAGTTGTCGAGCGTGGAAGGGACAAGCCATGGTAGAGATTGTTTCACGTGGAATGAGGGGAAGTTTTCTGTGAAGAAAGCTTATCATTTCTTTGCAAATGACCAATATCTGCCATATGTGGAAATAAGTGATGATGCTAGAATAATTTAGGAAAGTAAGATCCCGTTGAGAATTAGGATGTTTTCATGGTTAATGGTCCATGGCCGCGTACTTACAAAGGAAAGCCGTGATGCAATTTTGCATATTGGAGACCGTTTGTGTGATAGATGTGGAGGTCATACTGAAGACATGGATCATCTCCTTCAAATGCAGACTTTCAACGCAGATACGACACGTGGCGTGGATCCCGTGGTTGAGGGTAGAGAGGTGTGCATTTTTGGAGATCACTACGTTTGCACTGCGGCAATTCTCTCGAGGATCGTTCTCTTCCTTTTACTCTCCTTCGGGCCATCTGGTGTGCTAGGATGTTATGGAGCATTGTAAGACCCTTTTTTTGGCCTGGTCTATTGTAACATAATCTTATTTAATGCATTTGGTGGTGGATCCCATCTCGGGATGCCCCCTCTTCTCTCTAAAAAAATAGCTATTGTTTCCATTGCCATGGTATTCCTCGTAATCTAGAAGCTCAGCAGCGCCGTACTTGGACTTGGGATAATTTTCCATTGTATTTGTATGTCATTCCATAATTTTCTGAGCAGCTTGTAGTTTCCTCGAATCGCCTATCATGTGGTCCGCTGCCTTCCCTTCTCAAATATATCTGCCCACCAATACCACCACGAACTAAAACATCATTGTCATTATTTCTACCGTTATCCTTTGATTTTGATTTTGTTATAGAAGTGGAAACTATTACATTATTATTATCCTTAATTTCCAATCCTATTAGAGTTTTTGTCATTCCACTTCTGGATATCTTCCTCCACATCGTTATGCATATCAAAATTATATGTAAACATCTATGTAATCTTATTCATGTCCTCTAGTATGTTTCATCTTCAACCTCTTGTTGTAATGCACATTATAAGGCAGATGGCTGCTTAAAGATAAGTTTATTTAACAACAATGATGACAGCCTTTTCCCACATTGAGTAGGGTCGGCAACATGGATTCTTTTCCTCCATTCATATCTATCTTGGGTCCTTCTAGGGCTTAGATCCAAAAAATTAATATCCCTTCGTATAGTCTCATTCCAACACTTCTTGGGCCTTCCTCGCCCTCTCTTACTGGCTCAACATTCCAAAACTTGCATCTCCTAATTGGTGCATCGGTTGACCTCCTTTGCAAATGGCCAAACCACCTTAAGTGGTTTTCTTGCATCTTATCCTCAATCGGAGCTACACCAAGTTTCCTTCTGATTGCATCATTTCGAATCTGATCTTTATAATTATGTATGTCCACACGTATACCTTAGTATTTTCATTTCTGCGACCATCATTCTCTGCACATGTCTATGGTTCACATGCGAACATTCAGATCCATAGAGCATAGCAGGTCTCATAGCTGCTTTGTAAAACTTTCCTTTGATTTTTTCAAAGGATTTTTCTTATCAAGGAGAACAATAGATGCTCCTCTTCAATTTAGCCAACCTACATTTATTCTATTAGTAATATCTTCATCAAGTTCCCCATCATGTTGCAAAATAAATCCAAAGTATCTAAAAGAATCTCTCTTCTGAATGTTATCGTCATCAATCTTCATCTCGATTCCTTCACCATTGCTTACATAAAAAATGTACTCCATATATTCATACTTATATGAAATCTTTTAGTCTCCAATGCATGTCTCCAGATCTCAAGTTTCTCATTTGCTCCATCTCTAGTCTCATTAATCAACAAATATCATCAACGAATAACATACACCGAGATATCTCATCATGTATATGACTTGTCAACTCGTCCATAATCAAAGTAAAAAGGAACAAACTCAAGGCTGAACCTTAATGTAGATTAATGCTGATGTCAAAATAGCCAGTCTTCACATACTGGATACTTAAACAAGATGAGCCGTATCATACATATCCTTTACGAGGTTAATCTATAGGGCACATGCTTGTCTCTTCTCCAAAACGCTATACAATATCTCGCACGGGACAGAATCATAAGTGTTCTCCAAATCAATAAAAATCATATGAAGTTTCTTCCTTTTAGCTATATAAATCTCAATTGTTCTCTTCAACAAGTGGATGGCTTCAATAGTTGAGCGACCTGGCATGAATCCGAATTGATTTTCTTTTACTTTGGAAACCTGCCTCAATCTTCTTTCGATCACACGTTCCCAAGTTTTCATAGTGTGACTCATCAACTTGATACCTCTTAATTTGAACAATTTTGAATGTGACTCATCAACTTGATACACCAAGTTTCCTTCTGAGTAACAAGCGCGTGGCCTTCCTCATATTTAATGCATCTCACTTGAGAAAGATCTTTGGTCTTTCTTTCTCTTGCTTTGACCAGCCTGAATATTTCTTTCTAGCCCTTCTTAGAGCTGAGATTTTTGTACAAAACTTCATAAGCGTTTGACTTAGCTTCTTTTACAACCTTCTTTGCTTCCTTCTTCGTTATTTTGTAGTCTGTGATAGTTTCCTCTGTTCTATCCTTAGACACAGCTTTAAAGCATGCTCTTTTAATTTTGAGCTTCTCTTGGACCACTCCACTCCACCACTAGGCCTCCTTTTGACCTGTAGCTCCTTCCTTTGACTCGCCTAGCATCTCTTTGACTAACCTTCAGATACAAGATGTCACTTCCTCCCACATCTCGTTTGCACTTCCGTTAAAATCCCAAGATAAGTCTTCTAAAATCTTCTCCCTGAAGCTTGATTGCTTCAATTGAAGATTCCACCATCTAATTCTAGTGATCGTGGAAACACTCCTTTTCATTACCAACCTTTTTATTTGTACATCCATGACTAAAGAGTGATGTTGGGTTGTCAAGCCATCCTGGGGTTACTTTGCAGTCTTTGCAACACAACCGATCTTTTCTCCTCAATGTAAAGTAATCTATCTGTGTTCTAGTCGAGCCACTCTTATAAGTAATTAAATGTTCATTCCTCTTCTTAAAGAGAGTGTTTGCTATAAAAAATCATAAGCCATTATAAAATGCAAAATTACTTTTCCCTCTTCATTTCTATCCCCGAAGCCATGGCCTCCATGAAAACTAGCATACCCTGAAGCATCCTTTCCCACATGTCCATTAAGATCTCCACCTAGGCAAATCACCTCTCTTTGTGGGATTCCTTGCATATTCTTATCCAAATCCTCCCAAAAGCTTGTTTAATCCTTCCATCTAGCTCAATTTGCAGTGCATAAACTGAGATGGTATTCAGAATTTCTTCTTCGAGCACCAAATTTAGCAAAATAACATGATCCATGAATCTTTGCACCTCAACCGCACAATCCTTCAAATTCTTATGAATAACTACTCCAACACCATTTTTACCATTATCTTTTCCTGAATACCAAAGTTTAAAGCATGTCTTCTCGATCTTCCTTGCTTTCTCTCCAACCCATTTTGTCTCTCGGAGACATAGTATCCGAATCTTCATTCTTTCCATCGTAGCTACTATTTCCATTCGATTTACCAGTCAAAGTGCCAATATTCCAGCTACCTATCCTCAACTTCCTTTGCAACCTCTTTTGAACTAACTTATTTACTCGCATGCATCCATCATGCGCGAACTCTTACAAATTTTGGACTGCATTCGGGCGGCGATGCAACGAAACTAGCTTATTTTCTCGCATGCATTCCTCATACGAGAACCCTTGCAAATTTTGAACTACGTTCGAGCAGTGATGTAGCGGCCCTTGCCAACTTCTCATTGTATTTGGGCAATGTAACACGTTGCTAGTAGGGAACTCCCCGCATAATCTAAATGTTTGCTTAAATCCACGTTGAAAAAATTCGAACTGTTTTGAGACAAATTCCTAAATAGTGTTCTTGAAAAAAACACTATTTAAGAATGCCTCTTGCGCTGGCTGTCGACTACTTAATGCGGAACCCTCTTCAATTTACCCGGGCTTGGGACCGGCCATGGATAAGTTTTATAAATAAGTTTGTTAATGAAATAAAAACATAAATTGTTGCCACAATCATGTTTGATCTGATAATGGTCGAGAGTCTTGCCTATAGAGCTACATGGTTTGTGTAGAGAGTATTATTATTATTTGTGTTTTGTACTGTTTAGTATTTTCGTATTGTTCTCTGGACTACTCTGTACTTTACCCATTAGGTCTCTCCCTATATAAGAGAGGCCAGGGTTCTCTTGAATAATTAGTTGCTCATTTTCTCCCAACATGGTATCAGAGCCTAAACCCTAGGGCTCATCCCACCACCCGCCGCCCCCCCTCTCTCCCCACCTCCACCACCTGCCCCTCCTCTCGCTGGCTCCCTCCTCTCGCCAGCCACTCTCCTCTCGCCAGTCCTCTAGCCGGCCCCCTCTCCTCTCGCCGGCCCCTCTCGCCGGTTCCACCTCTAGGCAGTCGCCAGCTCGGCCCCCACGCCGTGCCCTATCCCGACCATCACGCCATGCCCTAGCCGCCGCCAGCCCAGCCGCCGCCGCTGCCAGGCCAACCACGTCGTGCCCTAGCCGTGCTCTAGCCGCCGCCGTGCCCTAGGCGGTTACCGCTGTGCCTCCCGTCGTCTTGATCGCAGCCCGCTAGTCCTTCAATCTGTGGATTTGGGTGTGTAACGTCTACATACGCACTCAGATCCTATGCAGTCTCCGTAGACATTTGTCACTCTGTCTACAATCCCTAGTTCTTCTCCAGCGGCGATATGTCAGAATCCAAGGTGGATATGCCCTCCATAGGCGCGTTCAAAGGTCCCGCGCCAATAGTGAAGATGGATGGTTCAAACTACGAGCTCTGGGCGATGCAGTTCATGAGTCTTATGAAGTCAAACGGTAAGAAGTACATTCTTACCGAGGATGAGCCAGCAGAGAAGACATGGATTTATGCCTCGTGGGAGGCTGATGATTCGTATGCCAAGGTTTGGCTGTCAGACACACTGTCGATGGAGATTGCCAATGATGTTCTCCATCAGCCCACTGCCAAGGCAATGTGGGATATTCTGGCTGCAACATACTCACAAGTGCGGAATGAAACCAAGATGTTACAGCTTCAGCATGATATATTCACGATGAAGCAGAACGACAGACCACTTCACTCCTTGTATGCATCCCTGAGAGGGATGTTTGAGAAGCTATACAGTACCATTCCACTCACAGCAACCCCTGAGCAGCAGAAGACGTTTCGGAATGCCACCATGGTGGGCGTTCTACTTGCAGCCCTAGATCCTGAGTACAAGGCTGCCCGCTCTCAAATTTTGGCAGATGCAGTTATTCCTCCAATGGAGGATGTTTACCGAAGGCTCAGTCGCATATCAATGTCTTCCAGCTCATCTACTCCACCCCCATCGGCGATGGCAGTTTCGCGTGGGAGAGGTGGTCAGTCTTCTGGTCGTGGACGTGGTCGTGGAGGTGGTAGGGGTGGTCGCTTTTGTCACCCTGTTCGTACTGTCACCGCACAGGCCACTCGGAGGATACATGCTACTCTAAGCATGGGTTCCCAGCATCGGCACGGGTAGCTGAGCATGTTCTGCCCCAATCAGCATCCAATGCAGACAATCGTTTTGAGGAGCTCGTGGCACGTCTACGTGATATTATGCCACAATCTACTGCTGATTCTTCTGTTGGACCTTCTGATGTTGCTGCTTCTGCCTCTGCCTCTGCCAGTTCCTTGGCTGTCGCTAGTACCTTAGGTAGTGCTACTGCATTTACCACTTGTCATGATATATCTGATTGGATTATAGATTCTGGTGCTACACATCACATCTGTCGAGATCGAGAGAGACTTGAGTCCTACAGGGACATTCCCCATGGCCGTTCAGTACAGATCGCAGATAGTACTCATTCTCCCCTTATTGGACAGAGGGAGGTCGTTCTATCTTCTTCCATGCATCTACGGAATGTGATGCATGCTCCCGAGTTCTCTATGAACCTGTTGTCTATTAGTCAGATTACGAACGATTTGCACTGTCGTGCTATATTTGACCCCTCTTCAGGGTGATTGGCTGTGGCTCTGAGCAGAATTGTCTGTATCGCTTGGTCCGGAATTCTTATGCTGGTGTCTCTTCTTATTCCGCCGGACCAGTATCTCTGTACATCTGGCATCTTCGCTTTGGTCATCTCCCGCTCCAGAAAATGCGACACCTTCTGCCTCAGATCTCTCCCAGTTCTTCCTTTCGCTGTGACGCGTGTCAGTTGGGAAAGCATCATAGGTCCAGCTTTCCGAGTCGTCAGAGTCGGAGCAGTAGCTCCCCGTTCGAGTTGTTGCATATTGATATTTGGTGTCCGAGTCGTGTTCCCGATCATTAGGGACACATGTTCTATCTTGTTGTAGTGGATGATTTCTCTCGTGTATCTTGGGTCTTTCTTTTAAAGAATAAATCTGAAGCAGGAGATGTGATTAAAAATTTGATTAATGAAGTGCAGAATGTTTTTTCCTCTACTGTCAAATATGTTCGTACAGATAATGCTCTGGAATTCTGCACACGGTCTCTCTCTCTCAGTTTCTCTCCTCAAAGGGAATTATTCATCAAAGTACTTGTCCTTACACATCTCAGCACAATGTCGTGGCAGAAAGAAAACACCGTCACCTTCTTGACATTACTCGGACTCTTCTTATCAGAGTTGTGCTCCTATATCTTTCTGGGGGGATGCTGTTCTGACAGCTTGTTACCTAGTCAATCGTATGCCGTCTTCTGTCCTAGGTGAGAAAATTCCTATGTCTATTCTTTTTCCTGATAAGGAATTATTCTCACTTACTCCTCGTATCTTCGGTACTGTTGCCCAAACTCTCTCCTAGAGTTGTTAAGTGTGTCTTTGTTGGTTACTCTCGGACTCAGAAGGGCTATCGCTTTAAAGACTCCATAAACAAGAAATACTTTGTCAGTGCTGATGTCACGTTCTTTGAGTCTGTTATGTATTTCTCTCCTGCAGGTGACAGGTTGGTACCATCCACTACCAATGATGATGTCTATGTTCCTCCACCTCCTACGTCACCACCTGAGTCTACTCCTGCACCAGTTACTACGTCATCTTCACCACCACCACCTCCGCCACCACCACCTCCACAACCTCCTATTCCACCTTTATCAAAATTCTATACGCGTCGGTCAGGTCCTGCTCAGGCTACACGTCCGACATCCAGCACGCCTCAGGTATGTGTTGATGACATTACTACTGACGGGTCAGATATGATACATGTGCAGGATTCTTTACTGCAGGAGGAGACTACACCATCCAGTTCAGTGGACGATGACCTAGATATTCCTATTGCTATTCGGAAGCAAAAAAGGGCGTGTGCTTCTTATCCCTTTGCTTCTCATGTGTCTTTTCATCGCCTCACAAGCGATTTCGAGAGATTTTCAGCAGCTTTGTCATCCGTGTATATACCACGACCTATCAGGAAGCTGTGAAGATTGATGTCTGGCGATTGGCTACGGAAGACAAGATGCGGGCCTTACAGTCTTGTGGCACATGGAGCTTGGTTACAAGCAAACCGTTGTGGCAAGGTCCAGTGCAGAATCTGAATATAGGGCCATGGCGCAAGCAAGCACGAAAATGATGTGGGTTCGATCTGTGCTAGAGGATCTACATGTAGCCGTACCTGTACCTATGCAACTTCTGTGTGACAATCAGGCAGCATTGTTTATTGCCAATAATCCAGCATTCCATGAGAGAACAAAGCATATTGAAGTTGACTGCCACTACATTAGAGATTTGATCCAGAGAAGCTTGATTTGTACATCTCATGTGAGCTCAGGGGATCAGACTGCTGATATACTCACCAAGCCGTTGCTCAGAGGACCCTTCCAGAGATGTTCTTCCAAGCTGAGCATGATCGACATCTATGCTCCACCTTGAGAGGGAGTATAGGGAGTATTATTATTATTTGTGTTTTGTACTGTTAGTATTTTCGTATTGTTCTCTGGACTACTCTGTACTTTATCCATTAGGTCTCTCCCTATATAAGAGAGGCCAGGGTTCTCTTGAATAATTAGTTGCTCATTTTCTCCCAACAGTTTGCACATACATCACTCTAAGGGATTTTTCTCAGACCTCTTTTGCCCATACATCATAACATAATGGTGTTGCAAGAGTGCAAGAACTAACACATACTCGATGCTGTTGATACTCTTCCTTTGCATGGAAACGTCCCATCATCTTATTGGAGGGATGCAATACTTCTTCATATCTTATTAATCACTTTCTCTCTTCATCGATTAATGAGAAAATTCCTATTGAGATTATAGACATTGATCCCTTAGGCCCTGTCATATATTCCCCAATATCTTGAGTATGGTAGGGACAATCTCACTTCCCAAGCAATAAAGTGTATTTTTTGGACTATGCGAGAAATAGAAAGGGTATCATTGTTTTGACCCTAACAATCGCGGGCTTTATGTTAATATAAATGTGGCCTTGCTATCCAATTCTTCTTTATTGTGGGGAGCTAGTCCTCGATAATCCTACCACCGAGGATATTCTTGAGAAATATCCATGGCATCTCATCTATAAAAAAAATGTCAAAACATTACACTTTTTACATCGTCGGATGACATCCGATTTAGGATTCCATGTACACTTCGTAACCCCTCCTTCTGAGTCACTGACCTAGTTCACCTGATGTACTTCGTGATCCTGAGATTTCTCAGGTTGGCACTATTTCCAAATACATGTGTACATGTGACATATAGTCTAGATGATCTTGCCATTTTTAATCGCTATTCAGAAGAAGCCCTATAGCTGCACTTCACATTTTCTTTCCATGACGATGTCCTCAGTCGATATTAATGATAGCTGCAAATGGTTTTAGAGGATTTTTCCTTGTAAAAAATACTAATTTCACGTTATGCTCACTTTACTTCATAGTGGAAGGGGTCCACGGAGCAAGTGGCTGCTTTGATATCCAGGGAAACCTGGATCCACCTGAGATCTACATGGTATTTTGTTCCAAATGGGTCTTCACAGTGATGCACAATTCAAATGAAACGATTCGCGATATAAGACATGACTAGCTTCTAGATGTTTTACTGAGGCATATGGGTTGATTTCTTTGATACATTAACCCATGTTGCTAGACATTGGACTCTTTAAGTCATCTTGTTAGTTGTCGTGTAAAATCGTTGGTCTTTACATTAGTTGCGTGTGAAGATTGCATTCCTCTGTGGAGATCTTGACGAGGTGTTTTATATGCAATAGCCACTAGGATTCAAACTTAAGGGGGAGTGGTAGAAGCTTTGCTTAATGAAGGTCATTTATGGCCTCAAATAGAGTCCCATGACATGTTTCTAGAAGTTCACAGATGTACTAGTAAAGGGTTTTTTGAGATCATCCTCGGATCACTCACAACTATGGTTATCTCCATGGATGACAATCCCGAGTCGTGTTGATGAGCATGCGATGAGAAAAGTGAAGCAAATGCTTGCAGATCACTTTGTGATCAATAATATGGACCCGTTGAGATACTTCTTTTTCCTTGGGTTAGAAACAACCCATAACTGGAAAGGACTGATTCCATAACCTGGGAAATATGCTGTTGATCTCTCGCTGAAGATTGATATATTCGGTACCAAACCGGTCAAGATTCCGAAAAATCTTATGCTCATGAAAAGGACAAGCTTGTAGAGGATGTTGAATATCGTTGGCTTGTAGGAAAGTTCCTTTATCTCACTGTCATTAGACCTGCCCTTTCCTTTGCTGGAGGAAAACTTAGTCAGTTCGTGAGCATTGCCTACGCAGGCTCATTTTTATGTAACCATGATAATTGTAGTATATCAAAGCTGTCCCTGGAAAATGATGCATTTTTTTACGGCAGGGACATAACTTGATATTACATCATATTATCATGCAGATTATGCAGGGTGCATTGCATATAAGAAGCCCAGCACTAGTTTTGGCACTTACCTTGAGGGCAACTTTGATGAAGGATCACAAAAGAAACAGTGATATTTTCTTAAGTGTAGAGAGTAAATACGGAACAATTGTCCTTTTCCTTTTTTTTAGCAGATATATTTTCATCTTAAATTTTGTTTGTACAAACATAAAAAATTTGAATGAATTTGTAAGAAAAACCTCACATGTCATTTTTTTTAACTTTTTTCGCTTGAAACAAATTTGCACTCGCTCACCCAGGGAGATGGTGTGACTGTGTATGCAAAGTAACATTTTAATTTCTGCATCAAACATTCTTTGCACATGTTTATGATTTGGCTGCCTATTGGGCCTATAAAACATGGCGATCTCATTATCTTTTATAATCTTCACATTTCATTTTCGTAGTTTTTTTTTTAAAATAATCAACATTCAACTTTTGCTAATATTCCATCATCACACTCATTTTGATGGTATAGGATTTTTACGGAAAGCAGATGCTTGCTGCATGTTTGATCCGTTGTGTTGCTTTTGCTAAAGTTCTTACTATTTTTTGTGAATGATTGATGGGAAGAATATAAAGTTGATCCATAAGAAATATTCGCGTATCTTTTGATGTTACTGTAGCGTTTTGTGCTGTTAAACGTAATTTTGTATGTGAAAATTGAAATCATATACTATTTTTTTTGCTGTGAGAGGAAGGTTTACTGATGCAGTGTCTACTTGCTTTCGTATGGTTTGATAAATTTTAGATGACCCATCAATGGAGGAAGAAGTTGAGAGAAAGTTTGGATATCTTCTGAAATTTATTTTCGCAGGAACTGCTTCTGCTGTTGCCTATCAGTTCTTTCCTTATATGGGTAAATGAGTCTCAGTATACAGTTTCTTGTAGTTAAACGTTGATGTTATCTTAAATGCACCTCCTCTACATATAGGACTATGATCATAATCCCTCAATTTCAGGGGAAACTCTTCTCCAGCAGTCAGTATCACTTTTACACGTTAAGGATCCCTTGTTTAAAAGGATGGGGGCATCTAGGTTGACCCGCTTTGCAATCGATGGTAAAGTTATACTTGCTTCGAAGGTTTTAGAATTTACATGCTTTTTTTGTTTCTATTTACTTGTACAATACCTTGTCTCACAAACCATCACTCTTTTTACATCTTTTGAAGAGCCATCTTCTTTTTATGTGTTGACGTCATTTGCTACTATAAGAAATGACATGGTTTCTATTTATATTTATTTCCTTTTTCTCTATTTCTACTTGTAACTATTCTGATGTCATTTAAAATGGGGATTATGAGAAAAAAAGTCTTTGGGAATTATTATGTAATTGCCACTTATTGGGCCCTAGGGGCTGACGCTATGTAAGAAACCTTACCCATCAACAAAATTCATTCCATTCCATTCTAAATTTCTTCCACATGGTATTAGAGCGACGATTCTGGGTCGGAGTGTGACATCTGGATCCAAATAATCCGAATCCGACTTGATTAAGGGTCTGCTTGATCAAATTATATTCAATTAATATTCAATAGACCCAGATCGATCCATTAATCACAAATCGAAATTCGTTCGATCCCAATCAACCAAATGCCGATCGCATCGTAATGCATGCCATCGGAAAAGTCACGACACAAATTCAAAAACCGCAAAACAAACCGAGACCACCCAAAAATTCGATTCGACAAAATAAGACTAACGGAATCGACCGTTCGTCGATCGGAGGTTGTTTGATATTTTAAAATCACAAAATTTAATCACAAACTAAGACCATATCTCGAGAATTTCAAGAATTCATACCCGATCTAAAGTATATGAATATTAATACTCATTTTGATCGTCGTTCAGAGATGGTGAAAACATGCTATTATACATCAGAATCCGAGACTCGAGACGTCGAATGCGGACGACTTTGGTTTTCAAAAAAAAACATTATAGATTTGAGCAGACAACAACTCAACACTCGTCTCTTCTTTTCCCTTCATTTGTCAAAATCCTAAACCTCCTCTCTTCCTATAATTAACACCATTTTCCCCTCTTTCCTTTCTCCCAAATTGCCCAATTTCCTCCCGTAACCCCCTTCTCCCTTTCTTTTCTCCACTTTTCCCCAAATTCCCCAAAAATTTTCTCCAAACTATCACCATCGAAGGAGCCCTGCAGTGCAGAAAATTCTACTTCCCCTCTGATCTGCAGCTACTGCCCTCTTCTTCTGACTAGCAGCTAGTGCTGCTCCTCCTCTTGAAGGCTGTTGCATGCAAGATCAAATTAAGCTTCTTTTCTCTTCCAAATTAGGGCAATCTTAGGTACAATCCTACATTTTCCCCTCCTTTTGCTGCATTGCATGTAATCTAAAGATCCAAATTTACAAGCCAATCCCCCTCTTGTTGCCCTTCTTGTATAATGTTTGTTTGGTTCTTAATATCTCTAGAGTTTGAAGGTGTTCTCTGAGTTGCTTTGTTTCAGAGTTCATTAGTTTGAAATGGTAGAGTGTTGACTCTTTAGATTATTTTGGGTGATTGACTTTAGGGGAAATTTCTTAATTGGATAGTTGGTTATGACTGTATATATAAAATTTTAAATTTTGCACAATGAACTTCGGCTGCATAGAGCTGGAGTTAAGATGAGAGTTAATAAAGATATAGAACTTGGAGAGGGTGCAGAGTAAGGAAGAGTTTATGTTTTTGGGCTTTGATGTATTTTAGGTGATGTTGTAGAAGCCACGTTATATTCAGTTCTAATTAAATTGGTTTTTGTTGTGCAGAAATTTTCCCAATTTATTCTATTTTTTTAACCCTAGAAATCTGTTCTGAAGGAAGGGCTGCAACTGCAGAAAATTTCCCAATTAAATTAAGCTATTGTTTGGATATATTAAATTATGCAAATCCAGTAGCTTGACATCCATTTCTACGGATTTTTGTTGAAATTCAAGAGAACCACTGACATTAATTTAGTTGGGAAGTCCTGTCTATGGTTGGTTAGAGATTAGGGGTTTCATGTTTAGTTTGAATGGGTACCTCTCAATGCAAATAAATATAAATTCCTATTAGAAATAGAAGAATGCTATGCGTGATATAGGATTATAGAAGACCTTGGTTCGAAGATGTGAAAGGTTACATGCTGATCATTACAAGAAGTATTTGAAGAAGAGTCAGAAGACCATAAAAGTATATGAAGGAAACCATCTACACTTGTCGTATTATTTGGGTAAAAAGCCTAATATAGACCTGAGCAATGGTCAAGAATCCTGTAGTTGGCCCTTCCAAACGTTCAAGGCATTAGGAAGTGGAATCCTTCAATTCTTAACAGGGAACTTATCTGTTCACGTAATGCAACTTTATAATCTATAAAGAAGTATGTGTAAGCTCGAGGGATAAAGAGGAGCTTTGGTTTAAATTAACTTGATAAAGTTCGAACAGTTCAACATCTTCCTTGTTATGATCTATAATCGTGTGAGGGACCATTGGGTATAGATTTTGGTGACTTCCCTGTCAGCTAGCTTATGTCATATTTTTTTAAGCATGTATGTGTCTCTTGTCCAGATAAGCACATCTTCTTTGGGTTCATATAATGAATATATGAACTAAGTTAAAAGGCTACTTTTGGCTAACTTTTAGTAAGGAAGGGGTGGGGCTGACTTTTTAATCATCAGGAGGCATGACTGGTCAGACTAGTTAGAGGTCCAAATCTAATGATCAGCTTCTAGTCTCATGATAAAAAAATTTTTGAGAAAAGAATGAGTAGTCAAGTAAATGCGATGGAAAATCAGTGATGATAATTATTGTGTCGGTCATGGTGACCCTTACACCTGACCATGCAAGGGCGCGGTGACCCTCAACTGGGCAAGAGATAGAAAGCCCAGTTAGGGCATCGACCGCCTTGAACGCGGGTTTAGGATCCTAGTCCTTTTTACGATTTTTACACGAGCTCGTAGTGTTTTTACGCCTTGTTGGGATCCCGACTTTTGACCAGTTCTGTTGATCCTCCGTTTTAGGATACCTAGGTTGGGGGCATCGATTTTAGTTTTTCTTACAAACTCGTTTGCCCGTACCGGTCAGGCCGGTTTTTGGAGTGACTCTTCCGAGGAGTCTCTCTCACCTGTCTCGGGGGCGTAGATTGGGAGTAGGCCTAGCCCTCTACTGTACTGCACTTCCACCTAGGGGGCGAGACATAAGAGTCTCTTAGGAGACTTCCTCACCGCTTGAGTTTTGGTTACCATTCCGCCAATAGGTCTTGGCGAGGAGTTACAATTGAGCTTGGAGTGGGCTATAGTTGAGTTTGGCTAGAATTGAGATCAGTTACAATTGAGTTGGCTACAATTGTGATTGGTACAGAATCATCATTTATCATCAATCATCGACAACTAATCGGATCTGAGAACTACTTTTATGGATGATAGATAAGTTAGTAGACATGTTGGGAATTTAGTTAGGATGCATTACACTCCATCGCATGCCTACAGAGACACCCCAACCCTGATGTACTTTTCACGTCTTAGAGTCATAATGCGAGGTCACATTCAGGCCGAGACCACAGACTATCCATTAAATTTGATAAATGATACAGAATTGAAGATCAGATCAAAGATTCATTATCCTCAATACCAAGATCCATCAATATGTTCTCTAAAATAATTAAAAGATAATTAACCTACTTATGGGTCATTAATAAATATGTAAAAATGTTATATATGAAAGGTTATGGAGTGATGGGTGAACATTGGTTTTACATAAAGAGCAGCTGGAAAACTATTTTCCACGCAACTAGATTGTTATTCTTAAATATCAACGCCTATATAATAGCTTTCTTTTGAAACCACTAAATTACCTGTTAATTTTTAATATGCTGGATTGTATGCAACAATTGTTGACATTCTTTTGTTCCTTGCATGCTTGGCATGCTAAGCGCCTACGTCGCAGTAGCTGGCTGATGATTCCGAACATCCGCTATTATACTCGACGGTACTTTTGTTGCTGTTTTTGCTCAAATAATGTATAATGGTTTTCTTTCTCTTCTATATTTTGGGATACATGTATATGATACAATCTCTTTTGTACATGTAATATATACATGGAAATTAATGAAATGTGAATTGGTGACACTTGTTGGCTCTGTGGTTGTTTACATTAAATGTGAAGGTCATTTCAAAACGCGAAAAATTTTCTCTCAATTTTGATAACTTAATGCGATCTTTAATGAATCAAATACTGTGAATCATGTGTAAACGGGTAACTCGGATCCGCGAACGTCATACGTAGTTCGTACTAAAGAACCCCACCGCCATCACAAACCCTCTGCCCTCTAACTCCTCTCGCGCCAACCTCTTGCATAGCAACCCCCTTACCGTGAGGCCGTTCCTCCTCACCGCTGTTGGGGCCCCTTCCTCCTCGCCACAACAATAGCCTGCTGGCGCATGCCCTTCTTTCTTACGCAACAACTCCATGGACGAGTTTCACCACACACAGCAACCCTCGCGCGGGGCTTGTTCTCGAGCGGCAATCCCCCGTGCAGTCTCCTTGTTCGCACAACTTCGGTTTGTTTCCCAAGCGGGAATCTCATACCTTCTCCCTGCCTCATGAGGGCCCCTCTCGGTCAAGGATTGCTACCCTAGTCGTCGCCCATATGCGTGAGTAAGTGATTCAACATTTAATTAATCTTTCTTCGTAACTGTGACTCTTGTCGAGACAAAGCACATGATATCCACATTTTCCATGATGATTCATGGGACCACTATCGAATTTAAAAGTGCAAACAACTACTTGCTCTGATCTCGGGCCTTCAAGGTGTTCATTAACGGTTAGAGAAATATATCTATTCCAACGAAAGAACCTTTGAGGGAAGCAGATAAAGACTATAATTCTCGGCTTGGGGACGACTATTAGGTCATGACATAGACCACAACGACGTATTTACAACAGACTACCAAGTCACGACTTGTTGATATCTACATGCCAATTGATATGCTTTTCAAGAGAATCTTCTATCGTGGAATACTACTGGCAACTCATCGATCCATATGAAAAAACTGCCATATTCTAGCCAACATGTTGTCTCAAACAGGTGACAATGAGGTCTCCATCACCACTTTACAAATTTCTTGCTAGTCTCTCATCCTCGTTATAGATTACAAACCTGTTATGCTCTATAGATCAGAACTCTATAGATCAGAGTGTTGGTATGTGAATCATAGACATGTGCAGAGAATGATAGTAGCAGAAATGGAAATGTTAAAGTAGATGTGTGGTCATACAAGAAAAGATCAGATTTAGAATGATGCGATCAGAAGGAAAGTTGATGGAGATGTTGAGCCAGTTAAAAGAGGGAGAGGAAGGCCTAAGAAGTGTTGGAATGAGACCATCCGAAGGGATCTTAGTTATTTAGATTTAAGCCCGAGAATGACCCAAAATAGATTTGAATGGGGGTATAAAAATCCATGTAGCCGACCCTACTTAATTATGGGAAAAGGCTGTGTTGTTGTCTTTATCCTAGTTATCGCACCGTGAAGGATTGGTTTCTCACACCACATCTGATACTCTTCCATCCATCAAGTCATCTTTGGTAGATTTCAGCAACATGAAACCTCCACTGGTCACATATCCTTTGCATCCTGCAAACAAAGAACTCTGCTTTTTTGGCGACATCAAGACGAGATGACAGTTACACTCTCGAGGAAGCTGAGACCATGACTCTGGTTGTGGTTGTGGTCGTACTCCTTGCATTCACCGCCATAAATCTTATCACCCATCTGAGAGGTGTTGGACAAAGTTAGGCAAACCACCACAAACCAATTTTGTACCATCATCATCATCTGATTATGATGCAACTATGAGAGAGATGACCCCAAACCAGGAACCAACTAGACAACATGTAGAACCTTCTGTGACATAGCACTCTGGACTCATGCTACTACTACGGGATTCTTTTGCTAATGAGAATCCTCATACTGCGAATCTGGCTACAATCTTCGATGTTTTATTCAACTTTGCTTCTTCCTTAGCACCAGTATGGATTATTGACTTTGACACATCTACTCAATTGACTGGAAAAGGTAGTCTTCTGACTTCTCTAGAACTCTCTTCCACTTTGAAGTTGGTTCGTTTGGTCAACGATGCCTATGCACCTATTATTGCTGTTGGGACTATGGAGTTCTCCAAACTCAGGTTTATATTTTAGAGGGGGTGCACACTATGGGGTTAGTGATAGTTTTCCAATGTCGCTCGAATCCATCATCTCACCATTTTTGTTATAGAGGGGTGTGTGCACTATTTCGCTTGAGATGTTGCATTTTCTGCACCTTATCATGTAAGATTGTAGAAATTTCAAATTTAGGAGGGAGGACTGGACTGAGAAGGGGGCCCTTTATGGTAATTTCTTTGGTCTATTTGTTTTGAGGGAAAAACAATTGATACAGGTGGACAAGGTGTGGTCTAATAGCACTTGGCCCCCATCATTCCTCTTATAGCTTTCAAATCTAAAGGTTGTGACTTGTGGGGTTTATGTAAATTGTTTAATTGGCTACTTCTAGTGACCCTCTGACAGACATGAGTATTGGTCGTGGTTCGATGAATCATTCTTGATCAAGAAGGCGACTTTGTGTGCTTCTTTTGTTTTCGATCCTGAGATTCCTACTGAAGACTGTAAGAGGATATGGAGTTTGATGGTGCTTTGCGAGTGATGATCTTTCTTTGGTTATTGCGTGGTGGGGGAAAGGGAAATGTGATGATTAGGATTGTAGAGTAAAGTTCATAAGGAATCAATAGTATGATAAATGGAATATATGACAATAAATAATAGGGATATTTACCCAGCGAACCCTGAAATCTTTCAAAATTACCTCTACGACCTTTGAAACATCGATATTCCTCCCTAGACCCCGTAATCTTGCTAACCATTACCGTGCAGACCCTCTGGTTAACTCCCATCCATTTGTCCGTTAAAACTAACGGGCTTCCGTTATATTGTTTACATTATACCCAATTTGTTTGTTAAATTTACATTCATTGCCATTATACCCAACTCCCATCCATTTGCACTGCTGCTGCGGCCCCATCCTCTCCCCGAGCCCTCCCCTGCGCCCGCACAACCCCGTCTCCTCCCCGAACCCCCACCTCTCCCCGAGCCCCTCTTGCCGCCGACTCTCTTCCCGACCTCGCCCCCTCGCCTCTCGACCATCTCCCCGAGCCCCTCTCGCCGGCGACCTCAAGCCCTCTCGCCCTCTCCCCGATCCTCTCCCCCGCCTGTCGCAGGGTCGGCGGCGGCGACCTCAATCCCTCTCGCCCCGCCGCCATCCTCTCCCCCGCCTGTCGCATGATCGAGGAGCGGTGAGGGGAGAGCGGTCGGCGGCGCAGGGGAGGGCTCGGGGAGAGGCGAGGAGCGGGGAGGGCTCGGGGAGGAGCAGATGGAGGGCTCTCGCCTGTCGGGGGTGACAGCTTGAGGCCGGGGGGCATTTTTCCTCTCGCCTGCGGATGGCAGCGAGGCGGCGAAATGCGAGGGAGAGGATGGTGGCGGGGGGCGCCCAGCTGCTGCTTCGTCCCCCTCCCGATGGGTTCGCTGATGGGCTTCCACCCCCACCTCCCGACCTCCGCCCTGCTGCTGCGGCCCCCTCCCGATGGGCTCCCGCCCCCCACCTCCCCCGCCGACGAGTTGCTTGGCTCCCCCTGCATGCCCTGCTGCTGCTTCGGCCCCTCCCGATGGGCTCCTGATGGAGCCCCCACCTCCCCCGCCGACGATGGGCCTCTGGCGTCCCTGTTGCTTGGCCCGCCACCACCCCCCCTCCCCGCGATGTAGCCGCCTGCGCTGACGAAGAACGCCTACATGATTTTTTCCCTTTTTTTTTATTTTGGCTAATCTTAACCGTCCGATGATAATTGGTTAGGTTAACTCAAGACTAACTCGGGTATTTGACTCAAATATAGTTAATATTGACGGCAGGGTTTGTTGGGTAAGACGGAGCAAGATTACGGGGTCTAGGGTGGAATATCGATGTTTCAAAGGTCGTAGAGGTAATTTTGAAAGATTTCAGGGTTCGCTGGGTAAATATCCCTAAATAATATAGTGGTAGAATGTTTATGTCGATTATCAATTGTCATATAGACATTTGTCAAACATTAAATTATTTTGATTGCAATTATCCCAAGAAACCTATATATATCAATGAAAAATGTACTATCATACATATTTCTTGATTCAACAGTATTCGTAAGAAGTTAATACTGTACCCCCCCAAGTTAACGATAGCTAGCTCAGTTGTAACTCGTTTCTTTATGGGTGTGAATCAATGTAAGACCAAAATACCCAATTAGCATTAACTCTACCTGAAAAGGAGGTGATACATTTACTAGCACTGTCATCGTCACCCCCCTCTTTGCGATTAAGGTAACATCTTAATGCATGACCAACTCCCATAAAGTAATGGACGGTGTGTACGAGGCATGCTGACGGATTCACTGCCATATGGTTGACCAAATATTACTAGCGATTTTGACTTCATGTAGGCATGTTGCATCGTGCACTCGGAATTGTGCATGATTTTGGAGTTAGCCTACTTTCGTGAGATTGCAATCTTCACATTGCTCGGAAGTTAGAAAAGTTGTGGATCTCTACTTGCTAAAGCTTAAGAGAGGTCTAGGGTGTGATTGAATTGATGGATTTCTCGAGCGTGTCCGATTTTTCAGTTTCCATTGGAATACGATCAGAGGGAGGGTTCAGAGAATGGCAGAGTTAGGTCCTTGACTATCATCAATGCCTTGTTGTGTCCACAAACTATTTTTATTTTTAGCAGACACATGATGGAGGAGATGATTATTGCTTCGGAGGTGTTCATTGATTGGAAGCATCCAAAGGTGAAAGGGATGCTCTGAAAGGTAGACTTCTCCAAAGCTTATGCATGTATAGATCAATGTTTCATTTGTGCATCTGCTTCTCGTCGATGTTTCTTTAGCAAATGGATTGGATGAATGAAGATGTGTAAGTATAATGACCACTTCTTACTTGGTGCTGGTGAACAACATGCAGGTGGGGAGTTTCTTTAAACCCCAACATGGAGTGTGCCATGGGTGCTCTTTGTTCCCGTTGCTTTTTATTATTGTGGCATATGCTCTTTTTTGGATGGTATGCTGTGCAGTTGATGGTCAGTTTTGTAATGATTTCAAGATTGGGACCTTTGCGCTGCTTCTTCAATTTTTGGATAACACCATCTTTTTTATCGAGGGTGATGCTAGGGTGTAGACGTGGTCATTGTGGTTTTGGAGGTGCTCAGGGAAGTATCAAGTGTAATGTTTCGGGCCATATACCCGATCCATTATCAAGGATTACTGACCCAAACAGCTTGTTCGGATTGGGCTCAATTCGATCATTGACCATGACCCTAAATACTTAAGTCCATGTTGATTAATAGTAGATCATGCTACTTATAAGCCACGACCACACTTTGTGATTACTAGATGTGGTACTATGTTTGGGGTGCTACAATCACCCCACTTATATTCGCAATGTTCTCATTGTTTAATGGTTTATTACCTATTCCAAGTAATAGTGATGACCACACCTCTTGGGTAACCCTTTCCTCCTAACTCCATGGTAGGGGTGGTTCCACCTCTTAGGTAGCCATTTTGACTATTAGAGGTAACCTATCGGGGATTACTAGCCTCCGACAACGTGCTGGGCTTGAACTCAATCGGATCCCTTGACCACAATCCAAAATGCTTAAGCCCATGTTGGCTAGTAGTAGCCCCTACTACTTATAAGCTACTACCACACTTTGTGAATAAAATAAGTAATGAATGGATGAGCCTAAGCTCAAAATGAGCTTAGACTCAGTGGGTGGGTCTCAAACATTTTGGTAAGAAAGTGGGGGCTATTTTTGATGTAACTTTGCATAAAACATAGAAACATTTGGTAAAAATGCGTTAATAAACAAAACTTGAAGCTTTTCCAAAATATTGTTGTTATAAAAATATCCGACTTTCAAAATGAATAACTGCACATAATCTAATTAGCTATTAAAAGTATTGCAACTCTAACTTACTAAACATAACTGCTGATTTAGCACCACTGTAGCTAACTGTGCACTAAGTTCATGAACACCGAAACAAAACTGAGTCATATGCATAGATAACTCCAAAGGTCAAAGAACACCCTGCATATGGGGGGGGGGGTCCAAAACCTTTATGTATACAGAATGCGGACCCAAAGTCCTCTGATCCATATCTATTTGTTGTCATATCTAATGGATTCGTCATATCTAATGACGTATTCGGGATTATATCTATTGACATCACCATATCTAATGGCTAGTTCACGACTCGTTTGAGAGCACCGTAGAGTTCAACATTCATAGGATCTTTCTTTCTTAAACATTACTATAAGTTGAAAGTGTTTGGTATGTGGATCATATCATCATGTAAAAGCTTTTCTTCTTGCTTATAAAGCTTCGGTCGTGCTATTACGAAATAGCTGGATATTAAAAATTCTCAAGTTGTATTATAAGATTCACTATATTAAAATATGAAAACTAGGATTTTTCTAGCATACATAGAACTTGAAACATTATACTATAATGTAAAAACAAGATCTAAATACTACGCTTCATGTACCATGGCTAATACTTATCTGGTTTCTACTTAACTAAAACATGTATAACTGTATAATCTAAAGATATCTAGAAACTTCAACATTAAATTTAGTGGTCAAACTTTAGATGAATACTGAAAAGAATGCTTGAGAGACCACTCACCTTCAATTTGATGTTTATGCCTCTTAGCAAGTGTATCTCGATCCATCAACTAAAATAGATTCACCTCCTATGTAGTAGAAAGAAAATTAATATATGAAATTATGCTAACCCATGTTTATACATACTCTGATACCATCTGTAACATCCCAGACCCTAGACCCAGTCCATTATCAGGGATTACTAACCCGGATAATCTGTTGGGCTCGGGCCCAACTGGAGCCCTTCACGACAACCATATTGCTTAAGCACATATTGATCAGTAGTAGCCCCCACTACTTATAAGCTACTACCACACTTTGTGATTACTATACGTGGTACTATATTTGGGGTCCTACTATCACCCCACTTATATTCGCAACGTCGTTGTTGCGTAATGCCCCATGACCTATTTGTAGTAACAGTGGTAGTTGCACCTCTTGGATAGCCCGCTCCTCTTAACTCTATGGTAGGGTGACTCCACCTCTTGGTTAGTCCTTTCCACTATTAGAGGGAATCTACTTTGATACCATACGTATTGTCTCGAGGATTACTAGCCCGGACAACCTGTTGGGTTTGGACCCAACTTGAGCCCTTCACCCACAACCCAAAATGTTTAAGCCCATGTTGACTAGTAGTAGCCTTCACTACTTATAAGCTACTACCACACTTTATGATTACTAGATATGGTGCTATGTTTGGGGTGCTACATCTACCCTGTGGATCAACAACGACAAGTTTGTATTCGTTCCGTTTGGGCTAAGGATGTAGAGATTAAGGTTTGTGTTTATGCTTTTGGGACCCAGAAGGGGTCCCTGCCCATCATTTATATAGGTCTTTCTTTGGTGAGTGGTCAACGAAGGTAATATGACTTGGGGTCGGTGATTGAGAAGATGGAGTAGAAGCTTGCCGGGTGGTAGACGTCCTGCTTCTCCGGGGGAGGGGGGGTTTCTTATGCTCATGAAGGCAATGTTATCTGCAATTCTGATGTTCTTTCTGTCTGCTATGTTTCTTCCTGCTAGTGTTCGGGGGAGATTGGAGATTTTAATGCGCAAGTTTTTGTGGCTAGTGGTGATGGAAGTCAGGATATGCTGGTGCCGGGGTGGAAAACGATAGTGTTGGAGAAGTATGATGGCGACCGTGGGGTGAGGAGTGTCGAGGAGATGAACATGGCTTTGCTGAGGAAGTAAGTGCCTTAGATTTGGGGAGGAGCTTCAAATTTGCTAGTCTAAATGCTTCGCGACATCTATGGTACTTTGACGGATATGTCTTGGTAGGAGGGGTTGGTTCGTGCTCATTTGATTTTGTGGAAAGGAATTTAAATGGTGTTGGTAGTAGTTGTACACCTCTTTAGGTCGGTTTTGGGAGATAGGAAGGCCTTTTCTTTCTGGGTTGGTTGTTGATTGTGACATGGAGTACATTGTGATTGGTTCCCTTGCTATTTGCTTTGGTAGCGGATAGGGAGGTTTTGCAAGTGGTTGGTACCTCAAATTTTGTATGAGAGATGCTTGATCAGAGAGTGGCTGAGTTCCTGGTGCTTTTGGATCCTCTTTTTGGGTTGGGGATCCGGCTTTGGGCCAGATGACTGGATGTGGGCTGATGGTGACTTTCCTCAAGGCATACAAAGCACTGTACACGACCACAAGTTTTAGTCCGGGCATTGTCTCTATTGAGTACAAGAATACGTGGAGATGAAAGACCCCTTTGCAAGTAAATGTGTTTCGGTTGGTGTGAGCGGATGGTGAAGGGGGCTTGTAGGGTCAGGTTCTTTTATGGAGTGGAGGGGTCTTACCAGCGATGCATTGAGTTGGTTGAAGTTATAGACATGCCACAAAACCAATCCAATCTCTTTGAGCTGCGTCAATGCTTTTTGGGATCACATGGATCAATAAAGGGCTGAGATGGGATCGCTCACAACTTAGGGCCGCGATGATATTTTTGGCCATGTGGTTGGCCATGAATGGGGTTATCTTTCATGGTGAAAGATTATGTGAGAATGTTATAAAACATGCCAGGATCTTGTGGGATTCCTGGTCTTTGTAATTATTATATGTTAAATTGTGAAGATAAAGTTTTCAGATGCGAATCTTCTTGGTTTATCACTTCTTTTTCCTTTTAAAAAAGAGAAAAGTTAGGGTTTGAGATCCCTTGGTGAATGGATTGAGATTATTTAAATTGATTATTTAAATTTGACATTCCTTTTTATTACGTTAAATAAATTGAGATTGATTATAATTTGAATATTTATGGTAGATAATGTTAGTTAGAGTTATTTTATGGGTCAATTAGGTCTTATTTGGTGGTCAATTTCCCTCTTATTTATTCTTGTAATCCACCTCTCCCTATATTGAGTAGTATGCAATTGTCAAAGATAGTTAAGTTATGAATTATGAATTGAGTTTGTGAATTGAAGATCTTCTCCACCTTTAACCTCTCCCGTCCCCAATTTTTAGTGTTTCTTCCCCTTTTCAATTGCTTTCCTTCTTCTCTCCTCATCCCTGCTCGATCTCTCGATTGCATCGTGGTATGAGAGCATGGAAACCGTATCGTTCCCATGATTCATAGATCTTATCGATTATTGGCGGATAAAGTTTGAGCTGAGTCGACTCGACCTTGGTTCAATTTCATGACAAATAAAGCTCAAATATCGTCTCCATGCAAGCTTGAAGGTACAACAATGGTTGGATTCTCTCATCAAAAGAAACAAAAAATTCAGATCGGTGCACCACTGAGGATACACCAAGCTATAGACTGCAACGTATGTAGGTTGTACGGCCTCAATACAATGTGCATTCAATGAGGATATATTCATCAAAGAAGAAGACGATGATGAAGCAGAACTCATATACAATGGAAGCCCTATAGACACGGGCTCAGAAATTCTTGCTCCAGTCGCTGCAACGTTGCTGTCGAAACAATTAAGAAACCCTACTCAAAAGGTTTCTTAATCAACAATGCATTACAACACACTTTCATCGATATTCTGAATCCCGAGGAGCACCATTAGAGGGCACTGTTGCCCACCCAACCATTCTCTCAAATGCTCGAGTCAACATGCGAAGACGTGCTGCCACCATACGCAATCCTCGAGGAGTTATGAAGGCAGCACCAGCCCATCACCATCTTGATGAAGGTTCGACCATCTTGGTGCCCCTTCTTTCAAACCACCACCACAGTGAGAGGATCGAGAGCTGTCTCCAACTTCGACAACCGCCAACATCTCCGACGTCTCTACCGTCACATACCCCTAGGTCGCCATCGCTTCCCTGAGCTTGATGTAGAGAACCATGACAGCTACCGTCTATAGTGTCGAGATGGATGATAAAACATGCTACCTCGTCGCCTACAGTTGAAGCTTCGTTGGTGGAGCTTCTGAAGATGGTTGTCGTCTAGCTAGGTCGGCCTCGTCACTACATCCTCAGTAATGAGGTGCTCTATAGGAATTGCCTTTAGCGCGACCACACGCTCCTCTCCCCTCCCCACCCGATCAGCATTGCCAGCCTTCGTGATGTGCATGGAGGAGTCGAAACCCTAATATGGGTTGGGGGCTCTGTTTAAAGGAGAAACAAATCCCATCAATTTGAGGATAAGAGCTTGATTTGGGAAGGAAGAGAAACCCTGACCGTTAAATCGAATTTGTTCCCATCTGATTCCTTCCTCCAAAAGGAAAAGGGAAAGTGTCTGATTTGGGAATTTGACAGCAAAACCCTCCCACTAAAATCCTTTTTGGTAAAAGGTTAATTGAGAATAGTTGTTTTTATTGAACCGGTAGAAATATTGTAGCCATACCCCCAGTAGGAAAAATTACAAATGTAATGTTTAATTTAGGAGGAAATCTACGAAATTGGGAACAATCTCCCAACAAATTTAGATGAAATTCTCAAATGTTGGCCTGAAGATCAAACAACTCATCTAGAGATGAGTTTTTTTTCAAGTGAAGGATAATTGGCGCTGTCACATATTTGGAAATTGACAAATTAGTGTTTTCAATCCCTAATTGATTATTTAATTTGGTCGTTCCTTGTTTATTATAATCTCAATATTTATTGTAGATAATATTAGTCAGTCATATTATGGGCCAGTTAGGGTTTATTTGATGGTCAATTTTTATTTTTTTATTTATTCTTGTAATCCACCCTTCCTTATATAAAGAGTTAATTGGATATTGTAGAATGGAGTGAAGTTTTGAATTATGAATTGAGTTCTTGTTTTGGAAGTATCCACCACTTTTATCCTCCTCCCCCCTAATTCTAGGGTTTCTTCCTCGCAATCTTGTTCGTCCCACATCCTTTGAACCGTGTCGCATTACTTCTCTCATCCCTCCCGATCTCCTGATTGCATCAACATCTCGCATGTAAAAGTAACTCTTGACATTTCTTGGGAAAAAGTAGCACGATACATATGGCTCGAGCCAAGGTTACGCACTCTGCTTTTACTAAAATAACGAACAAAATATATCACTGGTAAAAATGACATGCATTTCATGAGCTGCTGTAATCTGTACACAAGTTTATTTAGGGTTTGGAAATGGTATATACATGTATAATGTCCAAGCAATCCATGAGGTGTCTCAAGCGATGATCATATAACACTTTTCACTTGCTGAAGTGACACCTTTTGTAATTGCTTCTCTGATCATGGGTCATTTGCTATCTTTTCTATTTATATCATTGTGTCATGGTCTACGCATCAGAACCATATTTGAAAAGGTTGATGATGTTATTCACTTAGACAATATGGTTTTTGATTCGGGAGGTTCGAAGTAGTTATTCCTTTCCATCCCACTTGCCTTCTGATGATTTTCCTTTCATTCTACTCTTTATAGATGAGAGGAGAATGAAAATTGTGGAGATTGGGGGTGCACATGAGTTGTTAAAGATGTTAGAGGCAGCAAAAGATGACAAAACAAGGAAGATGGCTTTGAAAGCTCTTGCTGCTCTTGCACATTCAGGTTTGTATTAACTTGGGCCTAAGTTTTTTTTCCATATCCAGGTTTTAGCACCAAAATGCTTTTGCTTATTAAAAGAAAGCAGATTTTCAGGAATGCATAGTTTTATTATGTTCCCCCAGAGTGGGGAGTAACATATCAATGCAAATTGGTAACTTATTAAATTAGTAGGCGTGTCGTTTCTTTTTAAACAAACTTACCTTGATGTTGGGAACGTGTTTTGTGTGATTATGATTGATGGTTGGAAATTGGAACCAAAAAATTTGTGTTGTGGACACCTTCAGAAACTCATCTATTAAAGGTCAGTCACTATAAACATGCATATATCATTAGTCCTAGCTAATTAAATTGATGCTTAATGAATATAAGTTGTAGAATTCAATGACTCCAGGATAAGCACCGATTTAAAGTGGAAACCCTTCATGATAGAGGGAAAACCCTGGGGGTCACTCAAATTCTTGGACGTTAGTGAAGGCTAGGTATTTCTTTTCACCAACTCAGTTAAAAGGAGAGAGGGATGTTATGTTTCTATAACCCGAAGGGTTAAGTGGATCCCCATCTGTAATACGTTAAATTGAAGGATCAAATCTTAACATGCTCTTCAAGTTATGCAGAGATCAAACATGCCTACCTTATCCACACTCTTTTTAAAATACATCATAGGAAGCCCTTAATGAATATATTAGCAAATCGTCCTTATTCTTGCAAGGAAGCATTACCTCACTGTGTGGAAACATATAATAGAATTCACATTATCACAAACAATCACAAATAAACATAATTAACGTGGTTTGAGACATTCCTGGTGACCACTCTACACCACAGAAAAAGGAACCATTGTATTAGATTTTATATGGACTTCTCAAGGAATACAAGAGGTGTGGGGCTATTTATATATCCTTATCAGTACCCCAAGTCCCACCAATAAGAAATATGTGACTAGATATGGATGTAGTGTATATCTTGAGGAGTTCTTTTTGCCCATCTAAACACAAACTCACACTTCCCCTCAAGCTGGAGTTGAAAAAGGTGCTTTTTTTACAAAAGTAAATAGTCAATACATATTCACTTAATTCATTTCTTGAGGAGCTGGGAAAAGACTGTTTTAAGTAGTCGTTGATGGGAAAAAGTAGTCATTGATGGGGAAAGATCCACGCGGAGGAGATAGTATTGGGGAGTGACACATGCATGGAGTGGTGCGCGATGAAGACAACTCCCTAGAGGAAAATAGGACGGAATGATGATCTCCATGCAATAAGTTGACATGTAGCAATGGTCTAAGATGCTTCCTAGAAGTCTAGTCGAAGTAGTCGCAATAGTCGGTATAAAACATTGAAAGTAGAGTGGTCCTTTTACATATGAAGATTTATAAGAAGGTCTCTCATATACGAGATCTCCTATAAAGGGTTCCTCCCATACCAAAGCATCAAAAGTAGTTTCTCTCAAGTAGTGACCTCAGAGAGGAGCTTCTCTCATATAAGGATCTCGAAAAGATTCTTACACACATCTGAAAGAGATTTTTAGAGGCCACGGGCGAAGGAAAATGGATAAATAATTATTTTTTGGTTTATCTCAACTAGAAGAATACATCATGCCCTACTTTCTCACTCTTCTACTTTCTCACTCCTCCTTTCTCCATATATGTTGAAAACACGAGAATAATTGACCAAGTTTGGAGAAGAATAAATGGGGTAACAAACTTTTCGCTTTCCTTTTATAACCTTTGGTTTTCTCTGTCCCAACGCAATTTTTAATATTTTTTATATTCTTTTCTCTCTCTTTCTTCCCTTCTATTTTTTAATAGCAATTGTAGCCCATTGGCCTATATCTAACAACAACAACAAAGCCTTTTCCCACATTAGGTAGGGTCTGGTACATGGATTCTTTGCCTCCATTCAGATTTATCTTGGGTCATTCTCGAGCTTAGATCCAAATAATTAAGATCCCTTTGGATAGTCTCATTCCAATACCTCTTGGGCCTTCCTCGCCCTCTCTTAGATATCTCAACATCCCAAAACTTGCATCTCCTAATTGGTGCATCGGCCGACCTCCTTTGCAAATGGCCAAACCATCTTAAGCAGTTTTCTCTTATCTTATCCTTTATCAGAGCTACATTAACTTTCATTCTGATCACATCATTCCTAATACGATCTTTACGTATATGAATACACATCTACCTAAGCATTTTTGTTTTTGCTACTATCATTCTCTACACATGTGTATAGTTCGCAGGCCAACATTTTGATCCATAGAGCATAACAGGTGTCACGGATGCTTTGTAGAATTTTTTTTGATTTTCAAGGGAATTTTCTTATCACATAGTACAACAGAGGCTCCTCTTCATTTTAGCCAGCCTGCATTTTTCTACGAGTCAACCTTATTTTGATCATACGTTTCAAATTTTCATAGTATGACTCATTAGCTTGATATATTTGTAGTTCGAACAATTTTGAACTGTCTTCTTTATTTTTATAAAGAGGCATCACAATGCGTCTCCTCCATTCTTCAATTATTTGTTGCTTCGTTAAATAACATTGAATAAATTTGTCAGCCAAGTCAAACCACTTTCACCTAGAAATCTCCATAATTCTATAAGAATGTCATCATGTCATATTCCTTTCTCAGGTTTCATAATCTTCAAAGCCTCATCTACTTCCTTTCTTTGTATTCGTCTATAGCTTGCACGATTCAAGTAACGTTCACTACTAACTAGATCTCCCAAAGTGATCTCTCTATTTCCTTCCCCAATGAGAAGCTTATGGAAATACTGCTTCCATCTAGTCTTTATATCCTTTTGAGTAACAAGCGCTTGCCCTTCCTTACCCTTAATGTATCTCACCTGAGAAAGATCTTTGGACTTTATTTCTCTTGCTTTGTCTAATCTAAATATATTCTTCTACCCCTCCTTAAAGTTAATATTTTTGTATAAAACTTCATAAGCTTTTGACTTAGCTTCACTTACAGTCTTCTTTGCTTTGTTCTTCGCTATGTTGTAGTTTGCGATAGTTTCATCTGTTCTATCCTTATACAAAGCTTTAAAGTGAGCTCTTTTAATTTTAAGCTTCTCTTGCACCCCTCCACTCCACTACCAAGCCTCCTTTTGGCCCAGAACTCCTCCCTTTGACTCGCTTAGCATTTCTTTTGCTACCCTTCGGATACAAGATGTTATCGCCTCCCACATCTCGTTTGCACTTCTGTTACAATTCCAAGATGAGTCTCCTAAAACCTTTTTCCTGAAGCTTGATTGCTTCAATTGAAGATTCCACCATCTAGTTCTAGTGATCTTGGGAACCATCCTCCTCTTTACAACCCTTTTATTTGCACATCCATGACTAACAAGCGATATTAAGTTGTCAAGCTCTCCTTGGGATTTCTTTGCAGCTTTTGCAACATCCAGTCTCTTCTCCTCAGTGCAAAGTAATTTGTGTTCTAGTTGAACCGCTCTTATAAGTAATTAAATGCTCGCCCCTCTTCTTTAAGATAATGTTTGTTATGAAAAGATCATAAAAAATGGTGAAGCCTTCTCCCACTTTAAATGGAGTCGACGGCATGGATTCTTGCTCAAATCCATGTTGAAAGATCCGACTATTTTTTACGCAGGTTGTTGGCTATCTAACACAACCCCTACAAGGAGGGGATTTGAACCCTGGTCTTTTGGGTGGTAGACACATTGTACTACCACTAAACCATTGAAAATATCATAAGATGTTACAAAATCCAAAATGACTTTTCCCTTTATATTTCTATCCCCGAAGTCATGGCCTCGATTAACATTGGCAAATCCCGAAAGCATCCTTTCCTACATGTCCATGAAGATCTCTACCTAGGCAAATCATCTCTCTTTGTGGATTCCTTGCATAATCTTTATCCAAATCCTCCTAAAAAACTTGTTTAATCCTTTCATCTAATCCAATTTGCGGTGCATAAACCGTGATATTCAGAATTTCTTCTTCCAGCACCAATTTTAACAAAATAACCCAATATCCAAATCTTTGCACCTCAATCACACAATCTTTCAAATCCTTATGAACTAGCACTCCAACACCATTTCTGTCATTCTCTTTACCTGAATGCCAAAGTTTAAATCATGTTTTCTCGATCTCCCTTGCTCTCTCTCCAACCCATTTTATTTCTTGGAGACATAGTATCTGAATCTTCCTTCTTTCCATCGTATCTACTATCTCCATCAATTTTCCAGTCAAAGTGCCAATATTCCAACTGCTTATCTGCAACTTCTTTTGCAACCTCATTTGGACTAACTTCTTTACTCGCATCCGCCCATCATGCGAGAACCCTTGTAAATTTTGGACTGCATCCGGCCGACGATGTAGTAGAACTAGCTTATTTACTCGTATGTGTTCCTCATGCGAGAACCCTTGCGAATGTTGAACTACTTCTCGCGATCATTGCCAACTTCTCCTTGCAGTCGGGCAATGCAACATGTCTCTAGTAGGGAACGTCCCAACAAAATCTAAATGTTTGCTTAAATCCATATTGAAAAGATCCGATTGTTTTGAGACAAATTCTTAAATAGTGTTCTAAAAAAAGAACACTATTCATGAATTTGTCTTTTTTGCATTGGGTGTTGCCTACTTAACGTGCAACCTTTATTTACCCTGGTTGTTAGGCTCATATCCAAATGGGAAAAAACGAAAATAGAAAACAAAAGAGTATGCTAAGTCCCATTAAGGAACCCCTATTCCTCCATCTAAATTTTTAGCAAACAAAGTCGCATAAATTATAGTTCAGATCAGGCATGCAAAAAATGGCTGACTTGGTTGTTTTGTCAGTCCGTTTATCTAATCGGTGGGTGGCCAACTCGACTATGAATTATCAATCACTAATCGGCCAATCGACTAGTCGAACCAATTTATCAGTCGACTATGCTGATTAGTCAATCATTTTTTGCAATTGATCTATGGGATTTTTCTTTTGAGAATTTTACCCCACAAATCGTATAAACTTTGTAAATTACCTTCTCAACCTTTGAAATATCGATATTCCTCCATCGATCCCGTAAACTTGCTCTATATTATCCATGACCCATGTCGTTAATCTGACTCATCTTGAGTCAACATTCTTAGGTTTAAGTCGAGTTAATCAAAACACATAAATCAATGGTAGAATTTAGGTTAATCTCTCTCCTCCCATCTCTCCTCCATTCTCTTCCCCTTCTGCACAAGTGGACTCATCAATACCCATGTCTTCGACGATGTGCAGGGCTGACTGGGGTAAAGCAAGGTGAGGGGAGGAGGTGGTGGAAGGGGTGGAGGTGGAGGAGCAAGGGGAGGAGGAGGAGTCCGTTGGGGGCGAGCATTTTTTATTATTACTATCTAGTTCAATATCAGCTTGGCGTCAACCATACCGGCGATTGCCATGTCGAGCTCCTCTAATCATCAGCCTTGTCACACCCACGCACTACCACCCTCTCCACAGAGCCCACCTCTATATCATATAATCCATCTCTGCACACCCATCAACACAATAGTCACTGTAATAGATGCAATTCCTCCTGCACCCTTTGAAATCTCTCGCATCCAAAGCCATCGACCTGTTTAAACCCAAGAACAAAGCACGACCACCCAACCCCTTCGCCTCCACCCATCGCCTCCCACCATCCTCCACCACCATCCTATACACCACAAATCCCACCTCCCCGTTACTACCTTCCTCTCCATCTTGCAAATTACTCCACCTCACCACCATCCCTAATTCCCCTTCCAGCTCCACCATGTACAACTGATTAACCAAGCCATGGCATTGCCTGGTGTCCAGTAACGCAATATGGAGCATGTTTGCCTTCGGATCCTCCAGTACTCCATTGCATACGAAAAGATGCATACGGTAGTCGACAACGTAGAATTACCCATCGTAGGATATCACGTCGGCATAGACCATGTCCGTTAACGATTGCAGGATCATCTGTGAAGGATCCCTAGGGCATGGGCAATTGTTGGGATGGATGCGGGAGTAACCGGTGGAAGACCAACAGAGGTGGAGATGGTGGGGGAAGATGAGAGGGGGTTGGGGGAGGGAAAGAGGGGGTGAAAGAGGAGGAGGAGGCTACAGACGAGGAAGGAGGAGCTGCAACAGTGGTGCGGGGGGCCGGGGGAAGGGAAGGGCGAGGAGTGGGAGGTTGTGGTAAGAGGAGGGAGGTAGAGGAGCGCCAGTGGGAGCAGACGGCGCGGAAGCGTGCGAGGTCGTCGGTAGTAGGGAGAAGCTGGGAGATGCTATGCAGGACATCGCTGGGGAGAAGGCACCACATCGGACGATGGTAGGAGACGGGATGCGATTCCCAAGTTCTAGACTGGATTATGGATAGATACGACACTTGTCATAAGAGGAGGATGCCCTTTTTGTACTAAGTGCCAGCAAGCTTCGAGGCATGCATGGTCTTCTGCTCCCTCCGAGAAAATTAGCCTCTTTGGCAGGCCCATGGCTGGAGTCCTCTCCCATGGCTGATTCTTGTCCCAGCTATATATAATTCGGTCTCGCTATCTACTTCCGCCAGGTCTTTGACTGCTAGAGAATCTCGTCTAGGCACGTCTGGCTTTCATTCTAAGAGATAGTGGTACGACACTTCTTCTTTTGAAGAGTACGTGGAGGAAAGAAGCTAGGAATGGCCTCCCCTCCCTGAGGAGTGGCGGTGTAGGGCCTTTCCCTGTCGCCCCCGACGGGTACGCATTTATGCCTCGACATGTCCTGAAATCCTGCCTCTTTCACTAGCTTTCTCTCGGTTGATCCTTTCTCACTTCTTCGACGCCTCTGTCCAAGGACCGAATTATCAAATAAAGAAGGTAATTCGTACCTCTTTTCAACGGAATCCGATTAAATTTAACGGGTAAATTGATGGGAGTTAGCGTGTTTCGTTGGGTAAGGGTTAACAAGTTTACGTAGTTGAGAGAGGAATATCGTTTTTTCTAAGGTCGAGAAGGTAATTTACAAAGTTTATAGGATTCATAGGGTAAAAATTCCTTTTTGTTTTTTTATAAAGGAAATCTAAACTATGATGCTTAATGTACTCTTACAAATAAGGGAGGAGGAGCTGCAACAATGGTGAGGGGGGATGAGGGCCGGGGGGAGGGTGAGGGGGCAGGGAGAGAGACGAGAAGCGGCAGAGGGAGGAGAGGGCGAGGAGGGGGAGGTGGTGGTAAGAGGAGGGAGGCAGAGGAGCGCCAGTGGGAGTAGACGACACGGAAGCGCGTGAGGTCGCCGGTGGTGGGGAGAAGCTGGGAGATGCGATGCAGGACATCGCTGGGGAGAAGGCACTACACCGGATGATGGGAGGAGAAGGGATGTGATTCCCAAGTGCTAGACTGAGATTATGGATAGATACAACACTTGCCCTAGGAGGAGGATGCCATTTTTGTAAATTTATCAAATAAAGAAGGTAATTCACACCTCTTTTCAACGAAATCCAATTAAATTTAACGGGTAAATTGATGAAAGTTAGCATGTTTCGTTGGGTAAGGGTTAACAAGTTTACGAAGTCGAGGGAGGAATATCGATTTTTCTAAGGTCGAGAAGGTAATTTACAAAGTTTATAGGGATCATAGGATAAAATCCCCTTTTCTTTTTTCTTTTTTTTAAAGGAAAATAAACTATGGTGCTTAATGTACTCTTACAAATAAATTGCTTCTTTTATTTCATTACGATAGTATATAAAATGTACACAATTATGTAAATATATAGAAATACCTGTTTAAATTTTTTATATATATTTAAATTAATTAGAAAAAAAACAAAACCGACTAAAGTTCGACTAAATCCGTTTACTTGCCCTGATTGCTGATTAATTCGTTCTCTGTGACTTGGCCGGCCGAGTACCAACTACCGACTTTTGCAACCTTAGTTCGGATGTTTCTGTAAGCAACAAATACCCCGGGTGCAATCATACCAGTATTAATGCACTAGATCCCATTGGAACTCCAAGTTTAAGCATGCTTGGGAAAGAGTAGCATTAGGTTGGTTGACTACCTGGGAAGTCCTCTTGTTGCGCTTATTTTGAATAAACACTGAATATATAGAAATCCGTGGGTAGGCATTTTCTCAATATCACATCCTCTTTTTCGTAAGGAAAGCAGCAGATCCCCCTTTTTTGGGGGAAGAGCTAGTGTTCCTTTTGGCATTTGTGGTTTTTGGGGCGGCATAGCTTGATTCATTTGGTGGATCTGAATGAGGTGGTTTTTGTTTATTAGCATGTGTTGGGAAAAATAAGAGACTTGTTTATTCCATATGCCCTAGGCTCTCTTATATAGGAGAGTAGCCTATGGGTAAATTACATCAAGAGTCCAGAAGAAAAGGAAACATATGAAACAATACAGAATAACATAACATATACTCTACACTCCCCCTCAAGATGGATCATAGATGTTGATCATGCTCAGCTTGGACGAGCACTTTTGGAATGGCACTCTAAGTAACGCCTTGGTAGAGATATCTGCAGTTTGGTCCTCTGAGCTAACATGAGATGTAGATATAAAACCCTTCTGAATCATATCTCGTATAAAGTTACAATCAACCTCAATGTGCTTGGTTCGTTCATGAAATGCTGGGTTATTGGCAATGAATATAGCAGCTTGATTGTCACATTCCAAGGCCATAGGAAGTGGGACTTCTATATATAGATCTGTAAGAATAGCTTTCACCCACATCATTTCTGTACTAACCTGGGCCATAGCCCTATATTCAGACTCAATACTGGATCTGGCTACAACAGTTTGCTTCTTACTTCTCCATGAAACGAGAGAGTTTCCAACATACACATCAAATCCAGTGGTGGACTTCCTATCCTTGGGGCATCCTGCGTAATCCGCATCTGCACATGCTGAAATAGTAATCTCCTTGTCTTTCTTGAGTAACAGACCTGCACCTGGAGATGATTTAAGATACCTGAGTATCATATGTATAGCATCCATATGTACCTGACGTGGTTCCTCCATGAACCGGCTCACCTGACTAACAACAAAAGAGATATCGGGTCTTGTAATAGTAACATAAAGGAGTTTACCCACCAGTTCTCTGTATCTTCTCTTATCCACCTCATCAGTGTCGTCGTCATATAATTTCATGCTAGGATCCATAGGTGTAGTGGCCGGTCGACATCCAAGCATTCCTGTTTCACTCAACAGGTCGGTGACATATTTCCTCTGGGTCATATTACCAGTCCATGAGGATTTCTGGCGAACTCCAGTCCTAGAAAATATCTCAGGACTCCAAGATCCTTGGTGACAAATTCACGACCCAGCATTTCTTTCGCCTTCTGAATTCCTTGTCCATCATCACCTGTGATCAAGACATTATCTACATACACCATAATAGCAATCATACCTCTTGATGTCTTCTGTATGAACAGGGAATGATCTGCAGTGGAACGTCTGTACCCCTGTTTTTCAAAGAGGTCTGAGAGCTTCTGGAATCAAGCTCTGGGGATCTGCTTAAGGCCATAGATGGCCTTATGAAGTCTACACACCTTAGAACACTCCCCCTCAACAGCAAAATCAGGTGGCTGTTGCATGTAGACTTCCTCCTGCAAGTCACCATATAAAAATACATTCTTAACATCTAATTGGAACAGTGGCCAATCACGAGTAACCACAACAGAAAGAAGGATCCGTAGGGTGGAATGGCGAGCAACCGGTGAGAATGTATCAAGATAATCCACCCCATATGTCTGTGTAAATCCACGAGCAACCAGGCGTGCCTTGTATGTCAATGCTACCATCTGCATTCTGCTTAACTGTAAAGATCCACTTGCAGCTCACTGTAGACACATCTGTGGGTGCAGGGACAAGGCTCCAGGTACCTCTTGACTGAAGAGCAGCCATCTCTTATTCCATTGCTAAACGCCATCTACTGTCCTTCAATGCATCTTGGTAATTCCGTGGAATATCCACCGCTGATAGTGCAATGACAAAGCTCTTGAATTCTCCCGACAAGCGATCAAAGGAAACGGTGGATGCTATAGGATATGACGCGCAGTTGCGCTTCTGTTTCCGAAGTGCAATAGGAAGATCCAAGTCACTTGTATCCTCATCTGGCCTCTGTAACACATCTTGTTCAGGTAAATCGTTAGATCCATCAATATTGATTATATTCTCAGAACATACCTCAGGCGAGCTAGATGATGAGCGGTAACCATGAGCAGAAGCAGGCCGACGGGTATAGTAGAGTGGCAATGGGGGAACAGGAATGGTAACATGAGGTATAAGAGATGTAGGTAGTGGTGGAGGTGGTGATGGTGGTGGCATATATATGGCTTCATCAGTGCTTGAAGATACTAGCTGATCACCTGTAGAAGAGAAGTACATAACAGACTCGAAGAAGGTAACATCAGCACTAACAAAATATTTCCTGCGCAATGGATCATAACACTTGTACCCCTTTTGTGTTCTGGAGTGCCCGACGAAAACACACTTGACAGCCCTAGGAGAGAGCTTGTCAATACCTGGAGAAAACTGGTGGACAAAGGCCACCGAGCCTAACACACGTGGAGTGAGGGAGAATAATTCTCTTTCAGGAAAGACAAGAGAAAAAGGAATCTTCTCACCTAAAACAGACGATGACATGCGATTAATGAGATAACATGCCGTAAGAACAGCATCGCCCCAGAAAGAATGAGGGGCATGACTCTGTATGAGAGGCGACCTGGTGACATCAAGTAAATGACGATGTATCCTTTCTGCAACCCCATTTTATTGGGAAGTATAGGCACAGGTTGTTTGGTGGACAATCCCTTGTGTTGAAAAATAATTGGAGAGAGTATGAGTGCAAAATTCCAAGGCATTAGTGCAAAATTCCAAGGCATTATCACTTCTCACAATCTTTACAGATGTAGAAAAAACATTACGAACTTCATTGATGAAATTTATGATAATATTCCCTGCTTCAGATTTATTCTTTAACAAAAAATCCAAGACATACGAGAGAAATCATCCACAGTAACCATATAAAACATGTGTCCTTGATGACCAGGAACACGACTAGGACCCTAGATATCAACATGAAACAACTCAAACTTGGAGTTACTACTCCGACTCAGACGACTGGGAAAGGTAGACCGGTGATGCTTTCCCAAATGACAAGCCTCACATTGGATGGACGTGTGAGGTGAAACCTGGGGTAACACACGACACAATTTCTGAAGCGGTAGATGTCCAAAGCGCAAGTGCCATAGGAAAGGAGAGACAGATCCAGCAGGAAGAGAGGAGGCTCCGGCATAAGAAGTCCGACTGAGACGATATAGGCCGCCCTGCTCATAGCCACGCCCAACCACGTTGCCCGTAAGGATGTCCTGAAAAATGAGAGAAGATGGATCAAAGATTGCTCGACAATGTAAATCCTTTGTAAGTTGGCTAATGGATAACAAATTCATAGAAAAATCAGGTGCATGCAACACATTCTTGAGGTGCATAGATAGTGTCAGGCTAATCTCCCCCCCTGACCAGTAATCGGGGAATGCGTCCCATTAGCAATAACCACAGTACGACCTGGAGGAACCTGTCGGTAGGCTGTAAGTAGACCTGAGGTACAGTGGATGCAAAAGCAGCAACGTCAGAGTGACTCTCAGAAGTAGATGTTGATGCAACAGGACCGGATGAAGGAATAATGCCCCTCAGACGGGCTACAAGATCATCAAAGCGCTGATCCAGAGATGACACGGATGGAGGTTCAATCTGTTCAGCTACTCGTGTAGAAGCAGGAAATCCATGTTTGGAATAGCATGTGTCTTCGGTATGCCCAGAACGATGGCAAAAGGTGCATGATGGCCGAACACAACCTCTGCCCCGAGGTCCACGGCCACGGAACTGATGATGACCTCCACGACCTCGATTTGCTGCCATGACTGAGGCGGTCTGATTTGCAACAGATGAAGGAACAACAATGCGACTCAGTCTGTGAAAGGCTTCCTCCATCGGAGGAATAATGGAATCTGCCAAGATCTGGGAACGTTCTGCCTCATGCTCTGGATCAAGGGCAGCCAGAAATACACCAACCATAGTGGCATTCTGATAGGTCTTCTGTTATTCAGGAGTGGCTGTGAGAGGCATGAAGCTTTAAAGCTTCTCAAACATTCCACGTAAAGACGTGTACAATGAGTGTAGAGGCTGTCCATTCTGCTTGATTGTAAAGATGTCATGGTGGAGTTGCAGAATCTTCGTCTCATTCTTCGCATGTGAATAGGTGGCAGCCAGAATGTCCCACATTGCTTTGGCAGTGGGCTGATGGAGAATATCGCTGGCAATCTCAATTGCCAATGTTCCTGATAGCCAAACCTTAGCATATGCATCATCTGCCTCCCATGAGGCACTGACCCCTGTCTTCTCAACATGCTCTTCCTCAGTAAGATTGTGCTTCTTTTTTTTTGAAAGTCTGCCAGGGAGGGGGAAACACTCGGTGGTGTCCGCCCCTTCAAAATTTATTGATAACCAGAAGTAGAGTTACAAAAGGATAACGCTACTACACCCCAAAAAACGAAAGCAACCCTGATAAGAAAAATTATAACACGACTATCCACCAACCTTTTTGCCAACAACCCCACATTCTCCTTATAAAACCTATGACCCGAGAACAGCAGGTCATTTCTCCCCCTCCAAATCGCCCAGAGAACAACGAAGGGAAGCAGCCGATCACGCCTAGGTCTGTCCCTGTTAACGTGAATCGAGTTCCAAAAAGCTTGGAAATCATCAACGCGGCACCACGCCACATCCGCCTCATGCCAAACCTGCGCGACCAAGGGACAAGAAAAGAAGAGATGCTCCATCGTCTCAATGTCGCAATCACAAAGGAGGCATCTGTTCGCAATCACGCCCAAGAGTCTGACGCAACGATCACGCGTCATCAATCTTTTTCTCCGAAGAAGCCATAAGAAGAATCCAATTCTCTCAGGAGACTTTGAATCCCAAATAGAGTTACAGTCCCTGTTCAACAGCTCCGAATTTGCTGGCGGCGGTCTGGAAATTGCCCCATAAGCCCCCCTGACCGAGAAAGAGCCGACCTTCCAGCACCAATGATCTCTACCTGCAGATGGAGTCCGAACCTCCCTCAATGCGTCAAGCAAAACCAAGAAATCCTCAAAGCTTTGGTCCGAGAAATTTGCGGAGAAAGTAGGCCACCAGGAGCCGTCCACCCAACAGTCCATGACCGAGCAATACTTGTTGTCCGCCAAGGCATATAGTCGTGGGAAGCGAGAGCAGAGGGCCCCCGCCCCGGTCCAATTGTCTTCCCAAAATAAGAAGTTGTACCCTCTCCCACAGACCGGTCTGAAGAGCTCAAGATTTGACACGAAAGATTTCAACACACCCCTCCAAAAAGGCGTCATGGAAGCCTGATTAGAGGGCTGCCGATGGAGCGCGCCCTTCACACCATAGATGCTGTGAATCACCATGCAAACAAAGTCTTCTCCCGGACCCCAGATCCTACTTGCCCATTTAAGGAGAAACGCCTCATTCATCTGCTCCAGAGATTTCACCCCCAGCCCCCCCGGTCTTTGCGACACCTGACATCCTCCCAACCTACAAGATGGATCCCCCCACGACCACCGGAGTTGTTTCCCCATAAGAACGTTCGCATCCTCTTCTCCAATCTCTCCCGAATTCCCTTTGGGATCTTGCGATTAGCCATAAAATAGGTAGGTATGGAAGAGAGCACAGCCTTGAGAAGAACCAATCTGCCCCCTCGACAAGATAGCAGCTCTCCACCCCGCCAACCGCGTCTCCACTTTCTCCACCACCCTCAGCCAGTCACGTAGCCTCGTCCTCCCCAGAGCCAGCGGCATGCCCAGGTACTCAAGAGGCAGAGAGACCTGAACAGACGCCAAGGCCATTGCCAGCCCATCAGCCATCTGCTACGCAAGACCAAACGGGACGAAAGAAGATTTGTTGTCATTTTTACGCAGCCCCGACATATCCGAGTAGATCTCCAACGTCGTAGCCATACCAGTGGCCGCCTCGGTACCCCCCTCAATAAGGAATAGGGTGTCGTCCGTATACTGGATGAGCGAGACCTGAAGCCCCTCCCTACAATAGCCAGAAGTGTAACCATGGCTGATCACCCCCGACACCATATCAGCCAGCACATCAGCCGCAAGTATGAACAACATTGGCGCGAGAGGGCAACCCTGCCGTAACCCCCTACGAGGTTGAATCCAGCCCCCCTCCGGTCTTCCATTGATCAAGATCGAAAGAGAAGCCGTGGTGACACAACGCCTCATCCACGAAATCCATACGTCCGGGAAGCCCAAACGACGAAAAATCGACCACAGGAATCTCCAATCAAGGCTATCATAAGCCTTCGCAAAGTCAACCTTCCAAAGGACACCGCTCGCGCCCCGCCTCCGCCAATCCGCAACAATCTCAGATGCAAGAGTGGTGCAATCAGATATCTGGCGACCAGGAACAAAAGCAGATTGTGTCGGGGAAACCAAGCACCCAAGTATTCCGTTAAGTCTCCTCGCAAGCACCTTCGCCGTGATTAGATAAATTGCATTAGAAATGGCAATGAGGCGAAAATCCCCGACGGTGGACGGAGCAGAGCACTTGGGGATTAGAACCACGAGAGCCCGGTTGATACGATCAAAGCCCCTATTTTCTTGACAAAATTCCGACACCACCTCAAGCGCGTCATGACAAACGAGGTCCCAAAAGTCCCTATAAAAGGCGATAGGGAAGCCATCAGGACCAGGCACTGCATCAACATTGAGATCCCATACAACATCCTTAATCTCCTCAAGGGTAGCACTACGGATAAGGGCATCGTGGTGGTGAGACTCCACCATTCTAGAATTCCGACCCAACCATTTCCAACGTCTGGGCACAGTTGTAGAAGTAGCCTCTCTAAAGTGGTTTGCAATTGCTTTACCCATGTTTTGGTTCCCCTCCACCCGGACCCCATCCACAACAATGGAGTGTAAGGCGTTGGATCTGCGTCGACCGCTAGCGATACGATGGAAATAAGTCGTATTCGCGTCTCCCTCCCGCAGGCAAGAGCTCCTCGATCTCTGTCTCCACTCCGTGGCCCTCTTCTTATCCTCCAAAGCAATCGACTTCTGCGCTGCCGACCGCGACTCCAACTCCGACTGCGTAAGAGCCCTAGTGTCCTCCAAACCATCGAGCAATCGAACCTCATCCTTGGCAGCCTTCCTAGCTGCGTATCTAGCAGCCCTAGTTTCTCTTTTGAATTTCGCCAATCTGACGCGTAAGCTGGAGAGCTTCTGATCAAACCGAAAGGCGGCGGAGCCCGAGGCACCCACCTCCCCCCAATGCGAGGAAACCGTCTCCTTGAAACCATCCTCCAGCAACCAGCATTTCTCGTACTCGAAGATCCCTCGCTGGGCTGGAGCTGACCCAGAGCACCACAAGATAGGCGTATGATCCGAGTAAGAACGTGGCTTCGACGTCAAGTCGCCAAAGGAAAGACATCCAGCATCTCATTGGAGACAAAGAATCGGTCAAGACGTGAGTGCGAAACAGAACTTCTCCAGGTGTAAGCGACATCCCCGACATCCATCAGGACCAGCCCAAGCAAGTCTACAGTGTCAGCAAAATCCGAGGAGCCCAAGTCCTGCCCCCCCTCCCCCCCGATCTGTCCGTGGTTAAGAGGGTGACGTTGAAATCACCGCCCATCACCCACGACGTCCTCCCCACCACCCTACCAGCCTCCAGCAAATCTTCCCAGGGCTCACCCCGCAGCCCACCATCACAAGGCCCATACACACATGAAATCGCCAAAAGATCAAACGTGGACGTACCAGCCAAGACCACCGTCAGGACATGCCTGCCGCGAGTGACCGAGACGAAAGACCACGACAGCGAACACCGCGCCACAAGGAGCTCGCTCGAAGAACCCGAAGCATCCAAGGTTTCGAATTGATCAAGACCACCCGCGCCCCACGCCTTCCAGGTGGTCTCCGACACGGATTGAAGTTTCGTTTCCTGGAGCATTACAATGTCGCAATTCCATTCATTGAATCTTAATCCCTTTGCTTTCCGCTTATCTTGATCCCCAAGCCCACGGACATTCCACGAAAGAAGTTTCATTTGCGAAAGTCAGACTTCCCCTGCAGCATCGCAACTCCGGCAGCCTCCGCCACAGCAAGCTTGAACGAAGAGCACGGAGGTGCCTTTGGTCTTGGAATTCTGGCCTTGTTTCTCCTTCTGTACCTCTTCCCGCTCCTTCTGTCACCAACCCCGGTCTCCGCCGCAGTAGGGGGCAAGGCTTCATCTTCACGGTTCTCATCATGAATAATGACCGAGGTGGAAGCGGCCGTTATGGGGGACGACAAAGGCCGAGGGCTACCAACATCGAAGTGGTTGTCGCGTGTAGGGAGAGAAAGCATCCGAGGGGCACCCAAAAAGGCATCGTGTAGGGTCAGCGAGGGGCCAAAGTGCTTTGGAAGGCCCGAAAGAGCCGTAGCCCGAACAGTCTTGAGAGGGTCCGAGAGCAGCCAAAGAGTATCCGGATCCGAATTAAACCAAGAGGGAGATCCTTCTTCCAAAAGTGAGCCCGGGTCCGATAGAGCGAGCCCCGTACCCGGGAGCACATTCACCTCCGCAAAAAACTTCTCCTTGAGGTTATCAAAAAATCTCTCCTCCACGTCACCGAGCAAAGGGAATAAACCTGGCGTGCTTCTTACCGGTCAACTTCATCATACTCATGAACTGCATGGCCCACAGTTCGTAGTTCGACCCGTCCATCTTTACAATAGGCGCAAGACCTCTGAAGGCACCTGTAGATGGGATATCTACCTTGCTTTCTGACATGATGATACTAGAAGACTAGGGTTATAGACTGAAGATATGATTGTCTACACTGACATTCACGGGTTCGGTTGCATGTGTAGACTCAAGCAACCAAACCCATTAAGGTGGAGACACGGACAAAGGTCTCCTTGCTGACGAAAATACCCTAGGGTTGGTCGAACCCTAGAGCGGCGGCGTGTACTAGGCAAAATACACACCCGGTCACAGCCTAGGCGAGATGGTCTAGGCGGGAAACACAAGGCCGAGTCACAACCTCAGGGGATCAAGATGCGCGCGCGGATAGGCGGAGGGGCACCGAGATGCTGTGGCGCTGGAAGGACCCTGGAAGGGCAAGGCACGGTGCCTGGAAGGGCAACGCACGATGGCGACGCGCGGTGACGACGCGCTGTGCCTGGGAGGCGACGTACAGGGCCTTGGCAACGTGCGGGAGGCGCGTGCGGGAGGACATGGCCCAGGCGTAGGAGGCTGGGGCCTAGGCGGCGCGCGGGAGACCAAGGTGGCCTGTGCACGCGGGGATGACCGAGGCCAAGGCCTAGGTGGCGCACGGAGAGCGCACGGAGGGCTTGGAGATGGGGGGGGCTAGGGTTTGAATCGAGAACTCCGATCTAGGACCGTCGCTCTGATACCATGTTGGGAAAAATAAGAGACTTGTTTATTCCATATGCCCTAGGCTCTCTTATATAGGAGAGTAGCCTATGGGTAAATTACATCAAGAGTCCAGAAGAAAAGGAAAAATATGAAATAGTACAGAATAACATAACATATATCTCTACAGCATATAGGCAGTTCTCCCCATAAAAATATCCCGTACACCGCTGCTTACTTTCTTGCAGAAAGAAGATGACATGTTGGTTACCGGATCATGAAGAATGTCAGAGGGCAACAATGCAGAGATGCGTCACTGGCTGTTATGGCTAAAGATGCGAGGCTGATGACAACAAGGAGAAGGATTGTGTGGAGATCCAGTTGAAGGTAAAGACAGAGACTGAGGGTTATAGGTAACTAGCTATGGTCCGATGATGAGGGAGAGACGGTATCTCAAGGGATGATACACGCGTAGTGGTTGCAACACGAGATGACTCTTGTACTCTGGCAATGAGGAGGCAAGGAGGAGGTGGTGGCATGGAGTTACGAGAAGGGTCTTGGTTGGATGACGGTGATTGTGAGGACCGAGGTTGGAGGTAGCCAGCTATGGCCTGATCGCGTGGTGGTTAAAAATGACGTGTTTGGTGACGATGATTGGTGCACCTGAAAATGAAGCCCTTGCAGTTAAGAAGACAATGAATTGCTTGGAGTTATGAAGACGGTGATGGTTATGCCTTATGGCGATGGATGTGTTCGTATACCAGGATCCGATGGCGATGATTCAGGATGATGTGCATATAGAGGCGATGGGAAACCCCACAACAACGAGTGCAGTCCAGAGGGAGGTCTGCACATTCTTGTGCATCTCCCAATCTCGTGGGACTTGATGGGAAACATAGACTCGTTCGGGGTTGGGGGCGAAGAGGGTTCTCATTGTCACACATTTCTGTAACCCGATGTTCAATTGCAAATCGCAACACGAACTTTGATATCAGAATATAATGTGAAATAAACCATGAACCTTAGAACGAAGAACCCTCGGATATCATGTGAAAACATAAAATAGAATCCACAACATCAAGAACAATCTTGAAGAAACACAATCTACATGGTTTGATATGGTCATTGTGACCGTCCTGCTCTACAGGAGAAGGGACCCTCTAGATCGGATTTTCATATAAACTTCTTAAGGATAGCCCTACCAACACACCTAGATCTTGCCACTAAGGGTGCGTTTGGTTGGCCGGTTAAGACGGGTTAAACTGGTAGAGGATAACCCGTTTTTGTGTTTTGGTGTTTGGATAGAGGGTTAAACTGGGGGTGGGTTAGAAGTGGGTTTGGGTGATATGATTGTATTGGAGTTTGAAAAAGTGAGTAGTTATTGTGATGTGATTGTATTGAAGTTTGGAAAAGGAAGTAGAAGTGGAGTAGTTTATAATTTTTATATGATATGATGGTATAATATATTATTTTTTGATAGGATTGATGATGTAAAATTGATTTATTTAATTTTTTAAGAAAAGAATAAAGTGGGACCCACGGGGAGAGAGGAGGATGTGGGTTAAGGGGATAAACTCCCCTAACCCGCGGGTAACCCACGAACCAAACGCTACCTAAGCAATATAGGGCGAAATATGACAGTAGTGTAATTAAATCTGATAGAGATCCCGTTGTCCATATAAATACATATTCTAACAACTCTGAAATTAATCCTTTCTTTGGTGAAATGGTGATCGATCTCAATGCTTTATTGATTTGATTATGAAGGGTGAAGTAGATCCTCATCCACCCATTAATCCAGAAAAACAGAATACAACTCAAATTAAATGCTTTGCATTTACTACTATACCTGCAAGTTGTGTTTTGTGTGGTAGCCATTTTTTTCCTGCATTTTCACTGTGGTTGTTGGTTTTTTTTGTGGCACCCGAAAATTTTGCATGAGTGCCTTCCATTCGTAGTCTTTATGGCATCCCAGTGGAAGGTGGCCTGATGATCCTTGCTAATACCCCCTGAATCTTGAAAGTGGCATTCTAGTTCCCGTGAATCCTGCATTTGTTCTTGTGAATGAGAGCCTAAGTTCAATTAATGAAAAACATTGGGGAACAAAAATGAATTAATATTAACTAATTTAAGGTTATATGTTATGTCACACAATTAATTCCTTCTGTTTCTTGCTTCTGGGGTTGTGGGAGTTCTCTTCAGCTATTCTACTCTTTCTGTATTTTTTGTGTTTTTAGTATAATTTGGAGGACCATTAACCTCTAACGGCCGCCATTTAGCTTTTCGGCTCTATTTTAGTTTGTTTAGGCTTGCATAATCTTTTTTTTTGGCTGCCTGAAAATAACTTTAGTGTGCTTATAATGCGACCTATTTTCCCCAAGTACCTGTTTATATCGCAGTCCAGAGTTCTGCTATTCATGCATTAAGCTAGCGTCTTTGTCATTTTTTTCCATGATCACTCCCGCCAATAATTGCAGAGGAAGTTGCTGGAATTCTACATGGGGCTGGGGCAGTGCCGATTATCTCCTCTACTCCAAATTCCAAAGAATATGCTGAAGTTGAAAGCTGTAAATCCAGTTTGCTAAAGAGGTTTCAAGATCTTAACTTGGATGTGAATGGGCAAGACAAGGATCCCAGTTATTAAATGAATCGTTTTTCCCCCTTGGCTGGAAGTTGTTTTCGTGACTTCCATGCTGTCATAATAGCCACTAAGAGCTCATGTTGTATTAAGGCGCGCCAATGCGCAGGGACAAGAAACCCAGTTTTTCGGCCAGGCAACTTATATGAAGTTTTGAATGTTCTACTCTGGTGGTTGTGTAACATAAGTTTCTCGAGCATTTCACCACTTGCTATCGTTTCCCAGAATTTGCAGAATACCAAGCAGCCCACCGCAGAAGCTACAAGAAGTCCCAAGAGAAATCATGCTGGCAAGGAGAAGACCTTGCTGGCCCTAGAAACTCGTTCCCCTGATTGAATGCGGTGTTCTATAATATAACGTTGCAGAATGCGGAGGAGGCAGAACTCTTGCAAGTGCTAAGACACCATTAACAACATCAAAGGCGACGATGGCATGGAGGTGGTGGCTGAGCAGTTTATGGAGAGTTTGAGTGTTTGGGAGGTAGTAAGGCAATTTTCTAAGCCAGTAAGATCGTAAGGATGCTTGCTTCCATGGCGAGGATGATAGTGGTATCGTACCATGACATATTTTGATCATCTCGATCGTATATAAATATCCAAGGAAGAACATTGTTGAGGGGAAAAAAACTCTATCGAAAATGAGTTTTGGTTGGTAAGGTTGTGCTTCCAGCATTAAGAGTATGCATCTCAAGGACGCTTGCTTCCATGACTAGGGATGATAGTGGAAGATAGGTTCAAATCCTCTGTGAGTGTTATCAACATGCCAAGTTCTGATCATCTCAACCATATATCAAAGATTCAAGGAAAAACATTGTCTTGAAAAAAAACTCTTTTGCGAATGAGTTTTTAGTTCGTAAGGATGTGCTTCCAGCAGTAAGACTATGCATCTAATCGCGACCGTGGTTTTTTTTATGGTAACAAAGTTTAAGGAGTTGCTTGTTAGCTAGTATCACTTGATAACTTAATGCCAGGGCTGGTAAGATTAAGTATTGCAATGTAAGGATGTGCATCCATTGGTAAAATAATACATCTCATGGTAAAACTTGAAGCCACCATTGGAAGAATTTTGCCTTTTCATCCTTCCTTGCACCCATTCCAATGGTCTGGTAGCAGTGCAGTATGTCTATCATCTAAAAGATCAGGGATTCAAATCTCCCCTCGTGGGGGTTACGTTAGGTAGCCTAACAGCCAGCGTAAAAAAAAATAATTAGATCTTTCAACATGAATTTGAGCAAGAATCTATGTAGCTCACTCTACTTAAAGTGGGAGAATGTTTTGCCATTTTGTTATCCTTAGGATTTTCCATGGATAATCGATATGGTTACGATATCATTCACAACATGTGATCCGAACTCGTGGATAAAGTAGAATGATTTCTGTGGGTGTCAGAATTTCTCCTGTCCGTTGTTCAGATTCTATTTGATAAAAATCCAAATCGATTTCGTTAAAAATAAATGACATGTTTTTAACAACTTAATTTTGATTGTTTAGTTTTTATTTTATGTGCACCTGCTTGCATGTATTATTTGTGTGCATGTGCATGTGTACAATAGTATGTTTTCTTTAATATATGTTTGCAAATTCAAGAATTTAGGAAATGTTAAAATAAAAAAATATTTGATTTGTCGTCTTGTCAATTCACTCGAATCCTTGTCTTGATTGCCTTTTCGCATCTATCATCTCATCCTTGCATGCTAAAAATGCCAAAAATAGCTATGCCAATGTTTTGAGCAATCTCTCATTGCAAAATATTCAATTCCAAAACATTGGCATACAACAACAATAACAACAAAGTCTTTTCCCACAATTAAGTATGGTCGGCTACATGGATTCTTCGACTCCATTCAAATCTATCTTGAGTCAATCTCGAACTTATATCCAAAAAACTAAGATCCCTTTGTATAGTCTCGTTCCAGCACTTCTTGGGCCTTCCTCGCCCTCTCTTAGTCGGTTCAACATCCCAACACTCACATCTCCTAAACGGTGCATCCGTTGATCTTCTTTGCAAATGATCAAACCATCTTAAGCGGTTTTCTCGTAACTTATACTCGATCGGAGCTACACCAACTTTCTTTCTGATTGCATCATTCCGAATTCGATCTTTACATGTGTGTCCACACATCCACCTTAACATTTTCATTTCTACTACAACCATTCTCTGCACATGTCTATGGTTCACAGGCCAACATTTAGATCCATAGAGCATAGCAGGTCTCACGGCTGCTTTGTAAAACTTTCCTTTAATTTTTAAAGGAATTTTCTTATCACAACGAACAGTCGAGGCTCCTCTTCACTTTAGTCAGCCTGCATTTATTCTATTAGTAACATCTCCATCAATTTCTCCATCCTGTTGCAAAATAGATCCCAGATATCTAAAAGAATCTCTCTTCTGATTGTCACCAATCTTCACCTCAATTCATTCACCATTGCTTCCATCAAAGATGCACTCCATATATTCTGTTTTAGCCCTACTTATATGAAATCCTTTAGTCTCCAATGCATGTCTCCAGATCTCAAGCTTCTCATTTACTCCATCTCTAGTATCGTCAATCAACAAAACATCATCAGCAAATAACATACACCAAGGTAACTCATCATGAATGTGACTTGTCAACTCATCCATAATCAAAGTAAAAAAGAAATGGACTCAAAGCTGAACCTTGATGTAAACCAATGTTGATGTCAAAATAGTCAGTCCTCCCAGACGGGGTCCTTACACAAGATAAAGCCCTATTATACATGTCCTTTATGAGGTTAATGTATAGGACAGGTACTTGTCTCTTCTCCAAAACTCTCCACAATTTCTCTCGTGGGACAGAGTCATAAGCCTTCTCCAATTCAATAAAGATCATATGGAGGTTCTTCTTTTTAGCTCTATAAATCTCCATTGTTCTCCTCAGCAAATTGATGGCTTCAATAGTTGAGCGACCTAGCATGAATTCGAATTGATTTTCTTTTACGTTGGAAACTTTCCTCAACCTTTTTTCAATCACACCTTCCTAAATTTTCATAGTGTGACTCATCAGCTTGATACCTCTGTAATTTAAACAATTTTGAATGTCTCCTTTATTCTTTTAATTAGGCACCACATACTCCTCTTCCAATCTTCAGGCATTTTCTTGCTTCGCCAAATAACATTGAATAGATTCGTAAGTCAAGTCAAACCGCGCTCACGTAAAACTCTCCATGCTTTTACAGGGATGTCATCCGGTCCTACGCCTTTTCCAGGTCTCATAACCTTCAAAGCCTCCTCTACTTCCTTTCTTTGTATTCGTCTATAGCTTGCACGATTCAAGTAACTTTCATTACTAGCTAGATCACCCAAGTGATCTCTCTATTTCCTTCCCCAATGAAAAGTTTATGGAAGTACTGCTCCCATCTAGTCTCTATGTCCTTCTGAGTAACAAGCACGTGACCTTTCTCGTTCTTAATGCATCCCACTTGAGAAACGTCTTTGGTCTTTCTTTCTCTTGCTTTGGCTAACCTGAAAATATCCTTCTGGCCCTCCTTAGATTCGAGATTTTTATAAAAAAAACTTCATAAGCTTTTGACTTAACTTCTCTTACAACCTTCTTTGCTTCCTTCTTCGTTATTTTGTAGTTTGTGACAGTTTCCGCTATTCTATCCTTAGACATAGCTTTAAAGCATGCTCTTTTAATTTTTAGCTTCTCTTGCACCCATTCACTCCATCACCAAGCATCCTTTTGACCTGGAGCTCCTCTCTTTGACTCGCCTAGTATCTCTTTGGCCACCTTTCGGATACAAGATGATACTGCCTCCCACATCTCGTTTGCACTTCCGCTACAATCCCAAGATAAGTCTTCTAAAACCTTCTCCCTGAAGTTCGATTGCTTCAATGGAAGATTCCACCATCTAATTCTAGTGATCCTAGGAACCCTCCTTTTCTTTACCAGCCTTTTTATTTGCACATTCAAGACTAACATCCAAGGCTAACGTATTACTTGTTTTGGGTAACATCCAAGACTTACAAGCCAACTTGCCAATTCCAAAACATTGGCATATCATCCAAAATGCTCAAAACATTGGCATAACTTAGAAAAACGTAAAAATAGTTCTTTATCTCTACTCATTTTCTTGAGTTTATTACTTGTTTTGGGTATTTTATCTTATTTCTCTCGCTCTTATATTGTTCTCTCTCTCACACACACTCTCTTTGTATTATTATCTATTGTGTAGTGTGCATCTATGGTGTGAGAGTCATTGTTCTATTTATTTGTATCCATTTGTGTTGAGTGACATACATACGAGAATCGAAGATCGGACTAAAAAGAATACTTCTGAGTGAGTGCTCGTTGAGTTCGACCAGAGGCATGCTTAGGTTAAACACACATTTTGAAATCCCATTTCTCTATCCTTATTTATTTTGATCAACTATTTCCCTGTACTACATGATATGTTAATTCTTTGGAATTAATATACAGAAAATCTCTCTTCAAAAATAAAGTGGTTGCTTTTGCGCCTATAATCTTAGCGATAAATACACGCAACATACTTTATACTCCTCAACTTAGGATTAATTGTCACTTCATTCCACACACTTTTAGTGCATATTTTACAATGGTATATATATATTATATGATGTTTATCATGTAAATTAACACTATATATAGTTTTGTGACCTAGGGAGTAATATTTTATAGGAGCCCTTTGTGGATGATAACCTAAGAATTGAGCTACTTCCAAGATTGGAAATGAATAAATTTAGTTACCTACTTTTGGTTATAACAATGCAATTAACCTAGATTTTATGGTCTTGGTTATGTAGTACATTCAGTACAATATTTAGCAACCTGAACGGTATCGGAGTACCCATTTATGTGAACCTGACTCGGTCAAGTAGGGGCAATCCACTTGGTTGAGTCATGTCGATGTGATTCGCATGCCAACTTGACCCATAGGGATCCATGATTAAAGAGTTTAGAGCTATTGAGGCTAAGAACTCAAGTGACTAGTTGACTAAATGAGCCTAAAATTAAGGGATTTTTACACCCATAATCCTGAGTAATTTCGCAATAACATTCATAACCCTGGATAATCGCAAATTACACGAGAAACCCCGAGCAATGCTTAACCTTTACATGACATAACCCTGTGTCAAGTGCCGTTTCGAATCTCCGTTAACGTCTACGAAAAAGGTTAATTGTGGACAAATTTGCCCTTCAAAATATTTTATATTTATAAAATGATGTTTCCCTCCCCTTCTTCCAGCCCCCTCTCACACGTGTGGATCTCCTCCCCTTCCCCTTCCTCCAGCCCCCCTGCCACATGAAGCCACCCTTCCGTTGACCTGCACTGGAAGCCATGTGGGCGTTCCCCGGCTGTCGTTACCTCTCCTCCTCACCTTCAAGCTTGCGTGCCTCCGCCCCCTCCCCTCCCCACCCCCCATTCGAAGCTCCTGCTCGAAGCCCCCGTGCCGATCTGCCCCGCCCCTGCTCGACCCGCCTCCCACCTGCGAGCTCCTGCTTGAAGCCCCTTGCCCGCCGAGCTCCCTCCTCAAATCGCCCCCTCTCCTGAGTCCATCCTCGACCCGCCCATACCAAGTTCCCGGTCGTCGACCTGCCCTATTTGAAATATTTCCCCCGCCGCCAAGGACCATCGCCCGCCCCAAAGCCGCCGCCCTCCTGCCAGGTCCTCCTCCCCCTGCTCAACCCTCCACCCGCCGCCAAGGAAGGTCAAAGCCCCCCAAAGCCCTGCCAGGTCCTCCTCCCCCTCACCGCCAAGGACCCATCGCCCGCCCCAAAGCCGCCGCACTCCTGCCAGGTCCTCCTCCCCCTGCTCGACACCCCCCCGCCCTCCTGCCAGGTCCCCCCCAGGTCAAAGCCCTCCCAAAGCCCCCGCCCTCCTGCCAGGTCCTCCTCCCCATGCTCGACCCTCCCCCTCGCCGCCAAGGACCCATCGCCCGCCCCAAAGCCGCCGCCCTCCTGCCAGGTCCTCCTCCCCCTGCTCGACCCTCCCCCCGCCACCAAGGACCCCCAGCCCACCCCCCCCCCCCAACCGAGGTCGAAGCCCCCACCCTCCTGCCAGGTCCTCCTCCCCCTGCTCGACCCTCCCCCCGTCGCCAAGGATACCCACCCCCCCCCCCCACCCCCCAGGTCCTCCTCCCTGCTCGACCCTCCCCCCTGCCACGAAGGACCCCATCTCCTCCTAGAGCCCCCTGCTAGGTCCTCCTCCCATGCTCGACCCTCCCCCCTCCTTCAAGGACCGAGCTGCTCCCCTGCTCGAAGCCCCGCTCGCGCCAAGTTCCCTCCTCTGCTCGAAGTCCCGCCCGCCAAGCTCGCACCAAATTTGCCCGTCGACCGAGGTCGGCGACGGGGGCAGGAAGGAGGTCAGATGGGAGAGGTAGGGGTGTAAGCTGAGGAAGATGGATGAAGGGAGAGGTTTTTTTATTTTTGTTTATTTCGTAACCGTTGGATTGAGGATGAGTTAGATTAACTCATTCACATGGTTAGATTAACTCATTCATATGGTTGAGTTAACGTGTAAAACTAACGGAGGGTTATGGGTGTGAGACGGAGTGACTATCCAAGGTTTCTCGTGTAATTAACGATTATCCAAGGTTATGAATGTTATTGCGAAATTACTCAGAATTATGGGTGTAAAAATCCCTAAAATTAATTGATACGACTTCTGAGCCTAACGTCTAATGTGCTTAGTTAAACTAATTAGGATGGCTTAAATCTTCAATAATTTTCCCAAGGCCTACGTCTTCAAGAAATTCAAAAGTAAAGGGTAAGAAGGATGTAATAAGTGGGATGCTTAGTGATAGAATCCAAAGTGGGATGCTTAGTGATAGAATCCAATTAGCCACCTTGTCGACCACCATTATCTTTAAATAATTTTAGCTAGATCTTTTAAGCACCCTAATCTAGGATTAACATTCCGTAGACATCCCAATAGTGATTGTCCAACTCTTCAAGAGGTAAATCTTTAAGGTGTAGATTACCAAGAGAGGCTCTCTAAGGGTTATATCTTGTGATAAGCACCATTGTTATCTTGTTTGCAAGTTGGTATCGATCTTTAGCTTTCCATTTAATTGCTAATGCATGGTTTATTTCAATTTTAAGGTGATTCTTCGATGACATGTAGCAGAAGAACTCTAGCTAATTAGGTCACCTATATATCTAAGGTAGAGTATTTATAAAAACACCTTGGAACTCTTCTCATAGAGGTTTTTTACAAGATTTTTTGTACCAAGGTATCTTCTCACCCTCTCCATCTAATTATCATATAATTACGAAAAATTAGAGATGCGTTTGGTGAATAAAAAACAATTTAGGGTTGAAACTATGCATTGTTGTTTAAAGTTATCATGTATCTATATTCATCCAAGTGCCTTTATTTTTTTCTATGTTAGTTTAAGGATCCAACTGCATCGATGGATTAATCATGTGATTTTAAGTAATTATACTTATTTTCATGACTTTAAGAGGTTATTTGATATGTTAGTTTAATTCAAAAATATATTTTGTATTCATGCTTTCCTTATCCAATTGCATCCAACAGTCGAGTAGTCAACTAACATAAATTTCTAGTTGGCTATCGATCTTTAGCTTATATATAATTACAATTTAATTGATTAATTGTGAGTGTCGACTAACTAACTCTAGGTCAATCGACTAGGGTTTCCCATGAGTCAACTAACCATGCATGCATAGCTTTTATTTTCTTTGTATGGTCGACTAACTCAAAATTTTGATCGATTAGACCAACCTTGAGTAGGCCGAGGCCTTTGTGTAGTTGATTAGTAGGTACTAAGTGGGATCAAGGCTTGTGCTAATCGATTAAAGTCAAGTGTTAGCCGACCAACCTAACCCTGAGTTCACTCGTGATTTTTTAAAGTTGACTAACTATTTTCCATTTGAGATATAGTCATGGGTTACTTGAATAATCCAATTGTTAATCAACTAACCGTGCGGTTAATCAATCGGGACTCTCTTCTAGCTAAGTAGTATGGTTTTTTGTCTAGCAATCCAATCTTCAAGTTGATTGATTTTAGTTTTGTCAAAAGTGTAGGCCCTAGTAATCAATTAGTCGAAAGACCGCACCGGTGTTTTATTGTATGTTGCATTGTTTGGCCGATTTTCTGTATTCTATAGGTGATTTTGGTATGTGGTTGCATTATGATGATCTCTAAATATTATATGCATATTGTATTCTATGTTTTATCACTCTTTATCATGTTTTTTATTGTATGTTATTATTATGAATCTTTGGTTGATTTGTAAACAAGTTATGAACACAGTTGTGAATTTAGTAAGATGTGGCACATTATGCCTAGATAAATACATACTGTATTATTGTTAACAAATAATTATGCCCATTATCATGTGATTTATTGTTGTCCAGTCCAGTGAATGCTAGATACTAATTGATAATTATGTTAACAAGGATGAGCTTTTTGCAGCTTCACATTGTTACTTGTTTTTAGTGCTTGAGTAACTTGGTTGTGCAAGAATACGTGATGAATATTATTACGGTAAAACGGGGATGCTCTTGGGGGAGCTAACTTGGTTCCCGCTGCCTCATTTTCCTCATTTTTTTATTTTTTTGAAAAATGAATTCGTGAATTTTCATCATTATATCCATATATTATGTAATTCAAATTTCGTGTGAAACATAGACTCCTACAGCCTCCATCCAGACATTTCAACAATTCTGCGACCGTTAAAAAATGACAGTCTAGATGGAGGCCGTAGGAGTCTCTGTTTCTCAAGAAATTTGAATGGAATAATGTAGAGATATAGCGATGAATTTCCACATATTCATTTTTCAAAAGAAATAAAAAAATAGGAAAAATGAGGCGGGAGGAGCCACGTTAGCTCCTTCCAAGGAGCAATCCTTTTTCCCCACGTGATTATTATATTGTTGTATATTCCCATTTGATGCTTGATGAATGTATGGACATGAGCATGTTATAGAATGATGCTATAAGTATCTTGCCGTTATTTCAAACAACTAAAATGATGTATAGTTTGACACCTTAAATGATGAGTGATATGATAGCATGCCATGCATAATACTTGTGAATAATGCACAAGGATAAATGATGCTATTAGTTTAGTAAAAGGGCTGGAATAATGTAGGCACGACTTGGGATTAAAAATGAAGATGAATTTGGAGGGGCTTTATGAACCCCAGTGAGTTCGGTTGAGTATTTGGTGGCTAAGAAGGTTCAACAAAAATAATGGTGCACATAAGTGTGTCTTAGATGATATATGCACATGGATATGTACTTAGCATGTTGGGATCATGGTAGGAAGCTAGAGTTTACCTAGCCCATAAATAATGTACCTAAGTTGTTACATATTTGTGGGAGATAAATTTTTTTAGAGAAGTAGAATGGAGTTTCTCTAACTAAGAGATTTAATTTCACTGGTCCTTAGAGTTATAAATTGATCCAAAGACCAAATAAAGTGTGAAGGGATTAATGATAAGGAATAAATGCCAAACTATATTTTTGTTTGCTAAACATCTTAAAATTCTAATGTAAATGTGATTACTAGTAAATGTGAACTTTCATTGTAGGTTGATGGTTGTTTTGAATGAAAATACACGATCTAGTGAAGCGATCCTCTAATGAACCTGCATCCCTTCTTTTTTAGTAGAAGTAAATTGATTAGTAGAAATACTTCGTATCAAACTTATATAATTGCTTATTGATAAGTTGAAGAGATTGTTACTACAAGAAAGTATAGAACAAGCGACGATCGGTCTCCATACCCTATGAGATAATGATTGTCCCTTATGGTCAAAAGGGACGGTTGGTAGCCATCTCCAAAAGCGGCATTCGATTAGATATAGGGGATGGTGTTGACCAATGTCCCCTTTATGATACCCTAGGGGACGGTCATGAAGGATACGGAAAAAATCCTCAAGCTCATCACGGAAGCGTGAGGATCGCATCGTATGCGATCGGGAGCGACTAGTCGCACTAGTTGCTCGATGCAGCGGAAATTAAAAATTTCTATGTGACGAAACCACATGATCCAAGAACACTTCTCGGATTGTTTCTTCTAAACCACAAACAAGTAATAGGATTACCTCTTGAAGCGTGGCTACGATCGAGTCTCTAAACAAAGAGACCTCCTGTCTCAAGTCCAATCCGACAGAGGAGACGCTTGCGAGCGCATGGATGAGATGCGTACTTCTCGTAATCCATGTTGATGATCCAAGCTACGTATCTCTTGATCTCGACAAACGAGATACGGCGTCTTCTTCACGAGCAAGGCACGCTGAAGTAGATGGAGATCCACGAACAAACGATCGGGCAGCATAACGACGACGCTGCGGCGGTGGAGGATCTTTCTAGGGCATCCATGGTGAACGACCACATGAGAGAAAGAGAGAGTGGGCGTGTAGAGAGAAAAGAGATAGAGAGAGAGCATTCATTAATCATGTATATCGAAGAGCAAGGGGTGCCTCTTCTTATATAGGGTTTTGGGAGTACATGGATCGCAATCCATGGGCAACACACAATCAATGGTTGAGATTGATTTGTGTTTCTTTCAATGGCTATGATCTTGTTGTAAAAACATAACAATAATTAATTTAAGTTAATATATATCGATAAATCAATATATTTAAATTCAAATTAAACCAATTAATTATCCTTGGAGATAATGAGGAGATAAACCATATCCCATAAAAAGGGGGGACGGCTACAACATCTCATGAGATCTCATTATCTCATGAGATCTCATTATCTCATGAGATACCATTATCTCATGATATCTCCAGGATTTACAACAACAATTATTATAAATTATTTCACAAAAATAATTCATAATTATCTTGTGAAATATTGCAATCATGCTATTGGAAAAATGTGAATCACATTCACGTCCCAAAACAAAATGTAATTATATTTTTAATTACTCATTTAATGTGAATCCAATTCACATCAATAATTAATTAACAAATATAAGTCACAATATGCTCTCTCTAATATATTATAAATCACATTTATAATATATATATGATTAATATAGATAGTGCTATCCATATTATTCATATCCATGATAATTAAATCGTATTTAATCATCTTGGATCTCTATTCTCATGTGCCAAAATAATATGAATCACATTCACATTATTCACATCTTTGATAACTAAATCACATTTAATTATCTCAGATAACTCTCCTTATAATATGAATCAAATTCATATTATCCATGATAATTAAATCACATTTAATTATCAATTTTCTCGATGCTTGGATACATATATCAACAATGAAAGTATCCATGAACTCTTTCAAGGATAATGCGCTTTCTCCGCGGATACTTGGAGATAAGGACAGGGCGATTGTATAGTTCCACGTATAGTGACTTGGATGTTGAGATCACATCTCAAATCCAGATCTCGGGCCTCCCATAGATGCTTGATTAAATCAAGATCGCAAATCTAATCTTCTCATTGCATCATAATCATATTCAGATCAATGTCCAACATTTGGACCAAGATCAGATTACTTCTCTACTGAGAGGAGTCACTAAAATCCAGACCCGTTTCATCACTCTCTAGGAATGGAAGCGTCATGGTTACACAATCGTTTATGATCACATCACCCTCAGGTATTCCCAATACCTGTACATCCTGCATACTGGAAGACTCAGAATAAACCCGAAGTATTAGATCAACTTTATACTGTCTACTTCATGGTTTTATCGGTAAGTTTCTCATTTGATCATTGGGAGTCGGCATCGATCATATACTTTCCAAAAGCATATATCATACCTAGATCTTGATCATATACTTTCCAAAAGTATATATCAAACCTACAAATTCAGTCAAGCTTCCAAAGGGAGACGACCGTGCACGGAATTTGATTCTTCCCAATATCTCATGAGTGAGCTCATGTCTTCCGGTTCAGTAATGAACCTGTATGATCCCTTCGAGAGATCGTATTACTCATATGCCCTTGCATGCACACCAGCGCACCGGTGTATAGACATTGATTAGGTCATCAACCTAATGGTCTGCCAAATGTATATACTCAGACATATAGTAACACATCTGTCTCCGATCAGAGGATGTGTGCCTGTATCGTGAAAGCATATGATATAGGACTTTTGTTATCTTTATCTCGTTAAATCAACTCTTTGACCTAACTAATCCACACCTCCGAATCTCTATTCCCATGCAGAGCATCTGCATCAAGAGGTCAGTCAGATATCAACCTATGTGAGAAAGGATCGCCATATCCTACTCAGGCTGGAGATCATCTCTTAATAATCATTTGATGGTACTTGATGAGTCCTCAATCTAACCCTTTAGATATTCATCCAAGCACCAGCTTCTATGATTCAGTAATTGAATCAACAGCTGTATGATCATCAAGATGGCCATGGTACATAACCCTAATTGTACTAAAAGACCTATTATGCAAATTAGTTATTCTTCATTTCAGATCAGGGAATGATGTTCGCAATAACATTTATTGCATAATGGCTCGCTGTGGGCTCGCATGTCCAACACTTAGAATGTTGGGATCATGGTAGGACGCTAGAGTTTACCTAGCCCATAAATAATGTACCTAAGTTGTTACATATTTGTGGGAGATAAATTTTTTTAGAGAAGTAGAATGGAGTTTCTCTAACTAAGAGATTTAATTTCAATGGTCCTTAGAGTTATAAATTGATCCAAAGACAAAATAAAGTGTGAAGGGATAAATGATAAGGAATAAAGGCCAAACTATGTTTTTGTTTGCTAAACACCTTATAATTCTAATGTAAATGTGATTACTAGTAAATGTGAACTTTCATTGTAGGTTGATGGTTGTTTTGAATGAAAATATACGATCTAGTGAAACGATCCTCTAATGAACTGCATCCCTTCTTTTTTAGTAGAAGTAAATTGATTAGTAGAAATACTTCGTATTAAACTTATATAATTGCTTATTGATAAGTTGAAGTGATTGTTACTACAAGAAAGTATAGAACAAGCGACGGTCGGTCTCCATACCCTTTGAGATAATGATTGTCCCTTCTGGTCAGAAGGGAGGGTTGGTATCCATCTCCAAAAGCGACATCCGATTAGATATAGGGGATGGTGTTGACCAATGTCCCCTTTATGATACCCTAGGGGACGGTCATGATTGTTCCCTTTGTCGCACATGGGTGATAGTCAAGACGTGATCGTCCCTCCGATACAATCATAAGGGGCGGTCGCAGACGTCCCATGATGTTTACTGGACCGTCTCCATAGGCTTTTTTCCTTATGGGTTTATAGTTCAGAAGGGGGGTGATCACGATCATCCTCTATCATGTAGTCAGAGGGGACAGTCAGAACCATCCCAGGTACTTCATTGGTCCATTTCCTTTGACTTATAACTGTCTTCTGGGATGATTGTTATTGTTATAGGGGACAGTCACTACTGTCCCATCTGATTCTCTGCTAAAAAAATTTATGTACCATCCGATATGATCTCCATTCTATACCCGCATGCTACTTTAACATGAATCATCCAATACGTGTATCAATCACGGCTCTACAAAACTTAGACAAGGATCATTTAAGGTAAACAAAGAGAAAAATAAACATATTCAGTTCACATAGTAAATTACAAGAAACATCTTAAAACAAATAATGTTGGGAATTTCTAAGAAAACTACTCTACCTTAGCTTGTCCAGGCTAATTAAATAATATAATAAACTACTCTATCTTAGATTGCCCAAATTAGTTATACAATATAATAAATTACTTTACTAAGTAGAATTAAACAAGAGAGCACTATTCATTTCCGTCTCTATCCTCCTCCTCCTCAACACCATCTTATCTTCTTCTCCTTCATCATCATCGTGTAGCCTCTTGACTTAATTACTCGGCTGGCTAGTTGAACCCCTAGCTTGATGTGCCTACATGTGCATTAAAAATTACCATTTGTTGACGCAAGTCATGAATTGTGCCATCCATGTTCATCACTTGACTCTCTAACTCCTTCTCCCATTGTGTCTTTTGAGAGCATGATGAGCTACTTCCTAGTCCATACTAAGTCCGATGGGTAGCGCCACGACCACCACATTGGACTCATCCCTGATGCTCATGCCCGATCGTCTGGAGAAAGGCCACATCGGGAGTAAGAGGTGCCTGACTCACACCTGTTATGTCTAGAGAGCCAGTGGTTGTGAGTTTGATCATCTATTATAAATGTTTTTCAAGTTGAACTTAATAAACCATTTCATATGCCATAATAAATGCAAAAGTATTAGCAAATTGTTGCATTGATACATGTTTTAGCTTGAAAAATTGTATGATATTAATTATTCTTTTCTAAAGAACCTTGCAACTATTATAGAGAGAAACTCAAAGAATATAAGTGTACTCTATATTGATGAGTCGTTTATACTCTGTCAAACTCCATCATAGTGTAATTTTGAATAACCATATTTGATAACTTAGGGTTAGACTACAAGAGAATTCTAGGATGAGTCTAGTAAACATTTCCCTTGCAAAACCTTAGTATACGAGAATATATATGGATATTGGAATGTTACTCTTGTTATACTTCTTACATATTCCTATTAAACATTTGTTAACAAATCCACCTTGTACACATATATTTACTTCACTCTATTAAGCTAGTTAATTCATTCTCTTTTTATAGATTACCTTAGGTAAGATGGTCGTGGGAGAGCCATCACTTACAAAATACTTCACTCGTTGAACATAGTAATAATCAAAGAGGTTGAACTGGAATGTTCATGCATAAGCATGCATATTGTGATGATAACGAAACCTTTATATGTTTGTTAAAGCTAGGTCAAAAGCAAGGAAAGCAAATGTACCAAGCAATTCCTCGAGCATAAGGAGCTCGAGCTTAAGGGGAAGAAGAAGCTAAGAAGCTCGAAGGAGTTCACGACATAGGAAATCTATCTCAAGCTCAAGAAAGGAACTCAAGCTCAAGACAAAGTCGGAGACTTTTCTTTTTATTGAGTCTTGTATATTGTAGTTATCTTAGTATTGTTAAGAACCTCAAAGAGCATCTTGTATCTTGCATCTGGAATAGGAAACCCTAATATGATCGATCAACCTTCCAGATCGATTAATAATCTTTACTCGACCATATTCCTTGATTAATTATCCCTTGATTGGTTAAAATCCTTGATTGATAGATCCACTTTTCTTGACTAGTCCATCAACATTAATCGATCAACTCCTTGACATAATCGATTAAGTTTCAATTTCAAATGGCTATATAACAACTACATTATAATCTATCATTATTATTACATAATTGATCAAATCTTAGTATGATCATTCAACTTTATTACGTGATCAATCAACTGTCAATATGATCGATGAACTTTGGTAACTAATCGATCGTTTTTCACTCGAGATTATTTTTGAAGGTCATTTCATTCATGATTTGTTTCCCTCAGCTATGAAGGAGCTAGGCCTATAAATAGGACCTTGGACCTCATTTTACAACACGACAACAAAGAAGAAATCCACTTCTTCTACTCGCCACTCCATTCTCTTAGAGACGGATCTAGGGATACTTTCTGCTCTACGATTCATGCCTATAGCTTTGAAGTTTTGTGATTTGTCATAGAGCACATACCTTACCCTTTAAGATCGTTCTAGTTTCTACTTCATAAATTTAGTTGCATATCTACTTTGTTATTGAGGTTATATATTTTTCTAGCTATAATATGGTTGGAAGTTGTTCCTGTAAACAACTTGTTGTACTACAGTTGGGTTATTTGCATAAGCAATCTGATTTAATAGTAAGACCCGGTTGGGTCGGGTTGAAAGCCTAATCTAGAAGACTCTGGTCATTATTTTTACCTAAGAAGGTTTTCACATTAAATCAATATACACTTGTAGTTTGATTATTTATTTTGTGATAAAAAGTTATAGATAACGTTGTGGTTGTATTTTAGAATATTGTGATTGTAACGATACAATTATCTTCCCAGTCTGATTCACGCCCCCATCAGGCAAGACCAACAACTAGTATCAATGCGTCGTTTGCATGGAAGATGTCAATTTCCATCAAACACATGGTCGTCATCTAAGAATCATACACTGAACGGAACTCGATGATTCATCTTGCCTACTTCAATGGGACATAATAGTCAAGTTGAAGACTATAATGATGATCTTCCTTTAATATTCCAATTTTACAATTTGGAATATGATGAGGAAAACATTCACATTCATTTGGGAGAAAGAAACAAGCTTTTCTGCTATAAAGTTGGACGCTTAAGTCAAAGCCAATAAACTCCATATATTACACTCTATCAAAAGCCGAGTTTGACTAAGTCTCACATTTGAAGATGACATACAAGATCTGGAAGTGCTCGGATACTATCCACACGATGGTACATCCGAGGTACATGAATCTCATTTCAGAATGCTCACTCTTGATATAAGAATTTTAGAATGTAAAAATGAGAGAGCATCAAGGACATGAATGTCCAGTTGACTGTTATTTTAAACCAACTAAGAAACTTGGGAAGGACCTTTATACCGAGAGAACTTCCAAGTAAGATCGTTACCATGTATCGCGAGAATGGGAGCACAAGATCACATCTATAGAAGAATCAACATACTTCAACAAAACACCTCTGTGGGATATCATAGATAATCTTTGCCTATAAAATTAAGCTTGAGAATAGGAATAAGGAAGAAGAAAAGTTGTGGAAGTGTGTCTAGCCATGGCAACAAATAAAGAGACAATAGAAGGCTCTTATTGTGATGAAATTGTGTTCATGGCCCAACATTCAAGTCATTTCTAAAGAAGAAGAGGAAATGGAGAAAGAGAAATAAATACTTTCAAAGCGACAAGGAGGGGTACATAGAGAGAGAGACTTCCTTGAATTAAAGAAGAACTTCAAGAAGTATAAGAAAAGTCCAAGACGAAAACAATACAAGCGATGTGGGAAGATTAAAGCGGTAGTAAAGAAGAAAGTGAAAGTGCATGCATGGATCTCATTGGAATAATTGAGTTTGACCTATCCGACTCAGATTCAGGCGATGAGGTAAACAATCTTTCTTATAATGAACTTTAAAATACCTCTCAAAAGATTTTTAAACAAATTGTGAAATATGAGAAGGAAATAGATTCTCTTGAAAAGATTAATGAAAACCAATAGACAACAAATCTCTTTTGTTAAATGACTTATAAGTTGTAAAAAAGAAAATGAGATGCTAAAACATGACCTATGTATTTTAAAGGAAAAATCACTTGCTTAGAAAAATAAATTACTGAGCTAAAAAAATAGTACTTCTACGCCTACTAATAAAAATCAAAAAAATAGAAAATCAAGTTGCTATTCTAGTTCTTTCAAGAAAAGGAGGTGGGTTTTGGGTAAAGAAAGGTGTAGTACAATCTAACATGAAGGACCCGAAAAAGAAAGGGTACTAAAGTGAACTTTTCATGCAACAAAGGACATGCGAAAATAAAATGGAGGAGGTCGTATCAACATCCAAGATGGACCTCACTAAGGTCATATGACTGTCAAATGCAGAACCAAGAATGCGTGGACAAGGTATCAAATATGGAGAAGTCCACATCAGTGGACCCTAGGTGACTTTTAAGCCTTTTTATTATGTAGATCATGCATATCAACCATTAGTGATGAGACCTCGACTCTTATCTTCAGGGGAGAGAATTTAATCAAAGATTAATGGGGGGATCTAGCTTAGGGGAAACTCAAACAAAAAGAATGTTTTCAAATAAAAAAGGAAAGATTTATGCTAATTAACTTTTGATATCTTCTTAAATCTTTTTTATTATGTCAAAGAGAGAGAGCTTATTTACAAAGTTAAAAAAGATTTCATGGGGGAGAGAAAGTGTTTCCAAACTAATTCCAATGCACACACATTTTCTTGCAAACACTTACAATATTTTATCATTACAAAAAATGAGAGAATGATAGTTCATGTATGAACATGATATTTTTATGATAATGAAATATATATATGTAAGACCAAGCAACTTCTCAAGCATAAGGAGATCAAGCTTAAGGGAAGAAGAAGCTAAGAAGCTAAAAAGATCAAAGGAGTTCAAGACTAAGGAACTCTAGATCAATCTCAAGAAAAGAACTCAAGCTCCAGACGAAGTGGAAGACTTTTCTTTTATTAGATCGTGTATATTGTAATTATCAAAGTACCGTAACAAGCCTCAAAGAACATCTTGCATCTTGCATCTGGGTCAAGAACCCTAATGTGATTGATCAATCTTCCAGTTTTGATCAGTCATCTACAATCGACCAGATTCCTTGATTGATCGATCAACCTTTCTTAATTGATCTATAAACCCTAATCACTTAACTCCTTTACATGATCAATCAAGTTTCTAATTCATACAACTATATAACAACTACTTTGCGATCGGTCATTATTATTTTACGATTGATCAACTCTCATTACGATCGATCAACTTTATTACATGATGGATCAACTCTCAATATAATTGATCAAAATTGGTAATTGGTTCGACATTTTTCATTTCAAGAATATTTTTGATGTTAGTTCCGTTCATTATTTATCCCTAACCACTATGAAGGACCTAGGCCTATAAATAGAACTATAGACCTTATTCTACGACACAACAATATAGAACAAGTCCTCTTTTCTCTACTCTCCACTCGTTTATCAGAGAGAAAGATCTAGAGCTACTTCTAACTATAATACATTTGTAAATTATCCACGTAAATAGCTTGTTGTAATGTGATTGGGTTGCCTGTGTAAGCAATCTGGTTTATTAGTAAGACCTATTCGGTCAGGTTAGAAGCTCGAGTAGAAATACCTTGGTCATGATTTTTACCCGAGAAGTTTCTAAGTTAAACCCTTGTGCACTTGTGGTTTGATTTTTTATCTTGTGATTAAAAGTGCTACATAACATTGTCATTATTTTTGAGGATGATGTCATTATAGTGATTCGAGCCAGTTCAATACATACCCCTTCAGGTGGAACTAGACCTGGCCAATGGGCTGGGAGCCTGCCCGCTCTGGGGTCGGGCTTGGGCTAGAAGAGTTGAGGTATGGGTCAGGCCTGACCCCTCAAAATAAAAAATATGTATAGAAGCTAGATAAGACATGTAGATATGATATACTTCAAGTTTTTCATATGTGATGCTAGTTTTACATAAAATTTAATAGTTTACATGTCAAGTAGCATGTAAACTATTTATATTAATTATATAAAATATAAATAGTGGTAATAAAATCATCTATACATACTAAATAACATTAAACAAATCAATGGATAAAAATAAATAGGGCCCATGGGCCGATCGGCGGCGGGCTTTGGATTGGGATTTTAAATCCCCGGCTTGTTCGGCTTGACCTATGAGCTGGGTTGGCCCGCATTTTGGTCATGTATAGGTGCAACCAACAAAACCCTCCATTTTTGCAGCAACTTA